>CAOKZL010002124.1:0-477713 GCA_948472985.1 Iguana delicatissima
TGACATATCTAGACTAAATTCATAGGAGTGATGGGGAGAACGTTCAAAAATATTAATAGAAAATGGTCAGGAAAGGTGTATTTCTAGAGCGTCAGGAAACTCTGGTGAGGAGAATCCCAGACTGAATCTTTGCAATTTGGGGCTCACTCTTCTGGCCATTAAGTCATTTCCCATTTTCGGTGGGGTGGTGGAGGATATCTGCTTTGCCCACCTTGCTGCAGTCTTGGTAGAAACCAGGTAGCTAGCACGAACAGAGCAGACATACCATGCTTATTAAGGCACTATTTGTTAATTAGTCTATGGACTTTTCCTTGGAAAAAGCAAGGGTGAACCATGGAGCTCAAAGGGGCTTGCTCTTACATGAGGGGAAAGGAGGCTGTCTCCATGGCCAGCAGCGCCAGCAGCAACGCCCTCCCAGGGGCGGAAGCAGACTCCAGCTTGGTGGAAAAGTCGTCCCCTCCACCTCTGGCGGAGCCATCAGCAACGAGGGGGCAGTCTTGGCTTGCAGATCCACTGGGTGTGGGAGCAAGAAGTCCTGTTGCGGATCCGCCGGGTGCGGAAGCAAGGCGTCCTGCTCCGGTTGAGGTTCTGGAGGGTGTTGCGGCAAGGTTACAGGTCATAAATCAATCACTTTTGACAGGTCATCAATCAATCAAATCTGAGGGTCATAAATCATTTTTGACAGGAGCTACACAGCCCTACTACTTCCAGCTTTCACTGAAAGAGGACTCTGATTGGAAACTAGGGCTGTCAGTCACAGAATTATCCTGGCCCTTCCTAGGTGGGGTTTTCTTCTTCCTGGAGAGCTTGAAGCCGTTGCAAAAATTCATCAGACAGTTAGGCAAAACTGTAAGGACCTTTACAAAATACCCAAGTTGGCAGAGTTTTATGGCTTTGAAGGAGTCTTTCAAAACAGGCATATCCCAGTTAACCAAGGTTTTGATCATGTAGCTCGTGTTCCTGTTTTGGAACAGGAGCTACCTTTTCAAAATGTTTCCACACCACTATCAACCCTTCTTTCCTTCCTCTTCCTCTGTTTAGCTGGACATCTTTGACAGCATCAGCATTTGGAGGATAGAAAGACCTTCTCTGTTCGGCAGCAGGAGCAGCAGCAGCAGTGTGTGTGTATTAGAGAAAATGCAATAAACAAAACTTGAACTGGTGGGGAAATAGTGGGTTCTGTAGTACCTGATCCTACTGCAATTGTGTGTGTGCCTGCCTACAAGAGGCAAGATAAACAGCAACTGCCTCCAGAATCCCTTACTGATAATGTCTGAAAGGCAAAACACAGAAGAAAGCAGATAAGCCAACATATGTTTTAAAAAACAAACAAAACCTATAGATTTGGCTTCCTGACAATTGTCAGGAAAGTGGTGGCTCGTGAAAGATCAGAATTTTGGAAGAAGATTTCAGGCTGTCTCTGAAATATTCAAAACATTTTTGTTTCCTTCAGCAACGGTTGTTTTATTTTCCTTTGGCATATTGTTTCTTTTGGGGGGGAAATGATTGTAGAAACACTGAAGTGTTCTTCTTTCTTGTGGTTTAGGACTCTATTCCTTATTCTTTCCATGTTACTCCTTCCTATGGTACCAAATTTTCTGCTCCAGAAGCCATGCCTAGGGACGCATCAGTTTCATTAGCTGAGGCATACCTCTAATTTGGAATTTGATGGCTCAGTTGCATTTCTGTTTTACCTTTCCTGCCTTAAACTCAGGGCTGCTTTGCTACCTGCTACAGCCTCCCAGCAGCCTTGCAAGGTAGGACTACCTGACAGAGAGAATATGGCCCTAGGGAAACCAAGTGAGTTTCCAATCCGTGGGTCCCAGCAGCTCATAGGCAAGATGGATGCCAGAGTCAGTTCCCTTCAATGCAACAGAGATTCTTACTGTGAGCACCACCCTGGCATTGTGCTTCAAATGGTGAACAAGGAATTAGACTTCGGCAGAAAAAATGGAATCCACAAATATAGGATGAGGGACACGTGGCTGGATAAGAGTACATGTACATGCAGGGTTCAAATCCCTGCTCGGTCATGGAAGCCCATTGGGCAACCTTGGGCAAGTTACATTCCCTCATCCTGAGAGGAAGGCAAAAAAAAAACACTGAAAAAAATTTGCCAGACTGAGAGATGAGAATCACGTTGGTGCAGGTATTCATTTGGAATACTGTATCCAGTTTCATATTTGAAGGGATGTCACACTGAGGTGTGAGCAGGCTTGTTTATACATATAAAAGACTCTGTGTTGTGTCCTTTCTTGAGTGTGTTCTCGCTGCCTTTCTCTCACTCACATGCCCTGTGAGGACAGGCTTGGAGAGCTGGGTATGTTTAGTCTGCAGAAGAAAAGGTTAAGAGGGGACACGATAGCCATGTTTAAATATTTGAAGGGATGTCATGTGGAGGAGGGAGTGAGCTTGTTTTCCACTCCTCCAGAGATCAGGACAAGGAACAATGAATTCAAGCTGCAGGAAAGGAGATTCCACCTGAACCTCATGTTACCCTGATTTCTGGGGTCCCTTGGGGGACACCTCAATGTGCTCCATGTGATAGGGAATGGAAACTAGCCAGAGCACAAGCAACAGCAATGCGAGAGATAGGGTAACCTAGCGGGGTCTTTTTACCCAGTGTTTACGGGGTCAGGCCAAGCCAGAAACCACACCGAATTGCCAAATAATGGATTTTATTGAATGCAAGTCTCACCCACCAACGCAATCATGCACACACTCACCCAAGAGCTATTAAGAAACAAAAGAGAAGACATTGGATAGGGGAGTTTTGAGGGGGGTGTTGTTGGGGTAATACTGCACCTTGTCCTGAAGTCCTGGGTCCGAGAAGGCAGCAAAGAAGTGGGGCCCAGCACAGAGAGGGCTGAGGGGATCACTCAATGGATGGAGCAACGGTCTGCTGGGATAACTGGGAGTGATCCAAAGAACTGCTCAAAAACTGGGACTATTTGTAGGGGAAAAAGTACCTGGAGGACTAATCCTTTCCCAGGGAGAACAATGGGTGTTGGAGCGATAACAAAGCTCCAAAATCCAGCGAACAGAATGCCCTCCACTCCATTCCCTCTCCCGCTCCTGAAGGGAAGAGGAAAACCTGAGGAAAAGGGTGGGGAGAGGACCAAGTCCTATCTCCTTCCTAAACCCTCCCCAACTCACCAGGCTGCCACCATTAAGGTCCTGATCAAATGGACGCGCAGTTGCCAGACGAGGATGGCCATCTATCCTTCCTTCCTCCTTGGGGAGGGTAGTAGAGGAGGTGGCAGGAAGTGTGGTGACTACTGGGCCCCAAGGGACTCCCCTTTGGCCTTGCAGTTCTTCTCAGCAGCCACTTTCTCTTACCTCAGTTGGTGACTGTGGGCGCGACTGTACGGGCATGCCTCATTTTGCAGAGGGAAGTAAGAATGCCTGCGGCTGGCAAACACCTAAGCACTCAAAGCAAAGGCGCTGCCCATGCCTCCCTTTTTCCTTGGGGCTCTCCACCACACCCCCTCACAGTCCAAAGCAGGAATGGTTGAAAGGTGTGGAAACGCCCTGCATGCATCCTTCTGCCTGCCACATCCCATCACAATCCTTTCCATACACCCCGGCTTCATTTCCAGCTTTGCTTGCATCTGGAAAGTCCAGTCTCCATTCCGGGTCAGATCTGTGGGTGTCACTCTGCTCTTGCCTTCCTTCTTCCCATCTCCAAACTAGGTGGCTTTGATTCTGAAGGCCAGCATCCGGCCACGTCTCAGATGGCCAAAGCATTACTGGAGGAGAAGGCGGCATCCTTGGTGAAGGACAAGAGGGCCACCTTGAGCTTTTGGAAGTCAGAAACTGATGGAGGAAGAAGATGGGGGCACACAGGGCCGGGGGGGACAAGAAGAAGATCCTGTGCGCATCCTCAGCCCCACAGAGCACGCTTGCCAACCTTACCCTCTGCAAAGGCTACCTGGCCCCAACCCTACAGGCCAAGGAGAGGCCTCGAAACAAATGGATCACCAACGTGTTGACTTCCACTGAACAGTGGATTTGGATGCACTGCACAGGTCCATCTGCTCTATCTGGGGACTCAGTTGGAGGATTCCAGCCCCCAGTCTTCCCTTCCATGGTCACCCCTGTTTTTCACAGGAATGACGGCATTAGGGCCAAAGCTGAACATGAAACATCACAAGGGGCTCTACTTTTACAATTTTTTTCAGAAAAGGAGATGTAACAACAGCTGGCGCTACAATCTGAAGTGAAAGACCCACACAACCTCTGTGTGTGTGTGTGTGTGTGTGTGTAAGAGAGAGAGACACAGAGAGTGCAAGGGAGAAGCCAGAGTGATATGGAGGAGGGCAGGATTATTGACGGTTTTGAAGGGGAACTGCAGAGAGCAGGAGGAGGAGGAAGAGGAAGGGGGGGGTTAAATGTAATCCCTGAGCATCTGCAGACTGCTCCGTCCATCATTATTTTCAAATCTCAATTAAAAACTTCTTTTGTTTTCCAAAGCTTTGGGAATTTTAGTTTAACATTGTTTTATAATCTTGGGTACTTTGCCAGTTTAATATTATATTGCAGTTTTTGTATTTTATTTGGACAATTTCTTTTGCAGTTATATGTTATAGTTTCATTATTCCTTCCTTCCCTTTGTATGTGTATGTGTGTATGCATGCCCGCGTGCACAGGTTGCAAAACTGCTCCCTCTTTTACAAACAAGAAAGCAATCAGGGTGTGCACACACACACATACATCTTCCATTGTGTGTCTCCGCACCCACATCCCAGACAAAAGGGACACATCGGCAGACAAACAAAGACTCTGGATAACAGGGTCTGAATCCCCACTTAAGGCATGGAAACCCACTGGGTGACCTCAGGCAAGTCACATTCTCTCAGCCTCAGAGAAAGGCAAAGGCAAATCTTGCCAAGAAAACCCCCGTGACAGGGTTGCCATCCGGTCAGTTTTCAAGGGGGAGAGATAGGGTGGGCAGAAAGGACTTCCCCCTGTCTGCGGCATTTTGTTGTTGTGCACTTCAAGTCATTTCTGACTTACGGCAACCCCAAGGTGAACCTATCATAGGTTTGTTGATGTTGCTGTTGTTTTTGCAGATCTATTCAGAGGACGGTATCCTTTGCCTTCCTCTGAGGCTGAGAAAATGTGACTTGCCCAAGGTTACCCAGTGTCTGAGTGGGGATTTGAATCTTAATCTCTAGAAACTTTCAATGAATGAATCAATGAATGAATATTTAAATAAATATCTGAGAATTTAAATCTAAATTAAATATTTCAATCCACATTTAAACATTTAAATCTTAAGTCCTGGGAGTCTACAGCAACAAATTATATTTACAAGGGGTCCCCAGTAAAGCAAAGGTTAAGAACCACTGTATTGGCTTGTATGCCTCTGGCAGCAGGACCCGCTGTGTTTGGTTGTTTTGCTTGCAATGTGCCATGTACATAGATGGCACTATCTAAATCAGTGATAACAACAACAACAATAGTACTTGTTAATTTTGTTATGCTGGGTTTATTTTATTTTTTTTGATGCCATATGTGTTAGCTGGTTTTAATTTTTTGATAATATAATTATCTTTTACATTTTTGCATTTTGTGAACTTTTTTTTTTATCTGTTGCAAGTTGCTTCAAATCCTAACTGGGGAAACATGCGGTATAAATAATACCAGTGATAAAGGTTTCAATAATAATAGTTCCAATAATCTGAATGACAACAATCCACAACAGGCTGACCCAAATACAACAGATGGAAGTGAGCAAGGGACTCCAAGGAGACTGCAGCATTTGCAACAATTGGGATCACAGCTGAGTGGAATTAAAGACATATGCCCAAACCTCCACAATCCAGATTCCATTTACCAGATGACAATTTGGGGGTGGATCATTAAAGTAAATATAGCCTTTGGAAGGATAATGGGGAGGGGGGCACAGTGAATATTTTTGTAGGGGGAAGGAAGGGGGCCAAGAGCCCCCCAACTGGTGACCCTAAAATGAACCTATCGCAGGATGTTCTGGGGCTGAGTAGGTGTGACACACCCAAAGCCACTCTGTGGGTTTCCATAGCCGAGCAAAGGGCAACTGCGCCCTGCTGTCCAGAGTCACAGTGGCCCTATGCTCAGATGGCCTCCAGTACAGAAACAGTCAGTAGGTCGCCGTTTCTGCAATTAGGCCATGCTGCATGCTCCCGCAGTCACCCTGCCAGCCCTGGCTCCCTTCCGGTGCTACACAGAGTCCTCCACTGACCATTTGTGAGTCATGGGCAGCTGGCTCTGCCTTGCTCCCCTCTCCTTCTCTTCCCACCGGTGGGCAGGGTGGCTGCAGCTGGTCCTCCTTGCTGCCCAGAAAGGGACTTGGGCATATGGAAGGAAATCAATAACTCTGCTAACCTGAAAGACGTGGGCAGCTGAACATGGAAGGCTTGTGCGCATGAAAGGCAGGAATTCTGCTAACCAGGAAGAGGGGATTCAGAAAAGACTGTCCAAAAAGGGGTGTGTGCATGTGGAGAACAACACCTGCTGCCATGAGAGTCATGGGCCAGGATCTGGGGCTTAGGAAGAGGCAGCTTTTCCTCTTGAAAAGTAGCCTCTATAAGAGCAGGGCGCCCCACCTGCAGTTGACCAGCTCTTACGGCCACAGACCTTGAGCAGAAAGCAATCAACAAGCCTAAAAGAGGCGCATTGCCAGACAGTAAAGGAGAGGCTTTGGCTAGAGCCAGCTGGCACCAGCCCATTTAAAAACTGGCATTGCCCAGGGCTGGGCACTGGAAGCAACTTATCTACCTCCTGGCCAGAATTCTTCTCTCTGGACTTCTGCAACTCAGACCTCTGCCTTGTTGACAGCCTTTGCTGGCTCCTTCAAACAAGGACTGCTTGCTTGTTTCCCTGAACCTGAACTGGTTGATGACGTTTCCCTCACCAGCTTCCTTTTGGACTCATACAGGCAAGGCCAACGTAATTCTTGGTTGCATCAATAGGAGTATGGTGTCTAGATCGAGGGAGGTATTGGTACCACTCTATTCTGCATTGGTTAGACCTCATCTTGAATACTGTGTCCAGTTCTGGGCACCCCAATTCAAGAAGGATATGGATAAGCTGGAGCAGGTCCAGAGGAGGGCAACCAAAATGGTGAGGGGCCTGGAAGCCATGCCCTATGAGGACAGACTTAGAGAGCTGGGTATGTTTAGTCTGCAGAAGAGAAGGTTGAGAGGGGACATGATAGCCACGTTTAAATATTTGAAGGGGTGTCATGTCGAGGAGGGAGTGGGCTTGTTTTCTCCTGCTCTTCAGACCAGGACAAGGAGCAATGGATGAAAGCTGCAGGAGGGGAGATTCCGCCTGAACCTCAGGAGGAATTTCCTGACAGTCAGGGCTGTCCGGCAGTGGAATGTGCTGCCACAGAGTGTGGTGGAGTCTCCTTCGTTGGAGGTTTTTAAGCGGAGGCTGGATGGCCACTTGTTGGGAGTGCTTTGAGGGTTTTCCTGCATGGCAGGGGGTTGGACTGGATGGCCCTTGCGGTCTCTTCCAACTCTACATTTCTATGATTCTATGATTCTAACGACGCTTTCTGAGCTCTGTTGATTTATTGCCCTGCTTAGGACAATAAATCAGCCCTTAGGAAGAGATTGATTGAACACTTAAGAAATTCCCCCCTTGACTGTCTGCCAGCTGTGCTGTGATTTAGGACAATGACTGCTGCAATATTGGAAATGTGGTGGAAAGAACGTATTGCATGAATAGGCAACAGTGGAAAAGCAGCTTTATTGGAGCTATTCATGGGTATTTCCCATGAATCAAGAGACGACCCAACAGTGGAGCAACACCACCAGGTGGTAAGAGAGATCAAAAATGAGAGATCAAAAATGGAATGAAGCCAATGAAACAAGGAAACATATGGTAAAGTGAATAGGATCCTAGAGTTGGAAGAGGCCTTGTGGACCATCAGGTTTAACCCCCTGCTCACTGCAGGTTCTGCAGCTAGAGCAAGCCCAGCAGGTCTAGTCTGTTTTTGCGGACATCCGGAGGAGATCCCTGACCAGGCAATTAGCTCCACTGCCCAACCACTTTCACTGTCAAGAAGTTCCTTCTAATGTTCAATCAAAATCTACCCTCTGTAATGATTATTAGACCTAGTGCTGCCCTCCGGGCATCAGAGAACAGGCCTGACCTTCCTCTCCAGGACAGCCTGTTGTCCCCTTGCCAAACCGTCCCAGGGTCTACAACGTTGATATAAAATTAATCTAACCCACCAGAGAGGTCACTCGGATGTGCAAGTAGACCATAATGGTCGTATTATCAAAAAGAACCAGATCAGGCCAGTAAATCCCCAGTCACATAGCAACAGGAGACCTCATGTTGTGATAACCTATGGAGGATAAAAGGTCTTTAACCTTTTAAAGAGTCCACTCGAAGGGAGTGTTCCCGGAAGATTGGGCACTGGAAGCAATAAATCCTTATCAAATCCATCTCCAAAAACACACACCACAGCCTCAAAGTGGAGCAAGATCCTGTTATTTAGATGACGCTTTGTTATCTTCCGAGAAATGCCAGGTGTGGAGGTGTTTTTCTTATTCCTGTCTCTGTTTGTGTTCCCCAGGAAAGGATTTGCCTTCAAAGTAACTTTTTCCTACAAATAGTCCCTGTTTTTGGGCTAGTTGGGCAGGCGCAGGAGAGAGAGGCAAGGAGAATGACTGCGATGCCTCTTGGTCCCCTCCCTCCTCAGTGTCTCTTCGCTGAGCTGGCTGCTTCCCGGACCAAAAGACTTCAGGGGGAGGTGCAGCATTATCCCTCAACAATTCATCTCTCTTATTTCTACTCTTTATTTCTATTAGCCCCTGGATGTGTGTGTGTGTGTGTGTGTGCGTCCACACGCGCGTGAGTGCAAACTCTTACTACTCAATAAAGTAATTCATTGGACCTTTGTGTGTGATTTCTGTCTGAGACTGACCCCAAAACATTGGGTTAAAGATCCTTAATTGCCCTGCCCTCTTTGCATTTCTAAAGCAGTGCTCTTTAGCTAATTTTCCCCACAGGAAGCAATTTTGACAGGCGTTGGGAATCCCCAGCAAGCACGGTTACAAGCCCTTGAGGTATTTACAGCTTGATCATGTTGTCCCTCAATTGTTTCTTCTGAACAAGCCCCGCAGCAACTTCAACCTCTCCTCATAGGTTTTATTCTCAGTATCTCTTATCATCCTCGTAACTGAACACAGTCCATTTGATGATGTTTTCACATTCAATCAGTTTGCTAATCAAAACATCAAATGCTTTGCTGAAATCCAGATATATAACATCCAAAGCGAGTAAATAGCATAAAAAAGCATCAGATTAGTTTGGCAGGATTCGCTGCCTCCTACTGGCCACTGTGCTGCCATCGAGAAGCTACGGACAGGCTCCCGTATAGTCCAGTCTAACACTTTTCCTGATATTGAGGGCAGGCTGACTGTTGTTTCCGGGATCTTTTTTTGGGGGGGGGCCTTTTCTAATGAGAGGGACAGCTTTTGTCCGTCTCCAGTCCCATGGCACCTCACCTGTTCTCCAGATTTCTCAAAAATGATGGCAAGTGATTCTGTGGGTATGTCAGCAAGTTCCTCCAATACTCTTGGGGCTTTATCACACACTGGTTTGTTGCATGCTTGCACTGGCTTGGTTCTCTTTTTGATCTCATTTTATCACATGACGTCATCACTCTCCCATTGTTGGACTGCATTCCCATCATTATTTGGTTGCCTCTTTTCCTTCACAGGAAATACCTGTGAATGGCTCCAATAGCGCTGCTGTTCCACTATTTCCTATTGGTGTGACCATTTCATTCCACTGCAGTTCCAATATTGTGGCAGTCATGTGGTGTCACTGGGTGTTGCTCTCCCCTCCTTCCCCAATTCCCAAGCAGAGTGAGCTTATTGCACTTCTGGTGAAATACCAAATGCTGGTGTGCCCATATGCTGGCATGCCAGCATGCTGGGATGCTGAATGCCAAAATGGCAGCACAATAAGATAAACAATGCCAAAGTGTGCATGCACTGGGAAGGGCTGAGAGAAAGGAGGAAGGGTCTGTTGGGCAGCGCAGAAGACTGACTGCACGAACACGCATCACCGAACTGGCAGCATAGCATTACAGTCCTCCCTCCATATCGTCAAAGGTCAAACCTGTGAATGTGGAGGGAGGACTATTTGGCTATTTGCAAGATGCCCGCTTGCCTCCCCATCCCACTCTCTCTCCCCCACTCCCCTGCCCTTTGCCCTGGCATGCACGCCTTCCGTCCGCACACCCAGGCAAAAGACAGGCAAATGGGCAGGGGCAGCCCTGTGCACATAGAAGGCACAGACATGCCTTCATTGGGCATGTGCTTGCTGCCTCCCTCGTCTTATGCCCGGGCTTCTGAAAGGAATGCAGCACGGCTGGACAAAATACTCATGAATGGCAGGGGGAAACACGCACACACTTTCTCTGGACATGGGGCTGCCCCCTCTCATTTGCTTGTCCTTTGCCCAGGCCCCTGGAAGGCGGGCAGCATATCTAGGCAACAGGCAAGAGAATGTAGGGGTGGGGGTAGCCCTGGAGGAAATGCAGGGGAAGTTCACTGAGATGGTGAGGTTGCTTGCCCTTTTTCAACTTTCACAACGGTTGTGCCCCCAAACCTCACAGAAGTAAAGGCGCCACTGTGCTGCAGAGATGGTGTGCCAGTGATTGTTTCTGTACCTGTATACCAGTATGAAAAAATGAAATGAACAAATATAGGATGGGAGAACCTGGCTAGACAACAATACATGTGAAAGGGATCTAGGAGTATTAGCAGACCACAAGCTGAACAGCAATCAAGAAAGCCAACGTGATTCTTGGTTGCATCAATAGGGGCATGGTGTCCAGGTCGAGGAAAGTAATAGAACCACTCTATTCTGCTTTGGCAGACCTCATCTGGAATACTGTGTCCAGTTCTGGGCACCTCAATTCAGGAAAGACATGGACAAACTGGAAACATGCCAGAGGAGGGTGACCCAAATGGTCAAAGGTCTGGAAGCCATTCTGTATGAGAAGCATCTTCGGAAGCTGGGTATGTTTAGTCTGCAGAAGAGAAAGTTAAGAGGGAACATGATAGCCATCTTTAAATATTTGAAGGAATGTCATGTTGAGGAGGGAGCGGGCTTGTTTTCTGCTGCTCCAAAGACTAGGGCAAGGAGCAAAGGACTCAAACTGCAAGAAAGGGGATTCCACCTGAACTTCAGGAAGAACTTCCTGACGGCCAGAGCTGTCCGGCAGCGGAATCTGCTGCTGCCTCATTGGAGTGTGGTGGAATCTCCTCCTTCTTCGGAAGTTTTTAACCAGAAGCTGGACGGCCATTTGCTGGGGGTGCTTTGAGTGTGTGTTGCTGCATGGCAGGGGATTGGACTGGACGGCCCTGGAGCTTCTTCCAACTCCATGATTCCGATTCTCTGTTTCCAATTCTTTAAACGATGCTGTGAAACAACAGGCCCGCCTGATAAATCCCTGGAGACCTGAACCCACTTAGGCTAGCTAGGTGTTTCCTGAACAACTCTTCCTCAGTCTTCTGGGGGAAAAGGAGGCAGACAGGGCCTGGCGGTTCCGCCGGTTCACCGCCGCCCGGCAGCGCTCTACACTCCTTGCTGCGCCGGTCCCGCCGCCGACCCGGCCGGTCTCCCGCTTCAAACGTGTTCGGGAAACCCCTTTTCGTTGCCCCTCGCTGGCCCGGCCAGTCTCAGCTCGCCCCGGCTTCGCTTCCCTCCCGCCAACCCTGCAAGGGAGGCCTGGGCACCCGCGCCCCTCCTCGGCGACCAGTCAAAAGCCACTCAAGGCCCCGGACCGGGAGCCCAGCTCTCCCCGGGCAGTCCAGGCCGAGCCACCCCTGCTCGGGAGAGAGGGCCTCCCGGGCGGCCTCGCGGCTCCGCGCCCGCCGGGCACCCCTCCAGCAGGCGGCGGGGCCTCGGGCAAGGAGAGGGGCGCGCCCGCTGGGCCGGCCTCGTGTCCCCGGGCCCGGCCGCGAAGGGAGGCCCGGGAGCGACCCTCCGCCCCCGCGGACAGGCTTCCTCGGCGGCGGCCGCTCCCCTCGAGCCTCGCCGGAGCAACCGGGCCGCCGCTTAGCGCGAGGCCGCCGCCGCCGCCAGACGCCGAAGCGTCACTTCCGCAAAGAAAGGGGAGGTGCCCCCGCCCCTCTGATGATTGGTCAAGCCGGAAAGTCGTGGAAACAAAACCCCGCCCCGCTGAGCATGCGCACCGTCTCAGCCTCGAAGCCAGCCTCCAAGGGGCCAGACGGCCGCCACGTGACTTCTCCCCAATCCGCCCGTCGCCTCGCGGAGCGGCCTCAAGCGCCTCGTCCCCGCACGACGAGCATGGTCCTCCGCCGGCTGCTGTTCGCCCTGCTCAACGACCACCGGCTCCTGGACCGACTGGCAAACGCGCGGCCTATTCGGGCGGCCGCGCGACTCACCGCCTCGGCCCTAACTCGTGGACTGCGCCTGCGCGACAACTTTCTGCGCGAGCTGAAGGAGGAGGCGGCGGCGGCGGCGGCGCGCGCCAGGGACTCCGGCTGGCCCAATCCGCGCCGAGGGAAGGGCGGGGGGCGGGGCCTGTGAGCTCCGTCGAGTCGTGGGCGAGGCCGAGGACGCGATCGAGGAACCCGTCAGCGCCCCCTGGCGGGCGGCTCGCCCGCGAGAGGTCGGCGGGCTGACTGCTTGCCGTGGCACGTGCGCGAGGGACGATGGGACTTGGAGTTCTTCGTCGGACGCGCGGCGTAGGCCCGGCGGTGGGTCAGGCGCCTGTCGCCGTCCCTTTCTGCGCCGCTTGAACCCGGGGCCGCGGCTCGGGTCCCCCAGGAGGACGGGGAAGGAGCAAGGATTCCGACCGCCGCGGCCTTGCCGGTGGCTCTGCCCCGAGGAGCCCGCAGTCCGGGGGTTCGTGCGGGGCCTCGGCCCTGGGGCCCTGAAGAGGAGGAGGAGGAGGAGGAAAGGCTCCGCTTCCCTGCGTGCCCGGCTCCTTGCTCGTGCGGGAGTCCGCGGCGGTCCCCGGGGAGGGTTCGGGGTCCGGCAGCGGCCCTGGGGACCCCGCGGGGAGGCCTCGCTGGCGCCCGGCCGCGGCCCGGCAGTCGCCGCCTGCTGTCCGGGACGGCCCGGGCGGAGCGCCGCTTTGAGTTCTGCTTTCCCAGTAAATTCTGAAAAACCGCGTAGGATGAAATCTGAACCCGTGTGGCTGACAGTATAAATCCCGTTTGGAAAGCAAAGCAAGCGCGCGTCGGTGTGTACCTGCGATGTTACCTTGACGCGGCGGCGCTCAAGCTGCGCAGGGGGCCCTTGCCGGGGAAGCTCAGCCGAGGCCGGGGCCCCGAGCTCTCTGGGACTTTCGCGGGCCGGCCCTGCACACATCTGCCCAGGAACGGGCCCGGGCGCGCGTGCTTAATGCCCAGGTAAGTGGGCATGGGGTTTTCCCCGCGGATGCCGAAACAGCCCCCTGGGTTGTCCCCGGGAGCAGAACAGGCGCGCTGGTGGCGGCGCTGATCCGTGCTTGTGGCCGGGCGGGCCTGCTGGGGCTGCACTCCAGGGCGCTCTCCGGCCCGGCGTCTTCCGCCCAATCTAAGCTGGCTCTGTGTGGCAGGGCACGGATCGCTGGGGTGAGGGCTTCTCTTTCAAAGATTTGGGGAGTTGGAGGGCCTCAGCAGCCGCTTGATTCCCCCTTCCTCCATGCAGGAGACCGTGATGTACAGGCGACCCCCAAGCGCAAGGGATTAGGCTTAGAGGTTTCAAAACCTTTATTCAAGAGCATCAAAGAAACAACGCCACATCTTGTTGTTGCCAAGACTAAAGAAGCATTGGACTTGCAATACCTTATAAGCTGTAACATTTCAAATGAGCATGCACCAGCGTCCCGCTTGATAGCCAACCTTACCAATTCCTTTCCCAGGCTATTCTGTCCCCTGCCATTTTCCCATTCTTCGCAACACTTTAATCTTGCGCTGAGGCTGCCTGCCCCCGCCTGGACTCTTATCACAGTTTGCCACAATAACATTTCCCCCATTGCCGGCACACTGCTTCCCAGGCAATCCCATCATCCCCTCACAGCACAGTAAAGTCCAATACAGGATCAGATCAAAGCAGCTACCTAAAAATTGGGCAGGGAGAGCAAAGCCAACCTGACAGAGACACAGGGTCGCTCTCCAACTCCCTCCAAAGCCGGGTGGCTCCCCAGTGTCAGCTTTCCGGCCTCCCATCTGCTGCCGCCTCTCTTGGTTAATAGCTGGTCCTGTGGCTCAACCACTCTTAAGTTCGACCTTAAGTCTGCCCTCTGGCAGCTGCAGCCAATTTGCGAGGATGAACTGGCAGCTCTTTTGAGGGCTGTCGTTCTTGTGGTCCACTGCAGGGGTCATCTGAGCCAATAAGTTCTACAGGAGGGCTCACAGTTTTCCTTGGACTGAGCAGGCGTAATGTCAGTACTGGACAACTAACGGTCCAGGAAGGCACTCTGAAGTTCACAGAAGTTCGTTCATTGGATTAAACATGAGTAACAACAACACACTTCCGCAGAAGTTGCCGAAACTTCCATATGTTATCAGTACAAATTCACATGCGCAAAGCTCTCTTTGGTTAGTATGGTATTACTCATCAGCCTTTGGCCTGTCCTGGGTTGGTGCCTGTCTCGGGCTAGTTTAATCTGAGTCTTGCCCAGTTATCTCCACAGCACTCCGTTCTCATAATCCAGTTGTGTTCTGTATTCTTAAGTCACATTCTCCAAGCACAGCTTTTCCAGTGAGGGGCACTCTTTCTTCGGTATGAAGCCCCCAAAGTCACAAGCGAAAGAGAAACTAGAGAGAGCTGAAGCACTCCACAGACTCCGGAGCTTCTCAGGGAGAAAGATGCCAGCCAACCTCTGGGCACTCCTTGGCCCTTTTTCTCTTCCCCATTCTCAAAACACCCTTACACCAATTATCTCCCTCTTTCACGTTCTAGCCTTTTCATTTCCCCCATAGATACAATGTAGCAGCACTTGCCAGTGTTGCATTTGTTTGAGGTACATAATAGCAAGTAGCAGTGTTTGCATATATTGTAAGCAAGCTTCAAGGAATACGCATTCAAATACATGTTCAGCAGAGACATACCTTAGCTGTGGAGTCCCTCCTTTTGTATATGTACCTGTGGCAGGGAAGCCTTGCAACCTGGTGAGGGAAGAGAAGAGAGCTGCAAGATGCTTTGAAGAGGGGGTCGAGAAGAGAGTACACTTGGCCCTCTGCATTTGCTGGGGCTAGGAGCACAGATCCCCCACAAAAGTAAAAGAAAAACATCAGTATCAAAAAGTGTGTGTCTGTGGGAAGGGAGCCGTGGCATGGTGGGAAGGAGAGGTGCAAAGGGTCCAAACTCAGTCAGGGAAAAGGGGTGGGTAGGATGGTGGCCCTGTACTTCCTCTCTCTTTCCCATCTCTTTCTACAGGGAGGGGGGCATTGAGAGAAGTTTTGTGGTGCTGAGAAACTGTGCTGTGAGCTGTCTTTAGTTGGCCAGGCAGCTGCTGGTGGAGGAGGAAGACCAGAGGTGAAATTTTAAAGGGCTGCGCAGCCTGATCGGAGCTGCTGAGAGGGAAGGTTCCCCTGGGAAAGAAGTACTTGAGGTGGGCAGAGGTTGGAGAAACTCACAAGTAAGCAAATCCATGGAATTTAAATCCACAAACGTGAGGGGTCAATTGCAGGTCTGTCTGGGGATCCTGTCCTCCTTTCCTGGCCAGGCAGCCCAGAGGCAAGCAGCCCGTGTTGAATGGTCCCAAAAGCAACCAGGAGGTCTGTGGCGCCAGGCTGGTCACTCATGGCCATTGCCGAAGTGATGAACAAGAACCAGCTTGCCCTGCAGCACCCTTAAAATGTGCTGTGGCATGAATGTTAACGTATGCAGAGGGTGACACATAGGCAAAGGCTCCTGGGGACGGTCCTGCGCTCCATGGAGAAATGACTGGACAGGGAATGAGGCCACGTTGCGTGTGGACATTGCGAATGGGAAGCTGGGCCAGCCCGGTTAGGGCCACCCAAGCAAAGCTCAGTGGGGAGGCAAACCAGAGGGTGATTTGTGGGAAGGGTGAGAGGGAGGGAAGAGGGCAAAGACAGTCAGAGAGAGGGTGAAGGGCCGAGGAGGGTTGGGGGAGCTAGGAATTAGGGAGGAGTTTGGGGTGATCGTGATTAACCTCATTCTTATAAGCCTTTACTTTCTTTGTTTTGTACCTCTCCCTCTGGTGGCTTTAGTTTAATAATTAGCAAGGAAGACTGGTTTTATTCACCCTCATTGAAGGCACTGGTCTCTGTGTCCACTCGTCCACACTAGTGGCCACCTTGAGGCCTGAGTACAGATCCGGGGAGGGGTCTTGGGGGGTGGAAGCATAGAATCATAGAGATGGAAGAGACCCCCAGGGCCATCCAGACCAACCGCCTTCTGCCATACAGAAACCCACATCAAAGCCCTCCCTTTGACAGATGACCACCCAGCCTCTGCTTAAAAATCTCCAAAGAAAGGCAAGGTGAGTGGTGGGAGCCCAAGAGCTAGCGCTGTGGGGTGCCCACAAATGAGAGAATCCGCCATTTCCCCCCAGTTGGCACATGAGGAAGAGTAGCAGTGCCTCCCTCCTCTTGCTGTCTCCCCTGGCCAAGGGCATCTTCAGCACCTGCCACTGAGGGTATGAAACCGGAGACGGGTAGGAGAGAAAATGGTTTCCGTGCTGAAGATCAAAATTCCTTCCCTGGGGTATGCTCTGCCTCAGTGTTGGACAAGAAGCCCGGGGTGTCGGGGTTACCCTCCATTGTAGGTGTGGGGAGGCATAAGGGATGGGATTTGTAGTACTAGAGGCCTGAAGTTCATGTGGCTGGCCTGCCTGCTGTAGATGTTAAACTGTTCCCAAAACATCCCCTCTTCAAAGAGTAACTTGGCAATCCCCTCAAGTCAGGAGCTACAAGGTCAATCTTACTGAATTCTGTGGGAAGGAGTGAATTGTTATATTTTGCTGCCTGTGAGAATTTACTCAGTCTGAATCTCTGAAGTCTGCTGTGGTGTTCAACCCCTGAAATAAATCTTGCTTTTTGCACGTTTGTTTTGTGTGTTTGAATTGGTCCCTGACATGGGGGATGTGGCTGAAAGCATTTAGGCATCCTGCCTTGCTCAGCCTGCCCCCAGTGATGTGCACCAGGCTGCCCCTTAACCCCCAACCGGTCCCTGGACGGCGACTGCTTTTCTCTGGGCTCGTGTGAGGGTCAGCCTTAGTCCCCTCCATGGAACATTACTGTGGTCGCAGGAGCAGCTGTGGGTGAGTGATGGGCTGGACAAAGGGAGGGCCTACAGTAAAGCAGGTGTGGGGTGTATCAGCTGATTGTACCTGTGCCCAACCTCCATGTCAAGCCTCTCATGCGGGGGGGGCTTCTTCCCAAGTGCCTCCCCCTGCCAGCTGCAGGCATGCTGGGAAGGACAGAAGACTAGACTTGGGAGGAAGGAGGCCAAATGGTGACCCCAGGGGGTAGTCAGCCACACTGGCCAACCACACAGAGGGTGCTTTGGACAAGGCTGGGGGGAGCAGGCTATGTATCCCGATGACCCACCCAGCTGAGGAGAAGCATCTGGGGGTGTGAAAACCCACTGTCTTGGAAGAGGGGTGTGCTTTTGGCTGCTGCTTTAAGAAACATCAGGCAGAGGCCAGGAGCCAAAAATGGGCTCTGGGGAGTGCCAAGAATTGGGGGTGGGATACGGGGTTTGACCTTTTTCCTGTCCATAGGTATAAGCCAGACACTTCATGCTGTGCACCATTATTCTTAACTTCTGGACCTTCCCAAATATCACCTCATGGGGGCCCACAACTCAGAAATGCCCTCACCGTGCATGCAAAGACCCCCAAGGCTTTTGTTCCCTTACTGCTGCTCTCTCTTCTCTATCTTTCTCACTCTCTCTCTATCTCATAGAATCGTAGAGTTCCAACTCCAGGGGCCCTCCAGTCCAACCCCCTTCTGCCATACAGAAACCCACCTCAAAGCCCTCCCTTTGACAGATGGCCACCCAGCCTTTGCTTAAAAACCTCCAAAGAAGGAGACCACCACACTCCACAGAGGCAGCACATTCCACTGCTGGACAGCTCTGACCATCAAGAAGTTGTTCCTGAGGTTCAAGTGGAATCTCTTCTCCTGCAGTGCGAACCCATTGCTCCTTGTACTGGTCTCTGGAGCAGCAGAAAACAAGCCTGCTCCCTCCTTGACATGACGCCCCTTCAAATATTTAAACACGGCTGTCATGTCCCCTCTTAACCTTCTCTTCTGCAAACTAAAATATGCAGCTCCCTAAGACCTTCCTCACAGGGCTTCAGGGCTTCCAGACCCTTCACCACTTTGGTTGCCCTCCTCTGGACATGCTCCAGCTTGTCGATATCCTTCTTGAATTGAGGTGCCTAGAACTGGACACAGTATTCCAAATGAGGCCTAACCAATGCAGAATACAGTGGTACCATTACCTCCCTCGATCTAGACACCATAGTCCTATTGATGCAACCAAGGATAGCGTTGGCTTTCTTGGCTGCTGCATCACACTGTTGACTCATGTTCAGCTTGTTGTCCACCAAGATTCCTAGATCTCTTTCATACTTACTGTTATCCAGCTATGTGCTTCCCATCCTATACTTGTGCATTCCATTTTTTCTGTCTAAGTGTAGGACCTTACATTTCTCTCTGTTGAAATTCATTTAGTTAGCTTTGTCCCAGCTCCCCAATCTGTCAAGGTCCTTTTAAAATTTGATCCTGTCCTCTGGGGTATTAGCAACCCCTCCCAATTTGGTGTCTTCTGCAAACTTGATGAGCATGCCCTCTCCTCCTTCATCCAAGTCATTGATGAAGATGCGTACTAGCCCTGGGCCCAGGAACCTTGAGGCACCCCACTAGTCACTTCTCTCCAGGATGAAAAACAGCCATTGGTGAGGAGCACCCTTTGGGATTGGTCAGTCAACAATTACAAATCCACGTAACAGTAGCCCTGTCCAGCCCGCATTTTGCAAGCTTCTTTGCAAGAAGATGAAAGAACTCTCAGCTGAGCTATGTGTGAAAAGAAACATATAAGTAAATGGAAGAAATGGTGAAATTACCAAAGAGGAATTCAAGCAAATAGCCAGGATATGCCGGGACAAGGTCAGAAAAGCTAAAGTGCAGAATGAATTCAGGTTTGCCAGAGACATTAAAAACAATAAAAAGGGTTTTTTTAGATATGTCCGCAGCAAAAGGAAAAACAAGGAAATGATAGGGTCATTGCGTGGAGAAGATGGCCAATCGCTAATGGGGGGAAGAGAGAAGGCAGAACTACTCAACACCTTCTTTGCCTCATTTTTCTCCCAAAAAGAAGTACTCAACCTGGGAGGTGCGGAGCAGGTGAGGAAGGAGGGGAATGCAGTACAGAGTAGGTAGAGTAGTACAGAAATATCTGGCTAAACTAGAGGAATTCAAGTCTCCAGGGCCAGATGAATTACATCCAAGGATATTAAAAGAACTGGCAGGAGACATTTCTGAACCACTTGTAATAATCTTTGAGAAGTCTTGGAGAACAGGTAGAAGTCCCAGCAGACTGGAGGAGGGCAAATGTCATCCCCATCTACAAGATGGGGATAAAAGAGGACCCAAATAATTATTGTCCGGTCAGCCTGACATCAGTATCAGTAAAGATCCTGGAGCAGTTAAACAGTCAGTTTGTAATTACTTAGAAAGCAATACTTAATCACTAACTGGCAACATGGATTTCTCAGAAATAAGTCATGCTAGCTAAACTAATCTTATCTTTTTATGATAGGGTTACAAGCTTGATAGATGAAGGGAATGCTGTAGATGTAGCATATCTTGACTTCAGTAAGACCTTTGACAAAGTTCCCCATGAGATTCTTGCAAAGAAGCTGGTAAAATGCGGGCTGGACAGGGCTAGTGTTAGGTGGATTTGTAATTGGTTGACCAACTGAACCCAAAGGGTGCTCCTCACCAATGGCTGCTTTTCATCCTAGAGAGAAGTGACTAGTGGGATGCCACAGAGTTCTGTCCTAGGCCCAGTGCTACTCAACATCTTCATCAATGACTTGGATGAAGGAGGAGAGGGCATGCTCATCAAATTTGCAGATGACACCAAATTGGGAGGGGTTGCTAATCCCCCAACAATGGGACAGTAATGATGTCATGTGATAAAATGAGATCAAAAAGAGAACCAAGCCAGTGCAAGCATTCAACAAACCAGCTTATGATAAAGCCCGAAGAGTATTGGAGAAACTTGCTGACATACCCACAGAATCACTTGCCATCATTTCTGAGAAATCTGGAGAACAGGTGAGGTGCCATGGGACTGGAAATGGACAAACATTGTTCCTCTCATTAGAAAAGGCCAAAAAGAGAGAGAAAGAAAGAGAGAGATCCCAGAAACACCAGGCCAGTCAGCCCACCCTCAATATCAGGAAAAATGTTAGACTGGACTATACAGGAGCAAAGGTCCTGCACTTAGGCAAAAAAAAAAAAAATGGAGTGCACAAATATAAGATGGGGATGCGTGGCTGGGTAGCAGTATGTATGAAAGGGATCTAAGAGTCTTGATAGATCACAAGCTGAACATGAGTTACAGTGTGATGCGGAGACCAAGAAAGCCAATGCGATTCTTGGTTGCATCAAGAGGAGAATGGTGTCTAGATTGAGGGAGATAATGGTATCACTTTATTCTGCTTTGGTTAAACCTCATCTGGATTACTGTGTCCAGTTCTGGGCACTTCAATTCAAGAAGGATATCGACAAACTGGAACATGTCCAGAGGAGGGCAACCAAAATGGTGGAGGGTCTGAAAGCTATGAAACCCTATGAGGAATGGCTTGGGGAGCTGGGTATGTTTAGTCTGCAGAAGAGAAGATTAAGAGGGGACATGATGTCCATGTTTAGATCTTTGAAGGGATGTCATGTCAAGGAGGGATTGATTTCCGCTGCGCCAGAGACCAGGACAAGTAGCAATGGATTTAAGCTGCAGAAAAAGAGATTCCACTCGAACCTCAGGAATAGCTTCCTGACAGTCAGAGCTGTCCAGCAGCGGAATCTGCTCCCTCAATGGTGGATTATCTTCCTTCTTTGGAGGTTTTTAAGCAGAGGCTGGATGGCCATCCGTTGGGAATGCTTTGATGGGTATTCCTGCATAGCAGGGGGTTGGACTGAATGGCCCCGGGGGTCTCTTCCAATTCTAAGATTCTGTGATTCTATTCCATGGAAAACTTTTCGGCCTTTCATGCTAGGAAGGAATTCTCCCATTTTCACTGTGCCATATGATCTGAGCTGGGAGACTGGCACCTGGGAGCTTTTTGGTTCTTCAGACACATCCGCAGCAGGGATGACACCCACCCCATGCCAGGATGAGTCCTTCTGAGTCCCTGGCACACTTTGACCTTTCAGAGGGGCCCTGAGGTTCTTTGCGTAGTATAGGAGCTCTTGTCTCTGTGGCTGCCAGATCTGTGAAGTTGTGACTTGGAAAGCTGAGAGATGAAGCCTCTGAGGGGGTGGCAGACGGGGGCGACTGCTCTGAAAAATCCCACAGGCAGGGCTGTAGCTGTTCTTAGAATCATAGAATCATAGAAATGTAGAGTTGGAAGAGACCACAAGGGCCATCCAGTCCAACCCCCTGCCATGCAGGAAAAACCCTCAAAGCACTCCCGACAAGTGGCCATCCAGCCTCCGCTTAAAAACCTCCAAAGAAGGAGACTCCACCACACTCTGTGGCAGCACATTCCACTACCGGACAGCCCTGACTGTCAGGAAATTCCTCCTGAGGTTCAGGCGGAATCTCCCCTCCTGCAGCTTGCATCCATTGCTCCTTGTCCTGGTCTCAAGAGCAGGAGAAAACAAGCCCACTCCCTCCTCGACATGACATCCCTTCAAATATTTAAACATGGCTATCATGTCCCCTCTCAACCTTCTCTTCTGCAGACTAAACATCCCCAGCTCTCTAAGTCTGTCCTCATAGGGCATGGCTTCCAGGCCCCTCACCGTTTTGGTTGCCCTCCTCTGGACCTGCTCCAGCTTATCCATATCCTTCTTGAATTGGGGTGCCCAGAACTGGACACAGTATTCAAGATGAGGTCTAACCAATGCAGAATAGAGTGGTACCAATACCTCCCTCGATCTAGACACCATACTCCTATTGATGCAACCAAGAATTGCGTTGGCCTTCTTGGCTGCCGCATCACACTGCTGACTCATGTTCAGCTTGTGGTCTATGAAGACTCCTAGATCCCTTTCACACGTACTGTTAGCCAGCCACGTGTCCCCCATCCTATATTTCTGCATACCATTTTTTCTGCCTAAGTGTAGGACCTTACATTTCTCTCTGTTGAAGTTCATTTTGTTAGCCTTGGCCCAGCTCTCCAATCTGTCCAGGTCCTTTTGAATTTTGATCCTGTCATCAGGCGTATTAGCAACCCCTCCCAATTTGGTGTCATCTGCAAATTTGATCAGCGTGCCCTCTATTCCTTCATCCAAGTCATTAATGAAGATATTGAACAGCACCGGGCCCAGGACAGAACCCTGTGGCACCCCGCTAGTCACTTCTCTCCAGGATGAGAATCTGCCATTGGAGACCACCCTTTGGGTACGGTCAGTCAACCAGTTACAAATCCACCTGACAGTAGCCCTGTCCAGCCCACATCTTACTAGCTTCTTTGCAAGAATGTCATGGGGAACTTTGTCAAAGGCCTTACTGAAATCAAGATATACTATGTCCACAGCATTCCCTTCATCTATCAAGCAAGTAACTCTATCATAAAAAGAGATAAGATTAGTCTGGCATGACTTATTTTTGAGAAACCCATGTTGACTTTTCGTAATTACGGCATTGTTTTCTAAGTAATTAGAAACTGACTGTTTGATGATCCGCTCCAGGATCTTTCCAGGTACTGATGTCAGGCTGACTGGGCGATAATTATTTGGGTCCTCTTTTTTTCCCTTCTTGAAGATGGGGACAACATTTGCCCTCCTGCAGTCTGCCGGAACTTCTCCGGTCCGCTAAGAGTTTTCAAAGATTATAGCAAGAGGTTCCGCAATGACCTCTGCTAATTCTTTTAAAATCCTAGGATGCAATTCATCTGGCCCTGGAGACTTGAATTCATCCAGTGTGGCCAGGTATTCCTGTACTACCTCTCTATCTATTCTGTGCTGCATTTCCCCCACTTCCTCACCTGCTCCCCAACTGCCAGGTTGCGTGTTTTTATCCTTTTGGGAAAAAACTGAGGCGAAGAAGGTGTTGAGGAGTTCTGCCTTTTTTCTTCCTCCTGTTATTAATTCACCATCTTCCTTGCGCAGTGACCCTGTCGTCTCCTTCTTTTTCCTTTTGCTGCGGACGTATTTAAAAAAGCCCTTTTTATTGTTTTTAATGTCTCTGGCCAGCCTAAGTTCGTTCTGTGCTTTAGCCTTTCTGACCTTCTCCCTACATCTCCTGGCTACTTGCTTATAATCTTCTTTGGTGATTTCCCCCTTCTTCCATTTCCTGTACATGTTTTTCTTAATACTTAGCTCAGCTGAAACCCAGCTTAGCCCCAACTCAGCACTGAGGTAAAGGAGCATGGCATGGCGGAACGATAATGGCACAGAATGCCTGAGACAGAATATCTGGGTGGGGAACCTTCTGTCCTCCAGATGTTTTTGGGCTACGTCTCACACAGTGCCTTTGCACTGGCCATGGTGGAGTTATAGGCCAAATCTGACCTATGCATGAGACGGAAAGGGGAGCTGGATGTGTTCTTTAAGCAGTAGCAGAAGACCAAGTGGTGTCCAGGCCTAGCACATGTCAAGGAGTGCAACCTAGAAGAGGACATTCTCTCCATCTCACCACCCTCACAGGTGCACCTGGTGGGAACGCAGGAGAGATGGAGCCTTCTCGGTGGCTGCCCCAGGCTAACCTGGCATGCCCTTCCCAAAGAAGTTAGGCTGGCACCCTCCCTACTACCCCTCCACAATCAGGTAGAGACATTTCTGTTAAGACAGATATTCAAAGTGTGACTATATGTGGCCTGTGTAATAGAGTGTGCAGCATATTGTGTTGCTAATGAATGAGTTTTTAGTTATGTGTTTTAACACTGCTATTAATTCTTTTTGATTGTTTAATTATATTTTAACTTTTGTATTTGTTGGGTTTTAGCTATGTCTTTTTAACTGTTGTAAACCACTTTGAGTCCCAACCTGGGGAAAAAAACATCATCATCATCATCTTCATGATCATCATCATCATCATCCATCCACCCACCCAGCCACCTGCAGGTCACTTGCACTTGATGGGATTCTCCTGTCTACCCCGCCCCAAATCTCCCTACCTGGCTTCCTTTACAGAAATCAAGGATGGAAGACTAGAAGTTCCCAGGTGCCTACTGAAGGCATAATAAACCTATGACCTAGAGTAGCCCACCCCTTCAGTGTGACTAGAATCCCTGGAAAACATTACTCAGGTGTAAAAGACTTTTCCAGTTCTTTTCCCACAGCAGTGTAAATAGACCCAATCCCAGCACTGAATGATGGGCTTTCCCATTCCTTGCCCTGGAGGGAGTGTGTCAGGCTGCTAAGCTCCTGCCTGCTGAATGTGTATTCTTTGCTAGCTGTTTCTTTGTATTTAACCTTTGCAAACAAAGGGGCTACTTTGCATCCAGGCTTAAGAACTGCTAATTGCTGCTTCCCTGTAATCCAGAGGACACGAGGAAGAGCAGAAATCAAGAGCAAGGCTGGCAGTGCTAGGATGTTACGAGAAGAAAGCAGTGTGGACACAGGGATAAATATGCAGGGGGGGATCACTTTGGTCAAGGGCATGTGGGGCTGTGGCAAGCACAGCCTGGGATAGTAAAGGGGGATAGACACATGTAGGGATTCATAGCATTGACTAAGGAGTGCCTCGTTCACTCAAACTCCTACTGGTAGCCTATCAAGGATGTATGCTGCACGTACCCTCTGGTTTCAGCAACTTCTGTGGAAGTGTGTTGTGCTGCTTGTGTTCTTCCATAAAAATAGACTGCTGTCTGCCTCAGAGTGAGTTTTTTGGAGTGTGGGTTATCCAGTACAGGACAGTGTGTCTGGAACAGAGGTAGGGGGCAAACCCTGCAAGTATGTGGGGGCTTTGAGAAGGCTCTACGTGTGACCAACTGGCGCTTTATTAAAATAGTGCCATGTCAGAAACAGGCGCAGAGGGCAGAGCCCCAAGACTGGGACCAGCAGGGCTTCCGTCCAGACAACAGTCGCCCCAGGCAGAATCCTGCGGCTGCTGAGTATTTCCCTCCACAGGCTGAGGGTCAGGCGGAGCGCCTCTTCTCCAAGTGAGCACACCTGCCGTAGCCGGGAGGCGCTTGCGTTCCCACCTTCTGGGAAGAAGGGTCGTGTTACGCTCCCCTCTGCCAGCATACACCCATTCCTGGCTTCAGGCGTCATACGTAAAGAAGAGAGAAGGAGCAGGGAAATCGCTTTCCCCGCGTACTCCTCCACTCCCTTGCCATGCCCCATTTATTCAATGTGTAGCTTGCTTTTTAATCCACCATGGGGATCTCAAGGCAGTGAACCAATAAAAAAATTGGTGCAGAGAGGCCCACGCTGGATTAGATGAATACAGACACATGAATACACACGAATACACACACCCTGAAAAAATGCATGTTGCTTCCCATGGGGCACCAGAGAAAACCGGCACCCCTGGGGGCCTTCTGTGCTCCCAAGGGGAGTGGGGAAGGACAAGCCGCAGCTGCAGAAGGAAGGAGAGCCACATCCATGGGTCAGGAGGATAGGAAAGGCCAGCGTTCCCCACCAGCCAGCCAGCCGGCCAGGCAGCTCCATCTGCGTTGTCCAAGGGAATGCCTCCCCTGTTGTGTTTTGCCTCGCTGGTTGTCGGCACTGCCGTCACGCAGAGAAGTATTGGGCAAAAGCCAGGCTTGGCATCAGGAGCAGGAGGGAAAGGTCCACAGACCTGGCAGCTGGAATGGAAGAAGGACCATCAAGATGTGGAGCTGCCACCCCTCCTGCCTCCCTTTTCAGCCCACACGGCTGCCCCCTTTGCCAAGCAGAAGGATATGCCCTGCCCACTGGGTGGGTGCCAGCTGCAGGTGCCAGGCAAAAAAGGGCAGAGGGTCCACGTGCAAAGAGCCAGCTATCCTGCTGAGCTGAGCCCTCACCCATCCACCTCCCCATTTGTTCTCCTACCCTGCCTGACATGCTTGATATGCTGTGCCCCATCCTACAACCACCCTGCAAGGTGGGCTCAGCTGAGAGAATGGTGGACCCAGTTTCACAGTGGAGTGGGGAAGTGGATCTAGTTTTACTAGGCCCTTGCCTTACACTCTGGCCACTATACCCCCCTCGCACCACTGGCACTCAGAGGTTATTCCCGCAGGAGGGTCTCTGGTGACCAGAACTGCCCCATCTCATCTCTGTACCAGATCCTTCCCGGCCTGTGTCTGAGCATCTTCTCACAATACAGCTCAATCAGGCCTTCGTTTGTGGTGACACTCACCAAGGCACCCCTAGACAACCAACTGTGCTTCTCGTGTTAGTGTTAGGAGCAGATCCTGGTCTGTTCCGCCCCTAAAGACAGTCTGAGCTCGCTAGCCTGAACCACAAACCCAGACGGCAGGCAAGCAGTTGCCCACAAGGATGTTGATGTGCTTGACCCTTGGAGAGGCCACTGCATTCCCTGCCTCCTTGCCTCCCCCACTCACCCAAATATTGTAAGTTTAGGAAGGGCGGGGGGGTAAGCAGTCTCTGATAGGCGTGAGCTTGTAGGATTTGCTTGTGAGTCCCTGTGTCCATTTTCCTTCCTTAAAAACTGTCAGGTGCTTGCAGCGATTTCTGTTCTGCTTTGCTGTCTGCATAGAGAAAGATGAGATGGGGGCCACAGGGGGCCAGGCCAGCGGCATCCAAGTGCTTGTGGGGCTCCCTCTGCTTTCTCCTGCCTGGAGGCTAAACTGCTTGGCCTCGGGGGAAAGGTGGGCCTGTGGCCCTTTTCACACACACCCCAGCAGCTCTGACAAACTCACCCAAAAGCATCTGATGATGAGCATAGAGGGGAACCCCGCCAAGCTGTGTGTGTGTGTGTGTGTAAAAGGGGCGAGGGCAGCAGGGGTGGGTGGGAGCTCACCTGCTCCCGAGCACTGGGGGAGGAGGAGAAGGACCACCAGCCCTCTAGGGCCTCCAGGAATGGCTGCCCCAGCCAGGCAGCGGTGGTGGTCCTTTCCCCAGCGGGCACAATGGCTATAGTGGCATCCCTGAAGATTAGGTCTTGCCCCTGGAATTCAGAGGAATTAAACATCTTGAATCCATTGTTGTTGTCGTCATCTCCAAAGAAATCCTGGAATTCAAATGGGGTTTATGTCAGACCGGGGAGACCCCTACAGCTGCTGGGCTGGCATCATGCCTGGGTGCAAAGTGGTGGTGAGGGTAGGCTGGGCCGGGGTGGCCACAAGGTAGCTACAGGCTCCCAAATGTTTGCACTTCACACTTTTCTACTTGACGGAGAACTGAAGGCTGTGGGAGGGAGCAGGACAACCACGTGGTCATCCTGGCCTAGGTGAGCCAGTCAGAAGCCACCAGCAGATCCGGAAGCTGAGTTGGGAGAGAGAGCGCCACCCGCGGAATCAGTGGCATGGAAGCAGACCACCTGAGGCCTCCTGGCCCTGGCCCTGGCCCTGCCGGCTGCACACAGGGTACTCCCAAAGCTCTGAATGTTCATTTGGAAATTAAATGGACAATGCCAGAAACTGGGAGATGCAAGCACTTTGCTGCTGCTAACCCTCGCAATGGAAATCATTTTTAATTAATTAAGTGCTCAAAATATTAGTTTTCAAAACAGATCAGAAGATGTACAGAGGATGGCATGGAGACTGCCATCTTCAGCAACATGTTGTCGTTGTATCTTTAAACGTGCTGTTTCTGTTGTTATAATGTTGTCTTCCACCACTGTGGATTTTTTTTAATCCGATGGACTACAAAATCTATAATACAATTGTTATTTGGGAATGGTGGAAGTCAAGAAAGTATCACGTCAGGAAAGGCTGTCCTAAAATGTGGGCATTTTTCTTATAAGCTGTCTGGTAAAGTCTTCTGTCTCTCTCCTCCCTTCCTTCTACTCCAACATGCTCACTTGCCCTTCCAACACCCCCTTTTTTTAACAAGGATCATGTTAAATGTCAGAAAGGAATGATGTGTTAATTTCAGCACTGATTCATAGCAAGTGCAGAAACAAGTGGCTGGCTGTGCTTTATAGGCTTTTACTTTAACACTGCTAAATTTCAGCCTCTCACTGTAAGGCTAAATGAGTAATTGCTGCTATTTGTTTTGTTGTCTGCCTGTCTGTTATCATAAACAACTAAATAGAGCACCTAAATGTCCTAAGTTTTTCCTCACACTCCTTGGACTGTGGGAGGTATTTTTAGAAGCAGCAGTAGTAATGTTTCAAAAATAATAATAATAAAAAACCTGGGGGCTGGTCCTCCGAGGTCCCAATGGAGGCCAGAAACACTGGTGCCTGTCCACCCTGACCTGGACGGCCAGCAGGCATTCCCCCCATCTCCTCACGGAGAGGCTGGGGTGAGACAGCTGCCTGATCACCAAGGCCAGCTGGTGGGGCCTCCTTGTGCCCTCCTTTGGCAGCAAGCGCCCTGGGGAGACACAGCGGATCGCCTCCTTGGCTGGGGAGGCCTGGAGGTGGAGCACCTCTCATTGGAGGCCCAAATGGCATCATTGTTGTTGTGTGCCTTCAAGTTGTTTCTGACTTATGGCAACCCTAAGGCGAACTTACCACAGAGTTTTCTGGGGGCTGAGAGTGTGTGCCACGCGCAAGGTTACTCAGTGGGTTTCTATGTCCAGGTCTTCAGGATCATAGTCCAAGGATCAGACCACTACACCATGTTGCCTGGCCCCCTCTCAAGACCAAGAAAAATATGGCAGCTCACCTGAGCGTGGAAGCCTGAGTTCATGACCTGATTTAAACTACCAGATGTGGGTTCCGTTTTGGCACTGACATACGGGAGGTGCCAGGGGCAGTTTAGCAGCAGAGTCTTGCCCTGGCAAGGGGCTGGACTTGACAGATCTTGAGGGTCTTTTCAGATTCTGTGATTTTGTTGAATTAATTTATATTACTTTAGTTTGCCTTAAATTGATTTAGAAGCTTTAAAAATCTGTTCACAGTAGCCTTCACTGAGATCTTCAGATATTGAGTGGGTTAGAAATATTTTTTTAAATAAAAAAGAGTAAAGTGTAAGGTCAAACAAACTAGGAGCAAAGCAAAACTATCAGACAGAGCAAACACCAGTGTGTTCTTGACAAAGGCCAACACGTGGCTGTTTGGCCGCCTGAGTCTCCCAAGGGAGGTTGAGTCTCAGTGCAGGGGGGTGGGGCAGAGAAGCCCAGTGAAAGACGGGAGGGGTTCCTGCCCCTTAATTGGGAGGGTCCGTCAAAGGGCCGTCCAGCCGTCCAGCTGGTCACCCAAACAAGGCCGGCTGAAACCCCTCCTCCACACTTTGTCCCTTATCATGTTACCTGGCCAGCCTGTGGTCCAGCTGCCTCACAGCCAGCCTTCTGGCCTTTGGCAAGGACACCTCACCTGCGGCCAGTTCTGCAGAGAAAATGGACACCCTCCCAGGTGCTGAAGAGAGGATGTTGTGGACAGCCGGTTTCAGACACTTGGCAGCCACTGTCCCTCCATCCACCACCCCCGCGTTGCCCTCAGAGCTCCAGCGGCACCTGCGCTTTGTCCAGAAGTCCATAGACAGCCAGTGCGTTGGTCTGCGGGTGGACCACAACAGCCCGTGGAGGCACACGGCCCCAATGGCACTCGGCAAACTGGCCCACCTCGGCACGAGCCCCATTTGGACACAAGAGCTGGAAGTCGGCCAGATGCAGCTGGGAGGCCCAGGGGGCAGCACTGTGACCTGGGGGGACAAAACGGCTGCTCACTGGGGAGTTCTAGGGGGGCTTTTTCCTCTCCATCTCTGATGAAGGCCAAGAGGAGCAAGTGAGACAGCAACTTACCCTCTGTGTTCTCAAAGACTGTCGTGTGCTTGACAAAGGCCACTTCGCCACGCCTCTCTGCCAGGCACCTGCAGGGGCCAAGAGCAGGGGCAGCAGCAAGTGAGAAATGGGCACCACGGGAGCCTGGTGGGCACTGCGTCCCTCAGGGCCTCACATGCTGCTGACAGGAGTTGTACCTTGAGATCTCTGAGGTCTGGCAACCTGAGCACTGCAGGCCCCTGTCCTCTCTTGTGGCCCCAGGGTTGCAGACCCAGATCCATCCTACACACACACGCACCACACACATACACAACTTCCCTCCTGCCAAAGGAACTAACTCCCCTGGATGGCAGCACGGTCCTGTGCCATCACAGTTAGTATGCCCACACACACACACAATGTATGCGTATGTGTGTCTTTCTGTCTCTGCAACAAGATCTTTTTTTATGCATGGCCTCCAGACAAGGGGAGAAAAATACTGTCAGAAAAACCTTCGAGCTTGCTTGGGATCCTACAAGCACAGTTTTGGGGAGAGAGAGGAAAAGGCAAAGGGCTGTTTTGTGTGTGGGGAAAGCATCCCAGAGACCAAAGGGTGGGGGGAGGGTGGGAAAGTCCTTTGATGGAGGGGAGAGAGGGGAGGGGAGGGGAGGGGAAGAGAGACCCATTCCCACTTTTAATGACCTAGCAGGGCAAAGGGGATGCTGATCTCTCACTTCACGTCCTATTTTTCCTGATGGCCCATGCATCCATCCATCCATCCATCCATCCCCTTCATTACGCACCATTTCTGCCCCCAACTGTGCTTTGCCAGCTGGGAAGGAAATAGTTTGTACCTCAAATGGATGGGCAGCCAGCTAGGTGGGGAAATAAAATCCTAGCTGCTCCAATTTTGACACAGTCCCCCTTCCCTCACAAACAAGAAAGAGTTTCAGACACCAGAATTCAGTTGGGAGTCTACCCCCTCCACCATTTCCAGGCATTACCTAGCCCATTTTCTGTTTTCCGTGGGGGGAGGGCTCCTTGGGAGGGCCAGAGACCCACAGGCTGCTGTGTAGGGCCTGGCGAGGATCAGGGGGCCAGGGGGATGGGGAGGGGCTCTTTCCCTCCCAACAAGGCAGCCCTTTCTGCCACAAAGGGGATGCAGCACAGAGCTGCCAGGGAAGGAGGAAACAGGGGGCAAGGAACAGCTTTGTGTGAGAGAGGCCCCAAGGGTCCCTGGGGAGATGATCCTGGAGGTTGGGCAGACATGCTGGGAAATCCCAGGGGACGAGGTGGCCTCTGCTTCCCCTCCCTCCCCAGCTCTGCTCAGCGGCGCCTCTCACCTGAAGGCCCCAGCATAGCCATAGTAGCGCTCCTGAGTGCTATTCTCACACTTGTGGTTCCCGCTGTCATCTCCAACACAGAGTTCACACAGGTTGGGTGGGAAGCCTTTGCGTTGAGCTGTGGGAACGCAACTGGCGGAGAAAAAGGCACTCACGGCTGGAGAGAGAGTAAGGGAGGCTGTGTGGATCAGGCCCATTAGGACCCAAGCAACACCCAGCGTGCCCCTCCCCTGGCAAAAAGGCTCGGGAGAAACACTGGCCTGGCGCTCACCCCGGCAGGAGGTTTTAGACCCGGTCTCAAGGTGGAGACTACAACCCCCATTATCCCTGGGAGGCCACCCTGCCTTCTACCTCCTGCCTTTATCTCAGTCCAGGTGCCACGAAGGGAGAGAAAGAGAACAAATGCTCAAATCTCCACTTTGCTGCTTACTGCCTTGCAGCCGGCCTCCCTCACAAGATTGTCAGGATCCCACTCAGGGCTCCTGGCGGGGGGCAGTGCACTCCAGAGGAAGCCTTGGGAGCAAGGAGGCCCCCCATCTGCCACCCATGGCTTCTCTCCCAAAAGCACATGTGCTCTCTCTCTCTCTCTCTCTCACACACACACACACACACACACACACACACGTGCATGCACTGCATCAGGCATGAGAAAGAAACACCCCAGCGGGTGTCCTGGCCACAGATCGTCTGGCCCGGAAAGAGTTGACTCAGACCCTCTCCCCTTACCCCGGGCATCCCCCACTTACCCTCAAGGACACTGCACCCCTGGGACTGAATCAGGCCCTTGCTCAGGAGGAGGCCCATCGGGAGGGTCCAGCCAGCCCTCCTCCCATAGCCCGTGTGGCAGGACCTCCTCCCACGGAGCTCATGGACAGTGAAGGCATCCCCATTGTTGCTCGCTCGCCTCACCACAGCCACGGCATAGTAGGTGTTGCTGGTGTCCCCTTCTGGGCATTAGGAAGACAGACACAAATGAGGCCCTGAGGATGGGTCCCAGCTGTGGGCTGTTCTTCTGCCCTGTCAGTTGCCCCCCCCAATCTGTGACCCTTATGGGAGAGGCTCAGGGAGGAGGGAAGGGGGCAGAGGGCTTGGGAACCAGCTGAGATGCTTCTCTTGGTAATGACGGCTCCTCAGAAGAGGGGGATGGCCAGAACTTTTTCAAGGGGCTCTCCTTGGCAAACTGGGGAGGGAAGAGAGGGAAGGCTCCTCTCTTCCCTCCCCAGAGAGGGAAGGCTCCTCTCTGGATGGGGGACCTTGACCAGAATGAAGGAGGGAGGTCACATGCTGGAAGGGAGGCATCAGAGAGGCCATGGGCTTCGCCCTGGTGGCTGCCGGCTCTCTGTTGCGTCATGGCTGCCCCTCTCTCCACAGGGAAAGAGCCACTGAGGCCTGGTGGTCCAGCCAAGTCAGTAGCCATTGGCTCAGCTTTTTCTCCCCCTGGGGCCGAAAGCACAGATGGGGGCAGGCTAACTGAGCCCTACCCCCCCCCCCGCAATATACACACATCCAGGGGGATGTTTGTGGGAAGGGCTCGGCAGAAAACCTTCCAGAGTTCTCCCACCTTGGGAGGACCAGAAATGCCAGCAGCCATCAGAGAATCACATCATAGCTCGTTCCCTCTCTGGTTTCCTGTTGGCCCCAGAAAGTCCCCAGGAGTGAAGCGGGAGGGGGTGGGGAGATCTAGAGAGAAGGGGCCGTCTGTCTCTCTCCTGCCTGTCTGGCCTCCCTCCGGCCTCACCTGCATAGCGTTCCCCCGCGGCCGGCACCAAGCCATAGGCCCGCCCGGCTGTGTAAATATCCTCTCCGGCCAGAGTCACCGCATCAACAGCCCTTTTCTAAAAGAAATTAAAAACATGGATGTGGTGAGAAAGACGCCTTCCCCAAGGCTGCTGAGTCATGGGGGGGCGTGGGTGGCCCCGGCGCCAAGGTGCCTCATTCTCTACCCGGGTTGAGACCAAGTCATGCCCAGCGGAGATGGCATGTGTCTCACTTGTGGATGATGAAGCAAAGGTCTTTCGAGTCCAGTTATTGCCTCCAGATCCTAACTAGCATTCCTCCAGCTAGTAGCACACAGCCACCCTGACTCAGAGCCACATCTAGTCTTATCTGCCATGAATGTGTACCGTCCCACCTGAAAAGCCCTGGCGTCAGTGGCCACCCCTACTTCCTGTGGCAGTGAGTTCCACAGGCATAGTCAGCACCAGGTAAACCCATCCTTCCAGCGCTCAGTTTTGCTGGATAACCTCAAGGGCTTCTAGGATTAAGGAAAGAGAAGAGTAAAACTCTGCTGGCACAATCAGCCCAGAAATGTGATCTTGGGTTCCAGAGCCATCAGAAAGGGCCATCAGAAGATCACTGCCAGCGCCAGCTTCCGAATGTCTTTCCACTGGAGCCAAAGAGACTGGCATGCCCAGCACAGCAATAGCACAGTTCTGCCCAGGACAAGAACAACAATGACTACTGCTGCTTCTTGCATGCCTTCTATCCATTTGTCCTTAGGGCGACCCTAAGGTTACCGTGCCATGGGAAGGGTGGGGTTGCCGTTGCCTTCCTCAGAGGCTGAGAGTGTGAGACTTGCTCAGAGTCGCCCAGTGGCCATCCATGGCCAAATGAGGAGTCTAACTCTGGTCTCTGGGGCCTTCTCCAATGCTCAAACTGCCATACCATGCTGGTCCCTTGCCCAGCTCTACAGAGGAAAAAGCGCAGTTGAGGGCTGCCAAAATGCCCATCTGGAAAAGGTCCAAGCAGGGTCATTTCCAAACACTACCCCCAGGAGAGGTCTCCTCACTGTGAGCCATGGCTGCCCTCTTGGGCATGTGTGGCTGGCTACCAACAGAGGCTATGACATCAACACACCCATAGGCAGGTTGGATAGCCGCAGATGGCATTGCCAGAGGGCACCACACCTGGATCTGATCCATGCAGTGACTGCGAGACTCTGCCGAGACACACTGGATGCCAGGTCTCAGGCCTTTTCCCTTGAAGGCTACGGCCATTTGGCTGCACTTCTGGATCTCCGCCGTGGACAAGACGCACCAGCGCAGGAATTCCGGCAATCCTGCAGTACAAGAGGAGAAGCCAGGACAAGTGAGAGAGTGCCCCAATGGCCCCCGAGGAGCAGACTCAGAGCAGCTGGAAAGAAATGGGAGAAGCAGCTCCCCACCAGAGAGGCTCCGGAAGAGGAACTGCAGCTCCCACTAGGCGCTCCTCCGCATATCTCTCTCTCTGTGGATGCTACCTTTCACATCTATCACAGCTTCCTAGCCCCATCACCCCCAAAAGGACATTTAGGAGAAACAGAGAGAGTGGAGAGGCAAACCTGGTTGCAGTGGCAAACAAGGGAAGTGTCTGCAGATGCTTTATAGAATCATAGAATCATAGAAATGTAGAGTTGGAAGAGACTACACAGGCCATCCAGTCCAACCCCCTGCTATGCAGGAACACCCTCAAAGCATTCCCGACAGATGGCCATCCAGCCTCTGCTTAAAAACCTCCAAGGAAGGAGACTCCACTACACTCCGAGGCAGCATATTCCACTGCCGGACAGCCCTGACTGTCAGGAAGTTCTTCCTGAGGTTCAGGTGGAATCCCCTTTCCTGCAGCTTGAATCCATTGCTCCTTGTCCCAGTCTCTGGAGCAGCAGAAAACAAGCCCTCTCCTTCCTCTACATGGCATCCCTTCAAATATTTAAACATAGTTATCATGTCCCCTCTTAACCTTCTCTTCTGCAGACTAAACATCCCCAGCTCTCTAAGTCTATCCTCATAGGGCATGTCTTCCAGGCCCCTCACCATTTTGATCGCCCTCCTCTGGACTTGCTCCAGCTTGACCATGTCCTTCTTGAATTGGGGTGCCCAGAACTGGACACAGGATTCAAGATGAGGTCTAACTAAAGCAGAGTAGAGTGGTACCAGTACCTCCCTCATCTAGACGCCATACTCCTATTGATGCAGCCGAGAATTGCAATGGCTCCCTACATGCTAGGGAGAGGGAAATATTTGGAGACATTCAGAAGATGGTCACAAACTGTATTTCATAAGTGTCAGGAGACCTGCTGAGGAGAGTCCTGGAGTGATGAGAATTTTTGCAGTTTGGGATTATTTCGCACAAAATGTACACTTTTTTGTGCAGAAAACAGCATTTTGTGCACTGAAAATGCAGGCATAAAAATACTACAAGCAGAATAGGTCCCAAACTGCATGTTTTCAAAGACTCTCTTCTTCATAGCAGGAAGAAAATTGTTTATTTCCTCTTTCAGGAACAAAATTAGTGAAGAATGAATCCCCACTCCCGGCCACTGCACCAACTGGCTGCCGCCATTGCCCCCACTGTGAGCCCTACGGCCTCCTCTCTGGCTCTCCCCACACCGCCACCAGCTCCCTGCTCCTCTTTTGGCCCCCCAGAAGCCTACCCCTGTTCTGCGGGGCAGGCATCCACCCTTCTTAGGTGCTGTCCCGTTCTCTGTCTCAGGGTGGAGAGACAAAACAGACAACCAGACACACACACAGGGCCTTTGCACAAAGACACAGGACACTCACCACCTCCACTCCCAGTGGGGGCATCTCCACAAGACCCCTCCCCACATAGAATCACAGACTTGGAAGAGACCACATAGGCCATCCAGTCCCGCTCCATTCTGCCAGGTAGGACTGGCCAGTGGCAGGTGTGACTTGGAGGAGGTCAATCTGGGCAAGCAAATTTTTCTAAAAACCGGGGATGATTCCATGGCTCAATACCCAACATGCCAAGTTCAAAGACTGATCCCAAATTCTCCAACATTTCACACATGGAGACTGGGACACACGTGGCCAAAGAGCACCAGAGTGCCGGTCAAGAGGGCAAAAGCTATTAATGAGAAGAACAGACCAGCCAACTGTGAGGGGCGAGATACCACCCACCTGCTCCCCCCCGCAACTAATTTCATGCAAACTCCTTTGGTACTTTCAGCGGGGTGGAGCACAGGAAGGAAGCTGAAGAGGAAGGGGGAAGTGGAAGGAGAGAAAGGGGAGCGTGTTAAAAGCAGCTGAAAATATCTGGACTGTTGGAGACTGAGCAATCCCACTCAGTAAGATGGAATCAGAGAAAAAAAAGAAAAGCTCTTCTTCCAGCGCTCCCCCTGCCCCCACCATGAAGAAGCAACTATTTACAAACCCTCTGTTGGCCTGTGTCTGTGGCGGGGGCTGCCTTGGGCAAAGCCCCTGCAACTCGCACATGCTACAAAACACCTCATGCATCGACTGGGGTTTGGGATTGGGGCCCCAACCTTTCCCCTTCCCTCAGAGCCCCTCTCTCCACCATTCCCAACTTTCTAGTCCCCTCCCCCAGCCCACTGCCTGGGCTCTCTGGGGTCTCTATAGCAGCCCCCAGTTGTGACGCAACACAGGCCCCACTCTCCCCTACTTGTTGGGTCGCAGTCCAGCCCCCGCATGGCATGGAGATACTCCTCCCCGAGCCAGGCCTGGTAGTCCTGCCCCGGGATCGGGACCAGCTCCACGGTGGAGTCCTTGAAGAGCAGATCCTTCCCTCCGTAGGCCGCGGAGTCAAACATCTGGAAGGCTAGGGCTCCGCCGCCCCCGAACCTTTGCTGCGGGAAATACACAAAGGGGGAGGAAGGCGTCAGGCAGAAATTCCACAGGGGGAGCGTCTCCCTGCGAGGCGCCTCCTTGCCTTGAGCGCAGAGGAGCCCTTGGGAGCAAGCGATGGCAACGCGGCCGGAGGGGCGGGCGGGCGGGGCAGGCGAGCGGCATCGAGGGCGCTGGGAGGGCCGCTTCTGTCTGCAGAGGCCACACGGGGGAGGGGGTGCCGAGGCCCACTCCCGCCCCCTCCGGCCCCGTGTGGCCTCTGCCGAAGGGACTCACCTGCCCCTGGTCCAGCAGCCGGAAGAGGAGGCCCCCATCCACTTCCGCGCGGGTGACCACGGCGTGGGCGGGGACGCGGGCCAAGTGGCAGCCCCTCCAGGCCCCGACGGCCGCCCGGCTCCCGTCCCGGCAGAGCAGCTGGAAGTCCGTCGCCCGAAGCCCCCCGGCCCACGCGGGAGGAGGGGTCGTCCCTGCAGCAGCAAAGAAAGAGCGCCGCTCAGCCAGGGGGCTGCGAAGAGCGGGGAGGGGCGCTGCGATGAGGCCGGTCGGTGGATCCCGGGGCGGGGGTGATTTTGGAACAGAGGCCGCCCGTGGCGGTGATTCGGGGAGGCGGCGGGCGACTCCGGACCCCCGGGAGACAAAGGCTTCATGACCACCTCAGGAGGAGTTGCCAGCCTTTTGGGTGGGTGGGTGGGTGGGTGGCGGCTCTCCCTTTCCCCTTCCCTCCCCTCCCCTCCGCCTCGGTCTTTTGGCAACACCTGGGAATTCGCCCACATTGGGGGAGGGGAGGCTAATGGAAGCATCGGCCTGTTATGGATATTGGACCCCAAAAAGGAGAGTATCTCCCCTCCCCGACCCCCGCAGCAGTTATGTTCGTTTAAAACGGTTTCTTCTGGGAGTCACATCTTCCCCGGCGGGGGCGGAGGGCTCCGCTCTGTCTCTCCCTTCCCCGCATCAGCGGGAACAGGAGCATGACGCCCCCGCCCCCATATCCCTCCCCGCGCGGGAGGGTGGGCGTCCTACCCTGCAGGGTCTCGGGGACGGTGCTGTGCTTGACGAAGGCCACCTCGCCCGCGCCCTCGGCCAGGCACCTGCGGGGAGGCAAGCGGAGGTCGAGATGCGGCCGCGGGGGAAGACGGCGGTTAAGGCTCCGCCCTCCTTCAAAGGACCCGGGAGGGACGGGGGCAGCTGGTCCGGAGAGTCGGAAGCCGAGAAAGACTCTCAGGGTGGGACCCCGCCTCGCCCGGGGAGGGGCACGGGAAAAACCCAGACGGCGAGCAGGAAGGTACCCGTGACCGGCGAGGAGGGTCGGGTCGCTTCCTCCTCCCCCGTAGCCGGGACAGCCGGGACGCCCCCTCCCCCCACCGGGGTCCGGTACCTGAAGGCGCCCTCGTAGCCGTAGTACTCCTCGCGGGGGCTCGGCTCGCAGCGGCCCTCCCCGACGGCGTCTCCCTTGCAGAGCCGGCAGAGGGACTCCGGGTAGCCCGGCCCGGTCGCCCCGGGCGCGCAGCTGGCACTGAAGAAGCCGGCGGCGGCTGGAAAAAGGAGGAGGAGGACGTCGAGGCCGAGGCTCAGCGGGCGGAGGGGCCCCCGGCAGGCAGCGGCGGCGGGCCCAGCGGTCCCGGCCAGGCGCGTCCCCTCCTCCGGCTCCCCCCGAGCGGCGGGATCCCCACCCCGCAGCGCCAGGCTCCGGGGGCGCCCCGCGGGGAGGAGAGCCTGGGGAAACTCCAGCGTCCTCGCCCAGGCCATTGGGGGACAACCGCGAAGAGCCCCTGCTCCGGAGCAGCCCCAGAATCCGCCCAAGCGCCACACCCGCGATCTAGGATCCGGGCCCCTTCTCGCGCCGCTCACCGCCGGCCAGGTCGCAGCCCAGGGCGCTCATCCGTCCGCTGTCCAGCAGAAGTCCGAGCGGGACGTTCCAGCCGGCGGTGCGGTTGACGGCGGTGTGGCAGCTCCGGGCGCCGCGGAGGCCGTCGAGGGTCAGGTTGGAGGCGGAGCGGACCACGGCCACCGCGTAGTAGGAGGCGCCGAGCTCTGCGGGAAAGGGCCGTCACGGCGGGGCTGCCGCGGCCGGGCCTCCTCAAGAGGATGGCCGCGTGACCCCCCTCCGCCCCCCGGGACCCAGATACCCCCCAAAATGGCGACACCGCTGGCCACGGAAGGTGCCTGGCCGGCCACGGAAGCCACAAACGCCGGGCCCGAAAGCGAGGGCGGAGGCCCCGCCGCCTGCCCCGCCACTCCTCCGCAGGCGGGCGGCCAAAGCGCTCCCTTCTCCGAGGGTCCGTCCCCCGCTTCCCTTCGGCCTCGCTTCGTGGGCCGATCGGGAGAAGGCCCCCCACGCCGGCCCCTTCCCCCCCGAGCCGTGTCCGGTCCTGCTCCTGGGGAGGCCGGGAAGGGCGCCACCCCACTGCCCAGGCGGTCTGAGGCGAGCCAAGCGTCGCTCCCCTGCTCCTCGCCTGGAAGGAGGAGTGGGACCCCAGCAGAGGCGACCGCACCCCGCCCTGGGAGGGGAGAGGGGTCCGTGCCCTCACTCACCTTGCCCGTAGGACTCGCCGGCCACGGGCTTGAGGTCGAATTCCCGGCCGGCCCGGTACACCAGGCCCCCGTCCACCGTCGCCGCGTCCGCCAGGCTGCCCTGCCAGAGAGAATGCGGGGGGAGAGGCAGAATGAAGCCATTGATTGCCCCCAGGAGGCCTTCTGCCTCTCCCCACCACGTGGATTTTTCCCTCCGTTCCCAGATTCCTAGCCGGGCGGCGTCTCCTAAATCTCCAGTTGCACCTTTAGCTATCGGATTCAGGCGTCGCAAGCGAAGGGGCGGCAAAACCAGCGCACCAAGCAGAGGAAGGGGAGGGGGTCTCTCTCTGTCTCTTTTTCCAGTGCTAGAAGTCTGGAGACCGAAGAGAAACTTCATGTGGGAGGGGGGCTGTTCCCAGCGACGCCTGAGTGTCCGATTCTGCTCCCGCCTCGCTCCCACCCCAAGACTTCGCCCCCGCCCCGCCCCGCCCCGGGGGGCCTCGCGGGTATTTCTCACTGTTGGTCGCGGCCTAACTAATCTTTTTCTCTGGTCCGCAGCCCCGGCTACCTCCCCTCCGGTCCCCACTCCAGCTCCTAGTCCTCACTGCCCGACCGATACACACACGCACACACACACACATACACCTTTCTAACACCCCGTTCAAATGCTCGACCAATCGTCAGTCACCCCCAGCATTTTGTGCCGTGGGGTCTGGGCCGCTTTTGTGGGTCAACTGCCCCCTTTTTACAATTTGTTTTTGTTCCAAAACGCCCCAGGGGTATGTGAAGAGGATTTCCACCATGTTCGGAAGCACCTAAGGGTAAAAAAAAAAGTGAAAATTTTCCAAAACTCTTCCCAAAAATGCCTTCTAGGGGGTTGGGGGCATTTGCACCACGTTTTGGCACTCCTGAACTAATTTCGGCTCTGGAAAAGTCCTTTCATGCGTTTCATGAAAGAAGAATGGACAGGAAGTGACCTCCATGCGTTTCCCGTTGCTGTTAAAATAAAAACGGCCACCCCAGGCCTAAAATGGCCCACGGACGCCCCAGACCGGCCTCCCCAGAAGGCATTTTTAACTATTTCTTTTTCTGGGAGTGGAGACGGTGGGAGGTGCGGCCCTCTGAGGTCTCCTCGGGGACCAATGAGGCCCCCCAGGCTTCCGCAGATGCCGACCCCCTGCTCTATGCTCTCCCCGCATCCGCCGCCAACAGATCACCTTCCTTTCGTTGTTTTGCCGCGGCGATGCTGTCACGGAATTTTCTCGACAACATTTGCCCAGATAGAGATTGCCCTTGCCTTCCTCTGAGAAGACTGAGAGAGCGTGTCACTTGCTCAAGATCACCCATAGAATCATAACATTGGAAGAGACTCCAGAGGCCATCCAGTCCAACCCCCTGCTATGCAGGAACACCCACCAAATCACTTCCTGTGACAGAGAGTCATCCAGCCTCAGCCCAAAAACCTCCAGAGAAGGAAGAGACTCCACCACAGTCCGCGGAGGCAGCAGCAGAATCCACCGCCGGACAGCTCTGACCGTCAGGAAGTTCTTCCCGAGGTTCAGGTGGAATCTCCTTTCCCGCAGTAGGAACCCAGTAGGTTTCTATGGCTGAGCAGGATTCGAACCTGGTGTCCAGAGCCGTTGCGGCCCTAAGGCTCAAACCGCTACACCGCCTTGCCTCTCAGTGGATCCCCCTATTGCATTTGCTGTCCATCCCATTCACAGCCGCGCTTTGCCCGCGTTCTCCGGCACTTCCCACGCCCTTGGCGGAGACGCGCCTGTTGGTGCCGAGGCCGCCCGGACTTCGCCCCCCGCCGGTCTTCCCGGAAGGCCGAGGTCCCTCCTCTGCCCCGCGACCCTTGAAGCGTGAGCACAGCCTGCGGCAGTTTCCCTCCCACCCCGTCCCGCCGCCCGGAGGGCAGAGTCCACGGGCCGTGGAGCGCGGGGAGGGGGCCACGGATCCTCTTTCCGGGGAGGGCGCGGGCTTGGGATTATTTTTTAAAAAAGCAATTAACGCCCACTAATCATTGTAACAGTTTGATTCACTGTTGTATAACTCTCTGACTTGTTCTGCTGCTCATTGCTTTTCTGTTCATTATTTTTGCAAAAAAGCTTTGGGATTTATAAGCACGCAAACCTTGAAGACGGTCATTCTTTCTCCGAAAATGCCACTAGAGGCGTCCTTTAAAAGGGGCGCTTTAAAACCACTCTAGAGACGGCGCTAGATAGGCCAGGAAAGAGAAAGCGCTCCCATCTATTCGGTTGCTCTGGAAACGTAACTTTCTTACGACCTTGACGCCCCTCTCAGGGCGAACTTGGCCCGCAGCTGCCCTCCTGCCCCCCGCTGTTGGCCCCTGGCCTCCGAGCGGCGTCGCCCGGGGCCCCACGCGGAGGAAACCGCCACGTGCCCCCTACCCCGACGCCCCGCCGTCCCCCTCGCCGCCTTCCGTGCCCGGGGCCCCCGCAGCCGAGAGACCCCAGCGGGCCTCAGTTGGAGGGGGGTCCCGGGTAGTCTGCGCCCGCTCATTCCCACAACCCACACATTCAGGCACTTCCAAGCCGTGCAAGGCCACGGAGAGCCCGCCTTGCGCGTGGAGGCCCGGGAGCCTCTCCAGCTGAAAGGCCGCCGGAGTCAGCGGGGCCGGGAAAGGCCGCCTTCCTTTCCGCCGGGGCGCGGTGGGCTTGTCGCAGAACAGCTCCACCGGAGGGGTCCGCCAGGGCCATCTGGCCCCAAGGATGTGGGAAATCCGCCCCAAGGCCTCCCTCCCAGGGCCACCCAACCAACCTCGGCTCATAAACGCTCCTGGCTGTCCCTTCCACAGCCGAGGGGCTCTGCGGGTGGGAAGTTTTCCCTTCTGTCCCGCTGGGATCCCCTTCCTGTCGCGGGAGCCCTCCGGGGGCCGCGTCCTGCCCTCCGGACGTTTAAGAACGCCCCCTTTCCTCAGGTCAAACCCCCCGGCTCCCTCTCGGGGCCTGTGGCCGTCTCGGTCGCGCCCTTCCGGGTATGGGCCACCATCTCGTCGAGGTCTTTCCTAAATGGAGGTGCCCAGAAATGGACCGGGGACTCTCCAGGGGAGCCTGGGCCAAGCGGAGCGAATGGACCGGGGACTGGCTGAACGCACCACGAGTGCCCGCTCCACGGGCCAGGCGCCTTGTCCCCTTGGCAGACAAGGCCCGGGGGGCGCGGGGGGGCACGGAGGGCCGGGGGGTGCAAGACAATCCCCGCACGTCGGGGGCAAGGCGGGCTCCCGCGCTGGGCGGCCCTCCTGGCATCCCAGCCCGCAGGCCGGGTGGCGGGACCGGGGAGGCAGGCAGGGACGCCACGGGGGGCGAAGGAAACCGTTCCTCGCAAGGCCTGCCTCCGACCCCTGACAATGTGCTTCGAGGTACTTCTCGGGAATGGACTGCCCCGTCTCTGGGGGCGCCTTTATCCTGGCCATTCAGCCCTTCGCGCGGCCGCTCCTCCGCCCCGCAAGCGGCCTTCCCGCACCCCCGAGGGGGGGCTCCAGAGGGCCGCCTCCCGGCTCCAAGCTGCGGGAGGCCGCAGGGAGAGGGCCCGCCAGGGCCCGTCAAGTTCAACCTCGGTGCCCACACTCAGCCGCCGCCGCCTGGCCCCCCGACGGCAGGCTCACCGCTTCGTTTAGCTATCTACAGTATTTATTAAACCTGCATTCGCCTTTCTCCCAGGTGAGATCCAAGGCGGACGTCCCAACCTCTCTCGGCCGGCACGGATGGCGGCGTAACACAACCCTTCTTCCTCGGAGGGCTGGCTCTGGATCTCTCAGGCGAGGCGGCTTCGCTCGTCCAGGCCCGGGCCCCGGGCACGCATGGGCCCGTTATCACGGCACGCACCCCCCACGCCTTTCCCGCCCGAGGAGACCAGCCGTGGGTGGCAGCACCCGGGAGGCCACCGGTCAGCCGGGGAGAGGACGGGCCGCCAGGCCTGGAGGGTCACCGAGCCCAGCCGCCAGCTGCGGAGGGCAGGTAGGCATTCTGTGGGCAGAAAACCCGTCCGAAGGCAGCCGCCCCCGGCAGAAGAAGGGCCCCGTGCGAAGTCTGGCCGTTCCCCCTCTCCTGTTCCGCGCGTGGAAGAGCGGGTCAGGCCAGGCCAGGCCAGGCGGGCGGAGCCGGAGAGGGGCCGCGCAAAGTCTGCCGCCGCGCAGTCGCAGCGCCCGCAGGGGCAGGGAGGGAGAGGAGCGCGTCGCCCCCGCCGCCTCACCCCTCAGCCTCAGGGGCTGGGAATCGGGCCCACATCTGGCCCCCGCCGCTGCTGCCCCCAAACCGCACGGCTTGCCGGCAAAGGGGGACCCCAGCTGTTTCCCCAGCGAGGGAAGGGGAGCAAAGAAGGCGGAATAGGCGGCACCCTCCGGCGTGGAAGGGAAAGCGGAGTCCCTCTGTCCCCCCGTGTATGTCTGGAGGCGGGGGGGCACTCCGGTTTCCCTTCTGAAGCCGCAACTGGGCCTCCGCCTCCGGAAAAGTGACCGGCACTCTCGGTCTGTCGAACAGTCACTGCCTAAACGTGTTGCTCCTGCGCCGGCGGCACTTTGGCAACCTGCACCTTTACTGGACGTTAAGGTAATTAACTGATTATCCAATTAAAATTCCAGTAAGTCATCAAGGGGCATTTCTTGAACTGAATAGCTGGACACTTCAGACCCCAGACCCCTTACAGGAAGAAGTCTCATTTCAAGTGACACTGGTTTCCCAGCAAAGTAAAAAGATCCCCGTCGCTGGATTCCCCCTCCCCGCCCCCGGGGCCACGGGCCCAGGAGTCCCACAGGTAGCAAGGGGGCGGGCGGCCCCTGTTTCCGCTCCCCTCCCAGGAGCCCTTCCTCGGACCCCCACGGGAAGGGCCACCTGCTGCGCACTCGGGACCCGAAGCCCCTCCTCCGACCAGGAGGAAAGCGGGTGGGCTCCCTCCACGCCCAGGGGCCGGAAAGGCAGACTTACGTTGATCATGGCGAGGCAGCCGAAGGCCGAGTCGCCCCGGACGCACGCCAGCTCGGGGAGGAGGCCGGCCGCGGCGAAGGCTTTGCCCATCTCGCTGCACTTGGCCAGCTCCGCGTCGGAGACGGCGCACCACCGGAGGAAGTCCAGCGGGAGGACTGCGCGGGCGGGGGGAAGACAGGCAGAGGGGGAGGGGGTGAGGCACCGCCGGCCGGCCGAGGGTCGGGGTGTCGCCGCCACCCCGGGCACGACGCCGAGAGGCCGAAACCGCGGGCCCGTCCGCCGCCGGCCTGGGGACTTTTGCGCAGCAGGGCAAAGGGACTGGGGTAGGGAGGGCGCTTCTGTGCTCCCCGCCTTCCCGAGCCCGAGAACGCCACCCAGCCCCGCGCCCAGCAAGCGTCGCAGCTCCGAGGACACCCCTCCCTCCGAGCAGCCCCGACCCCCCGCTGTTTGGGCGCCCCTTTGCGTCCCCTTTGGTTTTCTTGTCACAGAAGGCCCGTCGAGGAAGGGGGGGTGGGTGGGGACCAGGGCAACCGGCCACAGCTCCAGCGTCCGAAGGGGATGGAGGCTGCGGGAGGGGCTGCGGGGGGGAGGGCGCCCTCCCCCTCCCCCTCCCCCTCCCCCTCCCCCAAGGCAGCCCGCTCTCCCACCTTCCGCGGATCCCCTTTCCGGCGCGGGCTCTTCCTGCCGAGATACCTGCCTCTGTCCTCCCCCTCCCGCTTCTGCCCCCCAGACACTGGCCCCATGAGGAGCCCTCGGGCCTTTCCCGCCTCCACCAGCGACAGGGGCCGGGGGCGAGTCTCCTCGGAGAGGGCCAGTCTTGCCACGCTCGCCAGTTAGCCAGGACAAGGGCCGTCTCTGGCCCCCGCCCGCGCCCCGCAAGCCAGGGAAAGGGGGCATCAGCCAGCCTACCTGCGGGGCAGCAGAGCAGGAGGGCGGCCAGGCACCCCGCACCCCTTCCCATGGTGGCGGCAGCGGCGCTCTCGGCTCTCGTGGCGGAGGAAGGAAGGAAGGCAGGCAGGGAGGCGGGCAGGCAGGAGCCCGGGCGGAGGCCCTTGCCGCCCCCGCCTCTCTGGAGGAGGAGGAGGAGGAAGGAGGAAGCGGCGGGCTGGCACCCTGGCACCGCGACGGCGAAGGAAGTCAATGCCGGCCAGGTTCGAGAAGGTCTTCAAGACTCGCCCCGCCCCGCCCCGAGACCCGGCTGGGAAGAGGGCCCGTTGGCCGGCCGCCCCCTCAGCGCCGCCTGCCGGTTCGCGGGAGAACTTCCCGGGAGGAGAGCCAGCGCTTCTTGGACGTTCCGACGGACGGGGCCCCTGAGGGAGCTCTGAAAAGGAGGGAGCCCTCGCAGGCCCGCCGCCCCTTCGGGGTGGGCGTTAGGCAGGGACGAGCAGGAGCCGGATCTGTCTCTGTTCCCGGGGAGAGAGGGAGGGAGGGGGAGGGGGAGGGGGAGGGGGAGGGAGTCCCCGGTCGCCTGAGGGGTCCTGCGGGGCCCGAGGGGCACTTTGCAGAGGAGTCGCGGCCGCGCCGAGGAGGCAAAATCCAGACCTCGCCCGCCGCCGCGGGGGGCGGGGGGCGAGGCGGCGAGGGCCAGCAGGAGAGTTTCGCGGGAGGCAAACGTGGCCCCGTCCTACTTGCTGCTCCTTCGCAGAGCCAGGGCCACTCAGTTACTCCACAGGCGTAAACGCCGCAGGTCGCCCTGGTCTCATCTGGTCTGTTGCGGGAGGAAGGAAGGAAGGAAGGAGAGCCCGCGGGCGCCTTGAAACCGGAGCCAGGCCCGCCCGCCCGCCCGCCGGAGAGACGGGGCCGCCTCCGGACGCCGCGTTCCGCGAAGGACGCCACGAACGGCTCTGCTCTAGCTGGGGGCAGCCGATGGGCTCCGCCCCCAGCCCAGCTGGCGTTCAGTGTCCCGTGGATGGCCGACGGAACCAAAGGGTTCGTGGCAGGACGAACAAGCGGGAGCGCGAGGGAGGCAAGAGGCGCGGCGGCACCGGCGGCGGTCCTGGCCCTTTGGCTCCGGACCCGCGGCGCAGCCCCTGGTGCCCAGAGAGGCGGCCGGCCGAGCCTGCAGTGCCACCAGAACTTCGGATGGCTCAGAGGGGAGCGGAGGGCCGAGGGCGCCAAGGGCGGGCAACTCAGGCTGGTTGGTGCAAAGCCCCTGGGGGTCCTCGCCCTCAGCTCGTTCATTGTCTGCCCTCCTGCTGCGATGTGTGTGCAACGCTGGTGAGCGGGAGGGTTCCCTAGAAATGCGGCTTCCCTCGAAGACATATTGCCCTGTGCCCCTGTGAGGTCTCTTTGTGGCCAAGGGAAGGCCTGTGGAATTCCTGCCCACAGCAAGCCAGGCAGGCAGACTGTCCTCAGGCTTCAGGAGAGCCCTCTTCTGAATTCCCTCATAGCCTGGCTCGGTCCAAATGGGTGTTTTGACCACCATGCCGCTGGAGTAACCCGAGCGGATCATTCGGCCAGCAAAGTTTATCCAGCTCAGGGGAGATTCAGATCCGTTTGCCCAACCTGTGATCCAGTTCTGTGGGCAGCACACAGAATGGGAGCTGAGATCGAGCTCGGTGGCTCTGTCTAGGACACGGAGCCCAGAGTTGCCCATTTGCCACTCTCTAGCACCCTCTCAAGTATCCATCAAGAGAACAGGCATTGCACCCAGATTCGCAGGGCTGTCCACACTCCAAAATTTAAAAAACACACGCACTAAACTTAGGGACACCAACAGCAGATTAAAAAATAACACGAACTTCTGCAAGCAACGGTAGCGACAAATGGCTTTCTCAAGGTGGTGGAACAGTATGGGGGGTTGGAGGTCAAGGCTGCCTTTGTCAGGGACCCCCACAGCCCCAGGGCGACCATAGGGAAGGCCAGTTTTGCAGCCAGACCAATGTCACCACCTCATCTGATACTGGGGAAAAGAGAAGAGCCCTTCTAATGATCTTCACCCATCCGCTGGGGCTGCGGTCCTTTGGGCATCCTGGTCGTAAGACACTCTTGTTGTTTTTTAAAGTAAATACTTTGATTTGGGTCCAGGGACAGATCAGCAGCCACGTGTGTTTCTGTGGGCAGGAACAGACGGCTCCGAGTGGCACATCCAGCCACAGGAGCAGAGCTGGGAGCAGCGTTTTTCAAAATACGCGAACACTTTGGGGCGAAACTTGGGAATGGTCTGACTTCTGGGACCACACTGAATGCCTGGGGCTCCCTGGCAGACTGTTCATTTATTTCATTACTAGCCATTTTGTCACCTGAAATGTTTATTAAAAAATCCTTAACAGTCTCTCCATTACAGGTCTCTCCATTTCAGAACACCCTCCACAGGCAGGTTATGCCATGTTATTACCCAGGGACAACGGCCTTGGGAAGCTCAGGCGGCTTCTGAGCAGCCAACGGACCAGCTCAGAGCAGCACCTCTGTCTTCCCGCACCCCAAAGGAGGGGAAGAGCTGCCACGGCTGCCGGATCCCAGCTGGCCGTGGGGCACAGCCAAAGGGCAGAGCTTGCCCCCCCGCCCAGCACCCGCTGCTCCCGTGCAGGCCAGCAGGTTCACTGTGAGAACGCCTCCATGGGGCCCACAAAGCAAGGACGTGGGGCTGTGTGCGCACGTGTGTGCTCTGCTATGAAAACAAATAGTCTCCAGAGTCACGCTTTAGTTAAAGAAAGTTTAATATATTTATATTTATATATATGTATATATATGTATGTATGTTTCATTATAACAAAATAGGCAGTTATTGTGGGTAAAATAGCCATTAAAATCTGACTTCTAAGAACATATTTATATTTTCAGACTCTGACTCAAGAGTCCTCACCATAATAATGATAATAATCTTTCAAAATATTTCCAGAACAAAATGCATCATTCCTAGCTGAAGGACAAGCTTTCAAACCACCTAAACACTACTTGGTTTGAAAATGCAACGGTCATAATCTACCAACCATATTTGTAAGACATTCCAGAGTCCTGGAGATGGAACTTTTAAAATAGTAGAGATTCTTTTCCCTAGCAATGGCATCACAAAAAATGAAAAAATAGACTATAAAGAATATTCTTATGAAATTATGAAAATGAGCTTTCCCTTATGAAACAATGCCATTCAAGCAAATATTAAGTTGGACACCTGAAAAAATTCTTATTGAACTGCCTGTAAAATATATCTGTTGCCAAGAACAGAAATCTACAAAACTATGACGTCCCCAACCCCAGAAGCCCCTCGGTCCAAACCATGCTAGTAAAGTTAGACGTGCAAAACTGCTCAGAATTTGTTTCATTAAGACCACTTTTCTTTCATTTTGTTAAGAAATCTTCAAAAGGATGTATATAAAGCTCTGTTTTCTTAAAATCTCTGAAGGATTCGTTCCCTTAAACGTTAAGGACTTTACCACACAGTTCCCCATTTCCTTCCCACAAGAACAGATCCAAGCCGCCACCCCCGGCCCCCTCAGGAAAAGGAGAGCCCCCAGACCCACGGCGCTGAGCAACAAAGGGGCTCTGGGTCAAAAAGCAGCAGGATTCGGAGGGTGTGGCAGCAGTGGGGGCGGCTGCGGACCCTCCTTGAGGGAGACCCACGGGGGGAGGAGGGACTGCCGGGAAGTGTGGGGAACCCCGAGGGGGGCACCTCTCGGCCGGAGGCAGTCAGACGCTGGATGGAGGTGGCAGCAGCTGTGGCCCCTCAGAGCTTCTCCTTGGCGGGTACCCAGATGGATGGGCCGGAGCGTTCCTCAATGACCTGCTTGACCCGGTCGTAGATTTCCTCCAAGGTGTCGCCCTGCACGATCGCTGCAGGGAAGAGAAAGGGCGCCGGCTCCAGAAGGCACTGTTGGGGATCTGGGCCTCCCTGACACCCCACGCCTTTGACTACCCCTGCGCCAGCCCAGAGTCGTGTGCTTGGCCCCCACCTCCCACCCCTCATCCTACCTCCCCTCTCCTCTGGCCCGAAATCCCCATGCCGTTCGGCAGAAGCTCCCCTCCTCCTGAGCCACTGAGGGAAGGCGCACGGGTAGCAGGAGGCCAATGTCAACATGAGGGCACCATGGTGCTGTTAGGAGGCACTGTCTGCCCCCCACATGCTCCAACTCAGGGCCAAGGGCCCACTGGGCGGCCGTGACTGTAACCTCCAAGGGGGGAGTCTGAGCAAGCCCATGCTGTCCCACAAGGATGGGGGCCCCTTCCCCACACGTGGTGCCAGGCAGGGATGGGATTTCAGGAGCTGGGACCTCAGGAGCTGGCCGAAGGGTCCCTGAGCTCCCCCCTCCATGCCCCCCTCCCAGCCAAGAAACAAGTGGTGGGCAGTGCAGCCAACCTGTGAAGTGCTCCGTGAACTCCTGCTCCAGCTTCATGGCCCGCTCAAAGGTCTTCCGCGCTTGCTCGTCTGATAACCGTTTGTTCATTTCCCTGAAACAGCACATGTTGCAAACCCATCACATCACAGGCCGAGCAACGATGGGCGGGTGGGCAGCCAGCCAGGTGGTGTCTGGCCAAAGGTGTCAGGCACAAGCCAGTCGAAGAGAGGAGTCTCATGTAAGCAAAAGCAAATACCCCCAAACTCTGGCCTCCAGCTAGGAGGCTCTTCAAGGCAGAAGAGCGGGCAGGCTGACAGGTGCTTCCTCTGCTGCTGTCCCACCCAAGGGCCCAGGCCACAGAAAACTCCTTCCTTGCAGGCAACACTGACTATGCAAGCACAGGCAGGCATCTTGAGGACCAGCCACTCACTCTGCTCTCAGGACAACAAGATGGGGGTTGAGGAACCCTTCCCCAGGTACCAACCGTTCCCTGGCAAACAGTGTGACCAAGGAAGGCCTTGAGGGGGGCATGGGAAGCTGGTGGTTGGCACTCACATGATGTTTTCCACAGACTTGGGTCTGACAAAGATGGCGACGGGGTGCAACTGGGCAATCTGGAGCCTCTTGATGGCATTTCCAGAGACGTCCAGGATGCAGTGCTTGCCCTGCCACGGGGAGAGGGAGCAGACGCCTCAGAGCCGGCCAGGCCCCCAGCCCTCCCTCAGCGTTTCGTGGACAGCGGGCAGCCCAGGCGGCAGGCTGAGGGCTCAGCAAAGCCCCCCACAGGGTCCTCCTGCCCTGCAGGTGAGGAGCGGGTGGAGGGGATGAGGGGCTCCCGGGATGGGTCCTTTGGAAGGCGGAAAGGTCACAGCGTACCTTCTCGGCCACCTCCCGCACAGACTGGACGCTTGTCCCGTACAGGTGGTTGTTGTACTGTCCGGCCTCAATGAACCGGTGATCCTGAATGTCCTTCTCCATCTGTTCTCGGGACGTGACAAAGTGATAGTCCCTCCCGTCCACTTCGTAGTCTCGCTTCGGGCGGGTGGTGTCTTTGCAGGAGGAGAGAGAGAAAGGCAGCCAGAGGAGAGAAGGGCAGGTTTTATGGAGAAAGGGTTATTGATCTGAACCAGGGGCTGCAGGACTGAATACAGGATGGGGCCCCTATGTAACTTTTGAGCCTGAACAGATCTGAGAGATGGAGGAGTTTGGGCGAAGGAGCCAATCCTGCCCCACTGTTCCGCCCACAACAGGAACAGAGTGGGGCTCTGCGCCATGTCTTCACAAGGAAGGCAATGGATGGTTGGGAGGGGCGGTGGCTGTGGGTGGAAAATGGGAAGTAAAGGAGGTCAGGTTCCGTCTCCAGCTCCATGGAGGGGGGAATACGGTATCCCAGCCCCCCAACAGAGGTGCCTCACCCCTGACTTCACTCCGCCTGCTGGCCTTTCTGCCAGCAGAAATGTGGTCTGTAGGCTCCTTGGAGCAGGGGGTTCATGTTCTTCTCCATTCGTGGCAGCCTTTGCTGTACTTACGAGGAACGCAGGAGCCAAATTTGTCCGGGAACTCAGAGATAAGGTCGTCGTTGATCCGATCCTTCATCGGTCCCAGAACAATCACCGGCCGCGTGTAGCTGACTGGAAGATTAAGGGAGCCAAGAGCCTTGGCTCAGAGAGCGCAGGCAACTGCAGGGGCCGAGAGGGGGAGGGAGGACTGACTCCCCCCAGGGTGCTGAGCCCCTCTCTTGTGGACGGCACTGGGGGCAGAAGGACGATGCCATATCAAGGCCTCACAGCCCCCAAGGGGATCTTCTCCCCAGCATGGGTGGCTGGGTGCAGACAGGAGCCCCAGTGCCCCCAGACTGTAGGCCACCTGCAGGGCCTAGGCTTTGCGGGACAAAGCATCAGGATCGCCCCCTGCCAGCAATCCCAGCCGCAAGCCCCACAGTCCACTGTTTTTGGAAGTCATCCCCATCCCAAGAGCTCCCACCTGGGTCCACGTCAGGCTTTCCATTTCTCACCATATTTACAAGGACTCTTTTTAAAGCTGCCCCTCAAAACCTCACTCATTTCTGGCCAAGTCCCAGACACCATCAGCACAAAAGCTGCTCCCCCCCGGCTGCTGTGGCAAGGTGGACTGCCAAGGCTCAGCTGAGGGTGAACCTCTGGGGCCTGATGGGACAAGACGAGCAAGCCCCAGGACGCTCTCTGACCAGACTTCCCAAAGCCCGCCCCCCATCCAGAGGTGTCAGTGTTCTTCCTGGCCCACCACCCGCTCTTCTAGTCAGGATTTATGCCAGGGGGCAGCAGAGAGACCTGCCCGTGTGGGAATCCCCTCCCCGCCCTCCCCAGCCAGGCCATTAAGGCTTTTTGTCTTGGATTAAGACAGGCCAGAAGGGTGCTCCAGATTGAACAGACCCTCTTCTGTGGGAATCACAGAATCACAGAGCTGGAAGAGACTCCGGGGGCCATCCAGTCCAGCCCCATTCTGCCACACGGGAACCCACATCAAAGCCCTCCCATCAGACAGAGAAGACTCCACCAGAGTGGAAGAAGCCCACCCAGAAGGGCACGGCTCAGGGGTATGGGGCGCTGTGCTCACACCGCTTTTTAGCTCCACAGCAGTTTGCCTGTCCATCCATCTGGCATAGAAGTGACCCAGCAGCAGGCTCAGGCATCTGCCAAGGGCACTTCAGCCACGGATTGCTCTGCTGGCAGCAGAGGTTTGGCCCCACGATCCCTCCCGACATTTATCAGGGCCCGATCAGGCCCACACGGTCCGTGAGGGGGCTGCTTACTTCACACACAGAGCGAGCCATACTAACCTTCTTGCTGGGCGACTGGCTCGTAGGAGAGGACGTATTCCTCCGGGCCACCTAGCGAAGCAAACGCACCGGTTCAGAGATTGGAAAAGCTTTTCTGAACAGGGGTCATTGTTACACCAGAGCCTGGGCCCCTGTGGGGAGAGGGGAATCTCCCACTAACGATCCCATAGACCAGTGGTTCTCAGCCTGTGGGTCCCCAGATGTTTTTGGACTTCGGCTTCCAGAAGCCCTGAGCATTGTCCACAGTGGTTGGGGCTTCTGGGTGCTGAAGTCCACAAACATCTGGGGACCCACAGTTTGAGAACCACTGCCATAGACTGTTCTGAGTGGAAATCTGGACAAAAGAGCTTCGCCCGTCAGCAGGAACTCAGGGTGGGGGCAGCAGCCCTGGCCAAACGGCAGCCAGGATTTACATATGCTTGGGGTGGGGTGGGGGGCTGAAAACATCTAAGTTTGGCTGGCACAAAGCCCTGGCAGCTGTTAGGCAACGGTTTTGCCTCAGGTGCACTGCATGCAGGAGAAAAACGACACAGTCCATCACCATGAGAGCTTCAGCAGCTGTGGGGTGGTACAGAGAGGTGCGTGCGGGCGGGGTGGGGAACTAGTTATTCCTAATTCAGCTGTACCGCAGGCCCAGTGGGCCTGTTACCCATGGTCCTCTGACTGGAACCTGCAGCCACTGGGTTTCACTCAGGGGCCAGTGGGCAACACACTCACACACCCCCCCTTAGAATCATAGCATCATAGAAATGTAGAGTTGGAAGAGACTGCACGGGCCATCCAGTCCAACCCCCTGCCATGCAGGAACACCCTCAAAGCATTCCCGACAGATGGCCATCCAGCCTCTGCTTAAAAACTTCCAAGGAAGGAGACTCCACTACACTCCCTTGAGGCAGCGTATTCCACTGCTGGACAGCCCTGACTGTCAGGAAGTTCTTCCTGAGGCTCAGGTGGAATCTCCTTTCCTGCAGCTTGAATCCATTGCTCCTTGTCCTGGTCTCTGGAGCAGCAGAAAACAAGCCCTCTCCTTCCTCTACATGGCATCTCTTCAAATATTTAAACATAGCTATCATGTCCCCTCTTAACCTTCTCTTCTGCAGACTAAACATACCCAGCTCTCTATCCTCATAGGGCATGGCTTCTAGGCCTCTCACCATTTTCTCTGGACTTGCTCGAGCTTGACCATGTCCTTCTTCAATTGGGGTGCCCAGAACTGGACACAGTATTCAAGATGAGGTCTAACCAGAGTAGAGTGGTACAAGTACCTCCCTCGATCTAGACACCATACTCCTATTGATGCAGCCGAGAATTGCATTGGCTTTCTTGGCTGCCGCATCACACTGCTGACTCATGTTCAGCTTGTGGTCTACGAAGACTCCTAGATCCCTTTCACACGTACTGTTATCCAGCCACGTGTCCCCCATCCTATATTTCTGTATTCCATTTTTTCTACCTAAGTGTAGGACCTTGCACTTATCTACGTTGAATTTCATTTTGTTAGCCTTGGCCCAGCTCTCCAATCTGTGAAGGTCATTTTGAATTTTGATCCTGTCCTCTGGCATATTAGCAACCCCTACCAATTTGGTGTCATCTGCGAATTTGATGAGCATGCCCTCTATTCCTTCATCCAAATCATTGATAAAAATATTGAACAGCACTGGGCCAGGACAGAACCGTGTGGCACCCCGCTAGTCACTTCTCTCCAGGATGAGAAGCAGCCCTTCGTGATCACTCTCTGGGTTCGGTCGGTCAACCAATTACAAGTCCAACTAACAGTAGCCCTGTCCAGCCCGCATTTTACTAGTTTCTTTGCAAGAATGTCACGGGGAACTTTGTGAAAGGCCTTACTGAAATCGAGGTATGCTACATCCACAGCATTCCCTTCATCTGTCAAGCTAGTAAGTCTGTCATAAAAAGAGATAAGATTAGTCTGGCATGACTTATTTTTGAGAAATCCATGTTGACTTCTCGTGATTACCGCCTTGCTTTCTAAGTGATTAGCAACTGACTGCTTAATGATCTGCTCCAGGATCTTTCCGGGTACTCATGTCAGGCCGACTGGGCGATAATTATTTGGGTCCTCTTTTTTCCCTTCTTGAAGATGGGGACAACATTTGCTCTCTTCCAGTCTGCTGGAACTTCTCCTGTCCTCCAAGATTTCTCAAAGATTATAGCAAGCGGTTCTGAAATGACCTCTGCCAGCTCTTTTAATATCCTAGGATGCAATTCATCTGGCCCTGGAGACTTGAATTCATCCAGTGTGGCCAGGTATTCCTGTATGACTTCTCTACCTATTCTGTGCTGCATTTCCCCTGCTTCCTCACCTGCTCCCCAACCGCCAGGTTGAGTGCTTGTATCCTTCTGGGAAAACACTGAGACAAAGAAGGTGTTAAGTAGTTCTGCCTTTTCCCTCCCCCCTGTGAGTAATTCACCATCTTCTCTGCGCAGCGACCCTCTCGTCTCCTTCTTTTTCCTTTTGCTGCGGACGTATTTAAAAAAGCCCTTTTTATTGTTTTTAATGTCTCTGGCCAGCCTAAGTTCGTTCTGTGCTTTAGCCTTTCTGACCTCCTCCCTACATCTCCGGGCTACTTGCTTAAATTCTTCTTTGGTGGTTTCCCCTTCTTCCATTTCCTATACATGTTTCTCTTAACACTGAGCTCAGCTGAGAGGTCTTTAGTCAACCATTCTGGTTTCCTTAGATGCCTTCCATTTTTCCTCCTTATTGGCACAGTTTTAGACTGTGCCTTCAACATCTCCTTTTTAAGGAACTCCCATGCCTCCTGAACTCCTTTCTCTTTCACTATTCTTGACCACGGAATTCCAGCCAGCAGCTCCCTAAGTTTACCGAAGTCCGCTTTTTTAAAATCTAAGATGAGTGTTTGGCTACCCTTATCTTCTCCTTCCCACTGAATGCCACATTCCAATAGGGCATGGTCACTCCCCCCTAAAGATCCAACCACTTCTACCTCATTAACAAGGTCATCCCTGTTGGTCAGGATCAGATCTAGAATATTTGATCCCCTTGTGGCCTCTTCCACCTTCTGGACCATGAAGTTGTCTGCAAGACAAGCAAGAAACTTGCTGGACCTTGCTGTCTTGGCAGAGTTTGACTGCCAGCATATATCTGAGTAATTGAAATCTCCCATTATTACTGTATCTCTCCTCCTTGAACGTGCAGTCATTTGGTTGAGGAAGGCATCATCAAACTCCTCAGCCTGGGTTGGAGGTCTGTAGTAAACCCCCACCAGAATATCCCTGTTGTTTCTCAATCTCCCTTAATTCTTACCCAAATGCTCTCGACTTGGCTTATTGGGTTTAAGTCAAGGATCTCTTCACAGGTGAAAACATCCTTGACATACAAGGCTACTCCTCCTCCTTTCTTGTTTGGTCTATTTTTACAAAATAGGCTATACCCCTCTATTCCTATCATGAGACTCATCCCACCAGGTCTCAGTGATGCCTATCAAATCGTATTTATTTTGTTGTACAAGGAGTTCAAGTTCATCCTGCTTGTTTCCCATATTCCGTGCATTAGTGTATAGACACTTAAGTCCCCGGGCCCTTCCTGCAAGTCCTGTACTATTGTTTCTACTCCTCCCGCCATTGGCCTCTTGGACTACTTGTGCAGTATCAATTGGGCCTTTTCCCCCTGCGCTCGCCAAGTCCCTGCCCTGAATAATATTGTCTCCCTCCCCAGCAGAACTCTTTGTGGCTCTTTCAGCAGTGGCAGCAACAAGGCACATGCAGAGCCTGCTAGATGGCATGGAGGATATTTCAGCACGCAGCCCCCTCCCTCCTTGTAAGTTCATTTCATCTGTGGAAGACAGCACCACCCAAGGAAAAGCTACACGGGCACAGACCTGTGAATCGTGCCAGCATGTGGATCATGCCCAGACTTTTGCAACAGTTCCAGCCATGCTCCAGTCAGGCCACAAGCAGCCAACAGCGCTGCCCAGTGGTTGGTGCCTGCCCTGCAAGGGGCATGGGGGTTCTGGCCCAGAGCTGGTCTTGCACCTGGCTAGCCTCCAGACCCAACCAGGAGATGACGGCCAAGCCAAGAAGCTATAGCAAGCCAAAAAATGCCCGAACACCCCAACAGCCAAGGGGGCCACCCAGCCGGGTCCCCCTGAGGGACTGTGAACTGGCAGATCTTTCTCCCCTGCCACCAGCCAGAAGGGAGAACCTGGGATGGGGCAGAAGCCAGAGCCATATATATTCACAGGACAGGATTTCGGGGGGGGGGCAAAGGACGTGGGGATTTTACGCTGTCCCAACAGCATCCTTGTTTGCAGGGGTTAAAAAAGTGATTCTTGCAGCTCAAAGTCCAAGAGATACAGAGAAACTGGGCAGAACTCAGGGGAGAGCTAGGGGGTCCTTTTAAAGAAGAGTGTTGCAGGAGGGGAATCAACGCAGCAAGGAGGAAGGAGCATAGTTTGTGAAAAAGAGAGATGAGACAGAGGGAAGTGCCCCTGGACGGAGCCACAGCACCAGGTGCCAGGGCAGAGCACTCGTGAGGGGCACCTGCCGGGGCCGGGGCCCCCAGGGAATCATGGGAGGCGACAAGTTCCCAGCCCCAGCCCCTGAAAAGCTCTTGCACATTTTTGGCCCCTCTCCAAACTGTCGTAGCCCCAGGGGAGTCCTTTCCTCCAAAAGGAAGCGACCTGGAAATCAACTTCAGGACAAACATGCAGGAATAAAGCTGGGGCAGGGAGGTGGCTGAAAAGAAATGGTGAGGAAGAGGAAGCACACTTACGGTAACTGCTTTCGCTGTCGCTGGCGTTTGAGGTCACGTGCTCTGTGGGAAACAACAGGAGAGGGAGTCAGGGGCCACACCAGAAGGGCCAGTCAGCCAGTAGCAAAACTCGGCCCGGAAAACTAGCAGGCCACAAGGCATGGAAGCCCACGGAGAGCAACAGAGGAGTCCGGGGCAAAGCCCAACTGACAACGGCGCAAAAGAAAACATTCTGGGCGCATTGAAAGAGGCTGAGAAAGGCCCAAATACCAAAGCGGGGGATGGTGGCAGGGGGCTCTCCAGCACCTGCAGTGGAGTCACTGGCCCTGCTGAGCCCTCTGCCAGCCCCTCCAAACCTCCACAGCAATGGCTGGGGGGGGGGCTGCCTGGGAGAACCTTAAAACATCGTTGCCCCTCTGGGGCTCGAGAGATTACCCAGTTCCCTGCCTGCCACGGGACGCAAGGCTGGAGGGCGCCTCAGTGGTTCCGCTGGGAAAGGTGGATTCACAGCCCTTTCTTTCCTGGCTGAAGCTCTCACCACCAGGAGAAGCCCCCTCGCTGTTCCCTGGGATGAAGGGGCAGAAGAGGAGGAGGGGGCTTCTCCGGTCATAGCTGGGGTTTCCTTCCTAGCAGCCCCCAGAGAACGATCAGTTCCTTGGTCAGCGCAAAGCATTCAATCTAGGACGTTGTGGTTGTCACGGGAGGAGGTCTGCTAGTGATGGATGGAGCCGTGGCCTGATGTTGGGCTCTTGCTGGGGAGACTGGTTGGGACCAGGGGTGGGGAAGGTGAGGAGCCCCATGCGAGGGGCAAAAGGGGGAATGGCAGGGCCTCTCAGCGGGTGCCATTCTCGCTGCCCCCCCAGGCAGAAGGCAGCAGCAACCTCACCCCCTAGCCCAGGGGCCTCTGGCTGCTGGGCTGGGCCAGCTCCCCTCTTTTATGAACCTAAGTGGGGACAGAGACCCCCTCACACACACACAATCAACCTTAAGTGGCCAGGGGACACTGGCTCCCTGGGAAAAGGCCAGTGCTCCCCCCCACTCTGTGGCACAGGTGGACCAATGGCACAGCGAGCAAAGCAGGCTGGATTGGGGCCACAGCAATCCTCAGCCAAGGCTTCTCCCATTGGTCTGTGCCTTGATCTCCTGATTTTGGGGGGGGGAGTGCTGAGTCAACCCAGCCAACACGGTGGCTGGGAGGGCCAGAAGGGTCAATGAAACCCTGAGTGGCATCTGGGGGCTCAGGCATGGGGGGAGCCATGCTGCGGGGGAGTACCCCAAGAGCCATCAGCCTTTCAAAAGGGTGGGGGGGGTGTCTAAGCCCTTGCCCATGACCTGGCCCAAGAGGGAGATGCATTTCACTCGCCCCAGAGCAGGGGCCTGGGATTTGGCCCAGCATCCCCCAAACCCACTGGGCAGAAGTAACTGAAGCCTCAGGGGCCCATCCTCCTCCTCCTCTTGCTAAGATTAGTATCATGGCCATCATTTTATCTTCCTCTTCCCTCAAATGCTATTGAGATGATTCTTCCCTTTATCCCACAAAACAAGCCTGTTTGCTGAGCTGGCCCAAGAGGAGGTTCTCCTGTGTAGATCACAGTTGGGGGAGCTGCCAAAAATCCTACCTGCCCCCTCCCAGGGCTCCCTCTGTCCCAGCAAGAAGCAGAGAATCTGTGCCTGGTGGGGAAAGGGGCTGCACCAGTGTGACTTCCATGGGAGAGGCTACCTGTCTGCAAACAGGCCATGGCTCGGAGGCTGCAACAAAAATCCTGCCAGGTCCTAATGTCACGGGGCACAAAAAGCCCACGGACTCTGTTCAAAAAAGGAGACCAGCCGGCTGACCATGGAGGATGCTCTCTCTCTGGCTCAGAGGGAAGTGACTCTAGGGGAAACCTAATGGAGAGACAGGCTGGGCATGAGCCTGCCTGGCGGGCAGTGGTGGTGCTGGTGGAGGAAGGCCGGGAGCCAGGCAGCCCTTGGGCAGAGGGGCTTCAGAGCAGAGGCCCAGTAGCACTGCTGAAAGCACGGCGTGGCAGGGGGAGCAAGAGAAAAGGGGATCTTCAGAAGGGTCCCAGGGTGGGGTGCAAGGGCACAGAGGCCAGTGGGCAGCCAATGGAATCTGGCCTTCCTACTTGGCCTGGGCGGGCCGCCCACTGCAGCCATTGGATGTTACATCCTTCTCCCTCCTTTTCCAGGGCATCCGGCATCTATCAGGGCAAGCAAGGACCCCATGCCCCTCCCCAAATCTCACTCCTGGGCCTTGGCCCCTCTCTCATTTCGAGGTATAAGCTGGGGAGAATGAAGCTGACAGCCAAAGGGGAGCAAGGGGGCAGCAGGAGGAGGGGGGAAGGCATCCAGATTTCCAAAAGGTCAGGAGAGGAAAAGGCTTCCTAGCCCCAGATCAAAAGACGAAGAAGGTCAGGCGCTCCCCATGAGAAGATGGCAAACGGTTCCAGAGGAAGCCAAACTCTAGAGGCTGGCCCTCTGAGGGAACCAGCTCAGAGCAGAGCGTGCAGATAAGAGGTGGCAGGTGGGGGGCTGAGGGGGCGTGTGGACAGCAGAGGGGGTCACTTACTCAGGCCTTTTGATCCCATCTCTTCAGGGATCTCCTGCGGAGAAGTTCCCAGAGGGCAAGCAATAAGGAGACAATCACAAAGAAAACAACCGTCAGTAGGAGGCAGGGAAGCGCGGCTGCTATGCCGACGACAACACCCAGGCGGTTCCAAGAGCGTCCATGGGGGGTGGGGGGTGGGGGCGCAACATCAAGCAGTGCTGACCCAAAGTTTGGCCAGGACCCTTTGAAGGCCAATGTCTGTTCTCCCCAAAGCAGCCAGAACTGGTTGTCCCAAGCATTTCAAATTGGCTCCTCCAGGAGGGCTGGGGAGATGGCCAGGTCTCCTCGCTGCTTTAGCTCTGTTCTCTGAGGGTGCCCAACTCTGTGGGGGCCTTCGCCCTTCCTCCCTCCCCTGCTGGATCTCTTGGAACCTCCTTCTTCAAGGCAGGCAAAACGCTCGAAGGCCCCTTGGCACATCTGCATGATCTGGCGCAAGGACTCCCCTCCCCGTACTTACGGTCAACATCACTTGTTTCCTGCTCACTCTGGTCCTTGTTCTTGTAGAAGGGGAATTTTCGGGAAAATAGGTTCTTTTTACGCTTATCATTGAATGACTGCTGAAGAAGAGAAGGAAAGAAGGGGAGCAAAACAGAGGAGGTCGGGTCTCCAGCATCTCCCAGTGGCCCCCACGGCCTGGTGGCCAGCCAGCTTCTAGGACCCCCAACGAGCAGGAAGGGTGTGACTCATGTCCCCTTCAATGCAGAGCGAAATGGGAGGGGTGGGTGGGGAGCTTGGAAGCAGCAGGGATGCTCCAGTAAGAAGGGAGGGACAAGGGGAACAGCGCTCCCTGCCAGCCCCTTGCTGGCTCTGTGACACGGGTGGCAGCCCTGCCAGCCCAGGCTGGGCCATGCGGTCTGTGGAAGGTGCCTGCCGGCTGCTTCCTGGCAGCAAAAGAGGCCAGGTCGGTTCTCACTCTACAGAAGAGAGCGGCTGTGTGCGTCTTTCTTTCAGCACAGATCAATCTAAGAACTTTTGGGGGGAGCTCAAGGGAGAGTGGGTCGGGCCAGGGGTTGGCTGAAATCTGGCACCTTCTTGCAGCTTTGGACTACAACTCCAGTCATGCCTGGAACCGGTGGGGATTCTAGTCCAAAGCACCTAGGGATGGCCAGCCTTTCACGCTGCCTGAAAAGCCGGGTGAGAAGCAGCTTGGGTGTTGGAGAAAGAACCACTATGTGCCAGCTGGAAAAGCTGCAAAAGCCCTGTGACCTCTGCTTCCTCTGAAGGACTGCTGGGCTGAAACGGAAGTACCCAATGCAGCTGACGGCCCTTCAGAGGGGCTGGGGACGGCTGGAGGGGACGGGAAGGGCAGGGCCTGCCTGGATGGCCATCGGTCCTGGCTGCTGATGGCCAAAGCCCACTGGGCTCATCAGTGGGTGCTCCTGCTGTCCCAGGACCCCTCCTGGGGAGCCTGGGGGGCCTGCTCTCCAGAAGGGATCCACCAGGGGAGGGAGGAGGGGGGCCTGCTCTCCAGAAGGGATCCACCAGGTTCTGCCGGTGAAACCTCTGCCCCAGGCTGCCCTCCCTTCTTCTTCCAGAGCCCCTGGCTGCCCGGGCCAGAAGTCCACCCCTGCTGCAGGGCCCATGGAGAGCCTTTCTAAAGCCCTCTCGCCCTCTACCCGCAGGCTGTCTCAGGAGCCCCCTCTCCGCCTGCTTGCCCAAATTTCTCTCCGCTGAGAGCAGGGGGGTTGGGAGACTCCTCACTGCAGTCCCTCCATCCGCCTGCACTCCTTCTCCCACCTGGGCCTATTCAGAAGCCTGAATCCACATCAAGGAGACTGTCGGGGAAAAAGAATCCCTTTCCTAGGGCAGGAATCTTCAGCCAAACTCCCCTCTTTCTCAGAGAGCCCCCCTTTCCTGCTGGTGGTGGGAACACTCGCCTAGAGGGCAGCAGCCTCTCACAGACTGTGTGGACAACAGTTTGAAACAGCTCCAGCAGCAGCAGTGATACTACTACTAATACCACCACTATCACCACCCCACAAGCGGCTAGAAGTGGTTGTCTCTGGACCTGTGCAAACTATTCACCACCCCCAGTGGTTCTGAAGACACTAACCCGGCAGGAGAGCCCAATCTCCATCAGCCCTGCCCTCAGATTAGCTCACTACAGCAGCCGCAGCCTCGTTTCAGAGCTACGTCATTAGTAATAAAATTAGAAAAGGAGTGACTACTGGGCGTGGCATAAGTGGATTCTGTCCAGGCCAAGGATACAAAAGGGAGCTGCGGACCAGGAGGGCGGCTGGTACATGCTGGGTCATGCAGACTGGCAGCAGGAAGGAAGAGAACACCAGGGCAGCCCCATTTCCCTGTTCCTCCACAATGGCTCTCTCCAGCCGGCCAGCTGAGGCGCCTCCCTTGAGACAAGAGCAGCCATCTTCATGTGGCCATGGCAGCCAAAGAGGCTGAGCCGCTACCAGGGATGTGAAGGCATGCACAGTTCCCAGCAAGGCATTGGTAGGAGGGTGGGGGGAGAGAGAGAGAAAGAGAAGGGGATGCACAGAGGAGCCTGCTCCAAGCAAGAGGAGGAGGAGGCGGCGGCAAGCAGGCAGTCCTTTTTCAATGGCAAACGTCACTGGGCTTCCACTCAGGGTCTCATGCAGGGACTGGGTGCAGAGTCAGGACAAAGGGCCAGGCACAAACTCCATGCCAGCCAACTCCAACGAAGCCAGGTTGCAAAATGGCAGGCGGCCAGGGCTGCATGTGGGTGCTCTCTCTCTGAAAATTCACCCACCGGGCAGCCTTCTGGGAGGAACGGAAGACAATCCTTTGCTGACTCTGGGCTTGTTTGGCTTCCTCCAGCCAGGGGGGAGGCAAGGAAATCTCTGTGATCTATGCTCGCTCCACCCCTCGCTTCTGGGAACCATGGCTGTCAGGTCCCTGTACTCTGGACCTGATAGCTCCTTGGGATTATCAACCAACTTTGGCAGCCACAAGCACTCCCAATTTGTTGTGTGTGCGCGCGTGTGCGCCTTTTCTTCCGTGACAGGAAGTAAGACTTTGCAGCCTGACTCAGCAGCACGCTTGGCAACCTTCCTGCCTTCCTGCAGGATCAGAGGAGTGCCCCACCCCCACCCCACCCAGCCCTGCAGAGGACCCACCCAGCACCAACCTATGCAACACCACCTCCGCTGATTTCCAATAGCCACCTTTCACAACCAGCATGCCACATGTACGTTTTACAATGCGGGAAAGCCACGCAAAGAGGGGAAGTCAGACACGTTCCCTCATTTCAAAGAAAGCACCAGCATGGAGCTGGGCCAAACCAAAACTGTTGTGAAGTCCAGGACAGCTAGTACTTTTCAGAAATGCAGAGAACTGGGCAAGATTACCCTCCACTGCCAAAGAGAATGTGGTATTCAATGTGGAGAGAATGCCGCCACCCCCAACCCAACAGCACCCTGCCCAGCCTCTCTCCTAGTGATGTTTCCCAGCTTGTGCTGTGGCTGCACACTTTCTTCTACATGCTCCAAATATTTGAAACCCTCAGTCCACAAAAGGCCAATAGGTTGGAGGGCACCAAGGGGCTCCCTGCACAGCCAGGCCCCCTGCCTCAGAGGTCCCACCCTCTCCCCATTTGTATGTGTTCTGCTGGCGCTTAGAAACTTTTCTTCTCTTCCAATCAACATTTGCTATGGAGATTATTACCCCTTCCACTCTTTTCTTATGCTGCCAGTTGTTTTCAGATAAGCCTCTTATTTATGTAGTTATTTGAATGGGAGAACTACTGTAAATTTTAATTTTGTGGTTGTTTTTATCTTGTTGGCTCCTTTGAGTCTCCCCATATTGGAAAACAGAAAGGGACAGGAATCCAGCAATAAGGAGAACGAACTTAAGCACTCTGGTTCCCTGCCCAAGCCTCTACTGGTAGGAAGAAGCTCCAGGCTCCTAACAGAATATTTTGGTTGCCCCTTCGGCATCTCCATCACACAGGGTTCCTGTGGAGCGCATCCCACACGAGGCCCCGGCACAGCCGGGTCAGAGGCTGCAAGCGAGGCAGCAGGGAGGGTGGCTGCTGGAGGGTAGTTGTCTTCTCCGCTGTCTTCCTCAAAGCCCCCAGCAGAGGAGGGATGTGTCTGGGTCTGTTTTCCCTGGGAGGCACCACCAGCTGAGCCCCCCCATGCAGAAGAGACAAGAGTGAGAAGAAAAGAGGAAGCCTATTAGCCAACTCACCCCCTTGTCACCTCTGGCTTTTGAATTAAATTTCACCGTCTTTAGACGAGCTCGTTCTTTCTTCTCAACCCTATCAGAAAAATGCAAGAACAAGAAAACCTCTTACTGACCTCAACAGAAGTGACAGCCAAGAGTCCCGCTTGGCTAGAATTAGCCTCTGCTCACTCTAGCTATGTGGTTGCCAGCAATCAGTGGCTGAGCATAAAACACAGCTGGATGGCTGGAGGGGGCCCTGACCTCCACACCGCCCTCTCTGTGCTTGGGAAGTCCATTGGGGAAGGCCCGCTGGCTGCTCACAGTCCCCCCACCTGACTTCTGCCTCAGCTGTCACCTGTGGGCCACGGGGGCAGGTGAGTGTCCCTGTAAATATATCCTGTGCCCCATTACGTTCTGCCCCAGACAGTCATGGAACGGCCACAGTGGTGCTGCAGGGAGAAGCTGCTCATGGACAAATGCCCAGGTGAGCACAGGCCGCCACCAACTCCCCGCAGCACTCCCAAACACTGGGAACAGTTGCGGAAAAGGAAAATGGGTTTGCTGAGGCAGCCCTAAGCGGATGGAAGGGACTGCTTTATCCCAATCTGTGACAGTTGTCAGTGGGATGTTTTTCCACAGTCAAACCAGCACCAACGCAAAGAAGAATGTGGCCTAAAGGAAGCCCCCTCACTCACTTGCTCGCCCGCCTGCCCTCCCTCCCTCCTGTGGCGACCTCCCCTTTCCCTGTATCCCACAAAGATCCCTGAGATGGCTCTGGTGTCTGCAGGCGGGCAAGAGAAGGGGTGTGGTCTGGCAACCTGGTGTCCCATCGTCCCCCCGGGCAGCAGTTGGTGGGGGAGGCCCATTAGCAGACTGGCAGGAAAGGGAGGCACCCAAGGCAGACCGGGCGCCCCCACCTGCCCGCCCGCCTCCCTGGCTGCCCTGGCAGCCGGAGGCCTACCTGCGCTTGCTGGGGATGACGCCAACCTCCTCGCTCTCGCCAGCCGGCCTCACCAGCCGCGCCTGCCACCACTCGTCATCGGAAGCGTTGAGGACGTGGAGAATGTCGCCGAAGCTGAAGTTCAGCCCCTGGCTGGGGAGGCCACTGTCTTTCGTCTTGTCGTAGTCAAACAGTGCTCTGGAGGGGGGAAGGCAGGATGAGCAGTCGGGCGGGTGGGGGCCAGAGTGGGACCCCGGCCAGGTCGGGGAGGAGGCAAAGGCCCCCCCCCCGTGCCCCTGGCTTAAAAGCTGGCCTTGCCCTGCAACGCCCCCCCCACTCCTCTGCTTCTGGATGAAGTTCCTCTGCTCCAAGGCTGTGGCCCCTCGGGGACCCCGCAGGTCTCCTCCTGTGCCAAACACGCTGCACCCAACAGGCCAACCATTCACACACGCCCCCGGTACAAAAGTTGGGCAGCAGAGGGGGGATCCCTGGGGGGCTCATAGAACCCCACTGCTGTGTCACTGCACAGGCTCTCACAGGTCACTGGTCCTTTTGGCAGGGACTCTGTTTGTCCCTATGGGCCCCGGGCCCCGTCCCTGCTCTTGTGGCCACAGACTGATGGGCCTGCCCTGTGGAAAGGGACAAGTCAGGGAAGCAAGTACCGACACACAATGGGGCTGGCGTGACTTGCAGGCCCTGCAGCTCCTCGGCTGCAGCCAGTCCAATCCGCAGAAATGTTCCAGCTCAGCAGAAGCGGGGAAAGGCAGCAGACCCCAAGGACGCGCCATGGAGGCACGAACTCATGACAGCGGGGGGATGGGGGTGGCTGGGTGCCCTGTTGCTGAGCATGGGTTGGTGGTAAGATCCCCCACGATATTCTTGCAGGCAAGTAAGTGAAAGGTGGGGAAACCCAATAGTTCCAGGTGTGTCTTTGTCTGTCTGTTTATTGCATTCACACACTGCCTTTCTCCCAGAGTGGGACTCAAGGTGGCTTCCAGAAAAGTTAAAACATATTTACAATGTATTTTAACAACAGTTGAAATAACCATATAAAAACACTGTAAAACCTTTATAGAAACACACAAAAGTTTTAAAATAAATAAAGTATTCCAACAAAATAAAAGTTCACCTGCTCACACACTAAAAGCCTGCTTGAACAAGAACATTCTCGCCTGCTGGCTCCGACAGGGGTTCTGGCAACTGAAATCAAAACAACCCCAGAACAAAATTTGAGCAACCGGGCTTGGCAAAGCTACTACTAGGTGGATTTGGAGCTGGTTGGCAACAAAAGTTCCCCATTACCCTGGAGAAAGTGACCAGTGTGGTGCCACAGGGCGCTCTCTCTCGCGTCTCTCTCTCCTGGCCTGAGTTTTGTTCACTATCTTTGGGTAAAGTGAGGGATGGCTGGGTCTTCAGATGGACAGGTCACACCGAACTGGGAGGGGGAGCTAATGCCTCAGAAAGCAGAAACAGGATTCAAGACAACCTGAACAGACTGGACAACTGGGCCATAACCAGTACCATAGTAGAAAGGTGAGAGACTGTGTCTAGGCGTCCCAATCAAGGGAAATAGTGGCACCACTCTACTTTTTTTGGCTAGAGCCCACCTGGGAAAATCCTGTGTCCAGTTCTGGGCACGACAGTTTTAGGAGACCGCCCAGCTGGAGCATCTCCAGAGGAGGGCAGCCAGGATGATCTAAGGTCTGGGAACCAAATCCCACTTGGAACAAAGCTAAGTATGTTCAGTCCAGAAAAGAGAAAACGGGGAGGTGGTATGATACGCATCTTCAGTCCCCCAAAGGGCTGTGAGGAAGACAGAGGAAGCTTGTTTTCTGCAGCTCCAGAAGGCAGGGCCAGAATCAACAGATAAACAAATTACGAGAAGGGGGGGTGGCTTTCCAACTAAACTCTTTGGAAGAACTTCCTGGTGGCGAGAACTGCTTGACAGGGAAAGAGACCCTCTCAAAGGTGGCAGACTCTCTTTCGTTGGTGCTGACTTTGAAAGAGAGTCTGGACGGCCACTGGTCAGGGATGCTTTAGTGGAGGATCCCTGCAACTGGCTATCGGGGATGGACTAGATGGCCTCGTGGATGCCTTCCAACTCTAAAATTCTGTCACTCCTTCTGTGGGTGGAGAAAACACTGTTTGCTGGGAAGAAAAGCAGCTGCTGGCTGCACGACCTTCCCCAGGAGGAAGAGCCCCCGGCCGTTTCCACCCTCCTGGGAGGAGGCAGCAACTGCCGGATGAGAGACTTCTCCCCTTCACCTGCCTCTTGCCAGACCAGCCCCGCCAGCTCTGGGACACTGAGAAAAAGGGAAGATCAAACTTTGCTGCTCACAAGCCCGGGAGGTCCCTCCACGGGCCCTGCCGGCTGCTGCTGCACAAGGCGCCCAAGGCAGTCCCGCTCGGTCCGGGTGGCCAAGCCACCCGTTTGCCTCCCTCCAGGTGCAGGGAAGGCGAGAGATGCTGGGCAGCCAAAGAGCAGCACCCGCAAAGCTGGGAGAAGGAAAGGCTACACAGAGGATGCTGGGCAGGGAGAGGAAGCCCCCCCACATTGGAATGCCCCCAGCTCAGGCCCGGTGTCCCCTCTGGGGGAGTCTGGGGTCAGCCCTTCTTCTTCTTTTTGTGAAACCACGACCCTCATTGGGCGGAGACCCAGGAGACAGAGTGTGGAGTTCAGGGCCAGGAGGTCTCCTGGGCCCCTAGGCCCCCCCATCACCACGTCTCCTGGGGCACCCAAGGGCCATCCTGAGAGTTCAGGCTCCCTTCCCTTGCCAGAAGAAGGCGGCATAAGGATTGCTGCTCTTCCACTGAGTTGCCCTACCCGGTAAGGAGCTCCACGTTTGGCTACGTCAAAGCAAGCACACGGCTGGTCGCACCATCTGGTGGATGTGGGGAAGTACTGCTCTGGCCCCATGGGGACACGGTTGGGGGGCTGAGCAGGGGTTTCCTTGTGGTGGGGGCAATGGCCAGGCACCGCACAGTACAGGCAGCATCCCCAGAGAAAACCCTTTTGTTTCCTGCTAAAGGAGAAAACGGGGCGGGGTGATCTGGAGATTTCACACCCCTCCCACTATCCTAGGGCAGGGCTGCCCTAGAGAAGAGCTTATGGGACTGTGCCCCAGTGCTGCTCCTCTGAGAGCCCCCTCCCCTCCTGGGCTGGAGCGGCTCCAACCCACACACCAACTGACCCTCTTCCCTCCTTGCCCACCAGGAGGCAGCTGGCAGAGGGTCCTTCCTGCAGATCTAGAGTCAAAGTGGGCACTGCCCTGCCCTGCCTCGTCCTCCCAGGCACAACAGCCAGTAATTTCACAGGGGCTGTTTCAAGTATAATTAGAAATGTACAGCACCACAACTTCATGCACACAATCCACAATGAATCAGAAGGTGTGGCAGGCACTTGGTTCTCTCCTTGGGGTTAATGGCCGTGATGGAACTGGAGATGGTTTCTCCTGCCAGCTCATCTCCTGCCCGGCTGCTGCCTTGTTTCTTAACAGTGACCTGGGAGAGCCAGGGCGGGATTTATGTCTTGCAATTTCCAGCCATACTTAAGAAAGCTGTTTTGATATTTAAATCAACTGCAACTACAGACTCTGAAGCAACGCTAGGAGAAAAAGCTGCCAGAGAAATACATGCAAACAACACTTATCTGGCGCATGAAGGGAAAGGATGAGCTCATGCCAGGCTTCAGAAAGCATAAAAAAGGATCAACAGAGCAGGCCCTGTGGGTGCACAAGCAAGCCTCTGGGCCAAATGGGGCTGGAGCTGAGCACAGCAAAGGCGAAGAGTTGTGACTGCAGCCAAGGGCGCTGGGGCAGCCCGGAAAGGACATCCTCAGCTTCGTGGAACTGAAAAGCGGCTTTCCATGGACACCTTCTGGTACCAGCAGCACAAACAGCACTCTGTGACAGGCCTGGCCTAAAAAGGCCAGAGGACTGGGGGAGCAATTTTCACCCAGTGCTCCCCCTGCCCTGGTGGGCTACTTCTCCAGACATCTGGGCCTCACTCACCACTGGAAGTCACGTTTCCAGCCCCCTCCCAAATTAAAACCTGTGTTTGCACTGCCTGTAAGGGAGTCACTCTAGAGGGTGGAAGCCTGCCCCCTTCCTGCCTGGAGGCACCTGAGATGGAAGGGGGTCAGATCACACCCAGCTCACTAGGCAACTCTTTGTCCTAGCGGGCAAAAAGGATGCCTGGCAGCAGAGTGGTGCAATCTGGGGTGAGAGGCAGGCAGGCCATTTTTCCTCAGGAAGGGAAAAAAGGAGGACCCAAATAATTATCAACCGGTCAGCCTGACATCAATACCAGAAAAGATCCTAGAGCAGATCATTAAACAGTCAGTTTGTAATTACTTGGAAAGCAATGCCGCAATCACTAGAAGCCAGCATGGATTTCTCAGAAATAAGTCATGCCAGACTAATCTTATCTCTTTTTACGATAAGATTACAAGCTTGATAGATGAAGGGAATGCTGTAGATGTAGCATATCTTGACTTCAGTAAGGCCTTTAACAAATCTCCCCATGACATCCTTGCAAAGAGACTAGCAAAATGTGGCCTGGACAGGGCTACTCTTAGGTGGATTTGGAATTGGTTGACCGACCAAACCCAAAGGGTGCTCCTCACCAATGGCTGCTTTTCATCCTGGAGAGAAGTGACTAGTGGGGTGCCACAGGGTTCTGTCCTGGGCCCAGGGCTATTCAACATCTTCATCAATGACTTGGATGAAGGAGTGGAGGGCATGTTGATCAAATTTGCAGAAGACACCAAATTGGGAGGGGTTGCTAATATCCCAGAGAACAGGATCAAATTTCAAAATGACCTTGACAGATTGGGGAGCTGGGACAAAGCTAAAAAAATGAATTTCAACAGAAAGAAATGCAAAGTACTGCACTTAGGTAGAAAAAATGGAATGCACAAATAGAGGATGGGGAACATGTGGCTGGATAGCAGTACGTGTGAAAGAGATCTAGGTGTCTTGGTAGATCACAAGCTGAACATGAGTCAGCAGTGTGATGCGGCAGCCAAGAAAGCTAACGCGATTCTTGGTTGCATCAATAGGAGTATTGTGTCTAGATCGAGGGAGGTAATGGTACCACTCTATTCTGCATTGGTTAGGCCTCATTTGGAATACTTTGTCCAGTTCTGGGCACCTCAATTCAAGAAGGACATGGACAAGCTGGAACGTGTCCAGAGGAGGGTGAGCAAAATGGTGAAGGGTCTGGAAGCCCTATGAGAATAGACTTAGAGAGCCCGGGATGTTTAGTCTGCAGAAGAGAAGGTTGAGAGGGGACATGATTGCCATGTTTAAATATTTGAAGGGATGTCATGTTGAGGAGGGAGTGGGCCTGTTCTCTGCTGCTCCAGAGACTAGGACAAGGAACAGTGGATTCAAGCTGTAGGAAAGGAGATTCCACCTGAACCTCAGGAAGAACTTCCTGGCAGTCAGAGCTGTCCAGCAGCGGAATCTGCTGCTGCCTCCATGGAGTGTGGTGGAGTCTTCTCCAAAGAAGGAGGAGAGCAGAGGCTGGAGGGTCATCTGTTGGGAATACTTTGATGGCTGTTCCTGCATAGCAAGGGGTTGGTCTCGATGGCCCCTGGGGTCTCTTCCAACTCTAGGATTCTGTGATTCTAGGTGGGCGGGAGGGTGGGAGCACTCTCACATCTGTCCGGATGCCCTTCCTGCTCGCCTCTTAAGGCCCTTCGCTGTCATATGGGACCCCTGCCAGACTCTTTCCAGCTACGAATGGGCAGGGTCTCCTTCTCCTCCCCCAGCCCTGCCCCGTCCCCAGCCTAACCGTCAATTATTCTCTTTGGCTGGCCAGAGGCACCCACACGTTGCCCTAGGTGACGCTGGGAGGCCTCAGCCAGCGCCACAGAAGACCCTGACGCCCAGGGGAGAGCAAACGCACTCATCTGTCCTGATTATCTGCAGCCTTGGTTGGAAACTCCTCAAACTGGATCCCACCCATCTGGCTGGGCACAGAGAGCAGACTTATCTTCCAGAGGCAATGGCTGCTGCTCCTGCATCCTACCAACAGCAACAGAAGTCAAGAGCTGCCACCAAGGAACGTCTTCCAGGAAGCCTGGAAAGAGAGGCTGGGCAGCCGCCTCTCAAGGGGAGCAAGTCGGCTCTGGCGTGTTCCTGCCTGGCAGAAGGGGGAGGACCAGATGGCCCCGGGGGCCCTTCCCACTCTGGGATCCAGTTGTTCCTCCCCTCCTTCCCTGCCAAGGGCCCCCAGCAGCCATTTGGGATTTCCAGAAGGCAGTTTGGGTGACAAAGGGTTTGTGAGAGGTGCTGCCAAGCCCCCCCCCCGCAACACCGTTGAGGAACCCCCTCAACCACATCATTCTCTTCTGGGGCACAGGTGTGACTGATTCCAGGGCAGGCTGGAGAACTCGACAGGAGAACACCAAAGAGCCGAGAGGATGCGGACTCACCTGACATAGAGAGAACGCTTCTGGCTTGTCCGGAGGGAGCCAGATCCCGAACTGATGCTGCTGTTCATCATCTGCTCTCGCAAGTCATGGATTTTAGCCTCAAACCGGCCATATTCTGCCAAAAAAAGGGGATGGGGGGAGGAAATGAGAGGGAGCAGAGGGATAAACACCAGTCCACACCAAGGGGAAGGCTCAGCCTGGCCAAGGCAATCTGTGCCTCTATAAAGAGGCTGCCTTTCCGACTGAACTGTGACAGCCTTCTGGACTACGAACAGCCAGAGCTGTGGGCCAAACACCAAGTCTTACCGATCCTGGCTGCAGCCCTATATTTCACCCCGTAAAATGAGACACATCACTTCCACAGGAGATCTAAGCCACAAGAGTCAATGCTCTGTGTGAACACGCGCACGCACCTCTGCCCATCACACCACGCAGTCACGCGGTTGGCCAGGCACACCTCCGAGTCCCAGCGCTGACCAGCAACCTTCCCCATTTGGGAGGCCTGGCAGGAAGGAGGAAGCCACCAGAGCGGCTGAGCCTCTCACCGGCAGTGGCAGTGGCAGCATAGCTGCCCACCAGAGGGGCCGGCTGGCCGACCAGCCAGTCTGAGAACAGCCTGTGTGGGGGGCTGCCCACAAACCAGTTGGACCCACCCGAGCCCCACTCTTCTGAGTTGCCAGGGAGCCCAAGCCGCCCCTGCCCAGGCCCCATCCAGTGGCAACTGTGACTGCCCCACAAGGCCAGCCAGAGAAAGCAGCAACCGGCACTGCAGAAGCCACCCCACGCCACGGCTCCTGTCTCTGCCAGGATCCCCAAGGGTTCCTTCCTCACCACATGGGTGTGTGGCCTGGCCAGTCCAAGCCAGCCAAGGAAGACCTGCTGGCGGTACACCAGAGGGGAAGGCAGGCACCTCCTTCTGGAACTCCTCGCAGCAGAAGCTGCAGCGGTACCCCACCCGCCCGCCCTCTCTGTCCCTCTGTCCACCTGCACCTCCACGTGAAGCCACCCTTGCTGAGTGGGAGGAAGGAGCCTGCCGGCAGGAGTGCTGCCTGCTCCAGAAGGCAGCGAGAGGGGCCTAATTAGGATTCGGGGTACACATCAGATCTCAGGGATTCCCACGCCCTGCGCTCCTCCTTTCATCAGAGGCACTGCCTAGGAAGGAGGGAGTTACCCTGCCCAGGACAGACAGAAGAATATTTCCCCATCCAAGAGTTCACTTGCCTTCTGGACGGTACTGGGCCACAATCGTGACCATCTGGCCAGCGTTTTTCAAGGCAGCTGCTGCTTCTTCATGGGTGGCTGCTTTGAGGTCTACGCCATTCACCTGTGAGGAAAAGGAAAAAGGGTGGTGCTTCTCACAGCACTGTCTCTTACGGGTGGGAGGCTACAGACTGCAGATAGGGCCCTCCAAGAGACCCCCCCATTCCAGCCCCTTCACACAGGAGGCAGAGGCCCACACCAGCCAGGGGCATCTTAGCGACACAAGCCAAGAAGGGGAAGGGGCCCCTTACTCCCCTCCACTCTGGCCCCCTCACCGAAATGATGCGGTCCCCCTTCCGGAGCTCTCCGCTGAGATCTGCAGGCCCCCCAGCGAGAATGAAGGAGACAAAGATTCCCTCCCCATCTTCACCTCCTACGATGTTGAAGCCAAGCCCCGTGGAGCCCCGGTGGAGCACCAGCCTCCGTGGGTCCCTAGGAGACAGATGGTGAAAGAGAATGAGCATGTGGGCCGTCCATCTTCTGGTGGCAAAGCAGAGGGGGCGGCAGCCGCACTGGGAAAACGGGGGCTGCAGCCCAAGGGAAGCGCTGTCAGTCCCATCGCGTGCAGTCAACTGCCGAACAATCAAGTTTGCAGATGAATGAGGATCTGAAAACGTGGAAAATGTGGCTTCTCTTTTTTCCTTTTATAAAAACTACAAACTTTTTTTTATTAAACAGAGAGAAAAAAAGAACAAACAAGAAAACTACACAACCATGTGTAAAACTACAAACACATAAGAATAACTATACAATACAAATAAGAAAACAGAAAATACCTAACAAAACTACCAGCATCTAACAAAACTACAATAAACAAAAAAGACTACAAATAACTAAAAATTGGTTCTCACGTTGGTTGCATACAGCTTTTAGTAAATACTTGTACTTAATATTAAGTAACCACCAAAAAATTCTAGATTAACCTTGTCATTAATAGTTTTTGTAATCTTATCTCTACACTCCAAAGATTAATTCACCTAGCTGATAAAATGAAAACAGTAACTACCAGTGGTTCACCATCACCACCACACTTCTATTAAGTGAAATTAATTAGACACTGGCATCATACCTTTATAATCCACGTATTAACACCACTGTGTTTAAACCAAAAGTACCAATGAGAAGCAATAATAAAAGGAGTAATAGGAATACTTAGGAAGAAAGACTGAAAGGCACAGATATAGGATGCGGGATACCTGACTTGAAAACAGTACGTGTAAAAGTGATGTAAGGGGCTTAGTGGACCACAAGCGGAACATAAGTCAACAGTGTGATGTGGCAGCTAAAAAAACCAATGTGATTTTGGGCTGCGTCAATAGGAGGACAGTGTCGAGATGAAGGGAAGTAACAACACCACTCTATTCTGCTTTGGTCAGATCCCACCTGGAATAATCCTGTGTCTAGTTCTGGCCACCACAGTTCAGGAAGGATATGGACAAGCTGGAATGTGTGCAGGAAAGAGAGACTAAGGTAGAAGGCCTGGCAACCAGGAAGCCCTGTGAGGAGTGGCTGAGGGAGCTCCAGGACACATGAAGCCTGGACAACAGAAGGTAGCAGGAACAGGATAGCTATATTTAAATATTTCAAAGGATACCGTACGGAAGATGAAGCAAGCCTGTTTTCTGCTACTCCAGAGATTCGGACACTGTGGAGCAATGACTCTGAACTTCAGGAAAAGAGATTCCATCTAAACATCAGTAGGAGCAGTTCAACAGTGGAATATGCTGCTGCTTGAATGGAATGCAGTGGAGTCTCTTTCTTTGGAGAGACTCTACCACATGCCATTCAAGCAGCAGCATATTCCACTTCCACTGGGAAGAGAGACTGGGTGCCATCCGCCAAAGGGAGGGCTTTCAGTTTCTTCCTGCATGGCAGAAGGGCGTTGAACTCAATGGCCCTCGTGGTCTCTCCCCACTCTGTAATTCTTTTAAGCATTCCAGAAAGATGCCCATCCAACCTCTGTGGAAAGACCTCCAGTTCTATGATTCTTGGTACCCCTTTCTGCAAGTCTTTTTTCAACAATGCCCTTCCAAGGGAATTGAGGGGCTCAGCCCCAGTCCACACCAACAACTCCTCCCTGAACGTGTAGTCATGCTTCCCCTCCACTTCCCCCTTCCCCTGGCTGACGACATCCCTCCTCCGTGAGCCCAGCACACCTGGTGAAGAGGAGCAGTAGTTTCTGCAAGGATGTCGCGGCGGTGGCCTCCTACCTGGTGATCTCGTCGTCCCCAAGCATCCCCTTAGGGATGGGGGAATACCTCCCTGGCGACGCCGGTGGCAGGGGCTGCCCCAGGTAGGCTGATGGACTGACGTGGTAGTCCATGGGCTGTGAATAAGCTGTGAGGGGGGAGAGAAGAGTACTGCAGCCTCCACACAAAAGACTGGGGCGGGACTGGGGCTTTTCCATCACCCCAGTGTCAAAATCAGGAAAGCGCAACCAGCAGCAGCCCTCCCCGACCCCCTCCCCACAAACAGAGAAAGCCCATTCATCGCCTCCCCGCCTCCCCCTCTCCTGCCCACCCCCATCTACCCCCACCCACTCCCACTCCCACTCTCCCGCCCTCTGTGGGCCCATTCAGACCGGGGGGGGGATGTGTCTGGCTGGCTCAATTCCGTCCCCAGGCCTCCTTCACCACCAGGGACCCCATCTCTCTGGCTTCAAAAGCTCAGGGGATGAGTTTGGGACACTATTTCGGCAAACCTCCAGTTTCCTTTTATGGGCCACACAGATGCCCTTGCCTTTTTCATTTATGCCTTTTTGCAATCACTGAAGAAATGGAAGGCTCCTTCCCACTAAATTATGGATTTAATTGTACTGCATTTTGTCACCACCGCAAGCCAGCATGGTGTAGTGATGTGACTGCTGGGGTAGGACTCTCAGATTCTTGCTCAGCCATGGAAACTTTCTGGGTGGCCTTGGTCAGGTCACATTCTCTCAGCCTCAGGAGAGGTCAAAGGCCAATCTTGCCAAGAAAACCACGTGATAGGTCTGCCTCAGGCTCATCGTAATTCGGAAATGAACTGGAGGCACATGACAGCCATGGCAACTTCCTCATTCCTAAGAAATGTTATTATTCCCATAAAACCAGACTACTGCCAATTTGGGGGTGGGTGCATTGCCCGCTGCCTTTCTGCAGCACTCTGAAAAGTGCCACCTGTGCTCAGGACCTTCCTATGGGGCTCCTGGACCTCCCCTCACCCCAGTCTTCTCAGCCTGGGGCCATGCGATAGAGCAGAAGGAAAAGGGACAAACCTCACCGTAGGCTGGGCTGCAGCCTTCTGGAGTGAGAAGGCCATCCAGATGTTCTGTTTGGGAGATGGGTGTTGACCTACCCTGCCCTGCTCCCTCTCTCGTTCACCTGCCCCTCTGCACAAACTCTCCATGGGGCTCACGAAGGATGGAGGGGACAGAGAGGTCACTGACATCCATCTGCCCAGCACCTGCCAGCGGCCCTCCGTTTTATCTCCTTCCTCCACCATTATTTCTGTCGTAACACCTTCCATCCCGACTGGGCAGTCATGGGGAGGGAGGGTGAGAAACCAGAACGCTCCTATTTTGTTGCAGCAGAATTCAAATGGCCCAGCTGCCGCCCACGCCTGGTTGGACCCCCGGCCACGGAGTGCTCTGGGCCAAAGCATGGAAGGCAAGCAGGACTTACAGTTGGTGAGGTCTGGGGGGGGATAGCTGTCGTTCATGAACATGCTGGTGGGCTTTGCTACTTTCAGGTACACCAAATCAGAGGTGTTCTTGAGGGCCGTCACCGCCTCCTCATGAGTCACTTCTTCTAAGCAAACACTGTTCACCTGGAGAGAGCAAATGAGAGCAACACTAAACCAACCCCGTCCAGAAAGAAGATGGCAGCATCCCAGATGGAGCCAGGGAACTCTCATTTGCACGCAAGGAAGCAAAAGCATCCCAAAGGCCTCAATTCAAACATGGTACGTGGGGGGACCCTCCCCATTTTCCGAGATGTTTGTAACAGGCTCCCAAAGGAAAGAACAGTGAAGAGAGGCTTATGAAACAGAATTAACCACCCACTCCACCCCGCAAATCCTGAAAGCACCATCGTGAAAGCAAAGCAAGGCCGAGAAGAAGGCCGAGGCAGAATGAAGCCCCCCGCCTGCCCTGGAGCACTGCTCAAAAATAAGCAGGCCTTGAAGACAGTGAAAGAGACTGTGAAGAATTATTTTTGAAGAAAATTTAAATAAAGAGACTAAGACAGGAATAGTTTGGAACACAAGTAAAGTGGCAATGAGAGGCCTTTGTATTCATCAAAATATGGAGATGAAAAGAAAAGACAAAAACAGCAATAGGAAATCTGGAATGAACTCAAGAAAAAGGAGGAGGGATTAAGAAAGAATCTAAGGAGTTCAACCTTATTGAGAGAAGTGAAGACGCTGCACAAACAGGCTTCTTATGTGTATGGCATACGAGACAGAGAGAAACATGAAATACTCATGATAAAAACATTCTGAATTTTCTAAGAAACCAGGTAAATAGCTGGGTTATAAATTACAGAAAAAGAAGAAAAGAAAGGTGATTCTGGAGAATAAAGATGAGACTCACTTCGCTACAGACAATGACAAGACGAAAAAGATATTAAAAAGATTTCTAATATTTTTTCCACGCCATGTAAAAAGCAAAGCATTTCATCTGAGAGAAAACAGTTGTACGTGGATCTCCACAGCCTTCTGATAATTTTGGAAGATCAATCGTGCAGTCCAAATAGAAGAATAATGGTTGCAGGAGGTGTATAGGCTAAGAATATAGAAATAGGGCTGGATGGTGCATCGGCTGGTTACTATAAGGCAGTGGTTCTTAACTCGGGGTCCGCAGAGCAGCGGGGGGTGCAGGTGCCTGCCCCCGTATCCTTCAGCATTAACATCCCTGCTGCTGCCATGTCCCTGAAGAAACAGACATGGCAGCATCGGTGGCACGTGCCCAAACTCCTCCCCCGCTTCAAACAAGGGCACAGTTTCAGCACCCCTGGCCCCCCGCCATGTCCCTGATGAAAGGGTCAGGGTGGCAGTGTGTTGCACAGCCACCCTGTGGCTCTGGAAGCCCCACTCAGCCACAGAAACCCACAGGGTCGCCTCAGGCAAGTCACAATCTCTCAGGCTCAGAGGAAGGCAAAGGCAACAAATCTTGCTCAGAAAACTCCCATGGTAAGTTCGCCTTACAGTTGCCGTCAGTCAGTTTTCAAAGGGTAGAGACGTGATGGGTAGAACAGACTTCCCGCCATCAGTGGCACTTTGTCATAGTGTGCCTTCAAGTCACTTCTGACTTATGGCAACCCTAAGGTGAACTTTTCACAGGGTTTCCCCCCACCCCGGCAAGATTTGTTCAGAGGGGGTTTGCTGAGAGAATGTGATTCGTCCAAGGTTATCTGATGTCTGAGCAGGGATTTGAACTGCAGTCTCCAGAAGCCTTTAATAAATAAATAAATATGTAACTATTTAAAGAAACATTTAATTGGCAATGAATAATTACAGTGTCCCCCCGGTAAAGAAAAGGTTGAGACCCACAGCTGTGAGGCACTTGAAGGTCGATTATGTTTACCCCTTCAGGATGTGACGAACTCTATTACGGTCCCTGAGAGCCGGAGTGGTGCAAACGTAACGTTGACTCCCAAACAGGTTAGAGACATAATCGATCCTAAGCCAATTCTAAGCCAATATCTTTGCTGAATAATGACTATAAGATTTTTGCATGCATTCTAGATGAGAGGTTAAAAAGAATTTTAGACACAGCGATACTTCAGGATCAGTGTGCTTTTTTACCAAAAAGACAGAAGAGAGACAACACGAGATGTCCAACTAATATTTTGGAGTATGTGGAGACTCATAAAGAAAAAGCAAACAACTCTAATTTTTGGATGCCGAGAAGGCTTTTGACAACGTCTCCTGGACTTTGATGGTTGATCTTCTCAAGATAATGAATTTTGATCAGAACTTTCTAGCATGGATCACCAAAATCTACTCAAGACAGAAAGCACAAGTTTTGACTGATGGAGACAAAGCTGACTTTTGTAAAATCCAAAAGGGGAGCAGACAAGGGGGCCCATTACCCCCTTTGCTTCTCATACTGATTTTGAAAATACTGAACAATGCTATTAGACAAAAAAAAAAAAAGATTAAAAGTATAGTTAGTAAGAAACAAATTTACAAGTTGAGAGTATTAACTAACGATGTGGAGATTTTTTTTCACAAGACCCGTTATAAAGGGTGAATGTTTAATCAAAGGTTTAATCAAACCTTTGATGGATTATGGGGCCTTGGTGGGTTTCCAGTTAAATAAAGACGGAACAGTTATCATGACAAGGAATAAGACAAAAGATCAACAAATCTTGCTGTGTAAAAGGAAGGTTTAAAATGGTGGAAAAAAGTAAAATCTGATGGGTTATCTTCGAGATATAGAACACAAAATTTCAAAACCTGGAAAGACATAAAGCATGATTTTGAGAGGTGGACCAAATTGAAGTTGTCATTACCAGGAAGAATATCAGCAATATCAGCACTTTGTGGAGATGATGAACACCTGAGAGCTAAAATACATAAGGTGTTTCTGAAACTGGAACCAAAAGAAAAACAAGGTAAAGAATGCACACAAAGGGAAAGGAGGTGGACAAGAGATTAGAAGTTTGCTCTATGTACATTCATACCGGCTCGAGAAAAAAAAAGAAATATACGTTGCTTTATGCAACCAAGGACTTTTTTCATATGTGGCAGACTTCTGAAAAGGCAGAGTTTTTGGGTGATGATAGATTATCTGATGAAAAATATTTTGAAGATTAAAATCCAACTGAGACCAGAGCTGTTCCTGTTGACTGATAAATGAACAGATAGATAAGGACTCTGTTAGACTTATATCGTATATGGGGGAGAGAATACTAAATACACAGAAGTGGAAAGACCTCACAATTCCATCCCAGGAAGATTGGATGCTCAAGCTACGGGATGTGCCTCGGACAAAGCAAATGATGATGCTGTTAAGATATTACTCTCTTACAGGGTATAAACAGCAATGGGAGAGGATTATATCACTTTTTTTTAAAAAGTTTTTTGTTACAGAATTAGAAGCACTAAAAAAAAACAAATAAGGATCACGTAAATATAAATGATTATAACATAACCAACAACATATATATAAATAATTAATTAGATCTATTGTCCTGTAAATAAATGTATATTTTCCCCCCATAGTTTGATGATCAAATGAAAGAAGTTAGGGTGATACCTTATCTGTCCTTGCCAACATTCATCAAAATGTTTGCAATCAATGACAAGTAAATGTATAATGTTATAAACGCACCTATTTGTTTAAAGCAAACTACCAGTGTGAGAAAATCATGGTTTTCTGATTATATCATTAAGGACAGCTGTGGGGACAGAAACAACAAGAGGATTTGATTAACGGATAAGCTTAGGCTAAAGTTTAGTAACACTGGACATTTTTCCTGTCATTTTATTATGGTATTTTATAATGGCAAAAGCTTATTTAGTTTATATAGTACCCACGTTTCCCTTTATTACATTTATTATTAAATAGCACTAATCGCTGTAACAGAACATTTAGAGTCATGAACTTTGAAGAAGAATAACAGCAAAGGAGAAAACTATGTCCATTCCCTGAGGGATAGGAAGTCAATTGTGTATCTCTTTTACATTCTTTTTTTTTTAAAGTGTGTTGTAGTTGGGTGGTAGTTTAGGTTATAGTTTTGTATTGCTATTGTATGTCGTAATATGTATTTATCCTTTTCTTTTTTGTAAGCGTTTAATTTTTTAGTATTTAAAATTGTTTGTGCGTTAATAAAAACATTACTTTTTCTTTTAAAAAAAAGGAGCTACAGGACTGGGGCAAGTTTCCTATGAAAGGCTGGGGAAGAGGCGGCAGGCGCTGCTGGGCTTAATCCACACTCCCCGCAGGGCCATTCCCCCTTCCTTGTGTCTCCTCTCTGATTCAGACCATAAGCCTGCGACTGAAGAGTGGGGCTTACGTACTCTAAATAAATAAAAATATCCCTCTGCCTGCCCCCCCCCGCTAAGGTCCCGGCTGAAGCTTCCCTGTGCGCTCCTTGGAGGACAAGCCATCTCCCAGGGAAAAGACGCGTGGCCCTTTTGGTGGTGGCCCCAGGCCCATGGAGCTTCCCACCAATCAGAATGAAGGGAGGAAAGGAACCAAGGGACGTGCAACGCAAGGGAAACGGTTGTGCCAGAGGAGCCCCGCCCTCCCCACAAAGGCCAAACTGAGGCGGGGGGCAGGTGTGCTCTTCCCACGGTTACATTAAGGGAGCCTGTCAAGCAAAGGAGGAGAGGACCCCCCGGCCCACCCCACTCTCCCCCCCACTGGGAATTAGAGCACTGTCTCTGACTAGCTTTAGTCTGCCTGTTGGCCCTGGGGAAGCCATCGCTGAGGGCTGGCGGGGCCGCTGGTGCTTTTCTCTTGCCCTTCTCCTTCGCTGGCCCTCCCTGAGTCTGTGACAGGCTTTGTGGGTGTTAAGGCCGCCCCATGCGTCCCCAAGCCCCACCGCAAACCAGGGCCCAGCTTCCCCTGCAAAGCCCAGCATCCAGAGCAGCTTTCCTGAGCAGGGAAAGGTCCCAAGAAACGAAGGCCGCTTCGGGGGCTGGGAGCAAGGCAGCACTTGGGCACAGACAGGTCCCTCCCAGGGGTCCCCCAACAAGGGTCCCTCTCCCCACCTGCTGATTCTCTCTGCTGCTTCAGATCTCCAACATGCCCCATGCTGGATCAAGCTGTGCAGAGCCCCAACAAAGGTGGAGGGTAGCCACAGTGACGCCAAGCCCAGCCCCCCAGCCCCCAGTAGGCAGCCAAGTGGGGGTGCGCCAGCCAAGAGCAACGTCCACTCACAGCCATCAGCTTGTCTCCGATCTGGAGCTTGCCATCCTTGTGTGCTGCGCCGCCTTCGATAATTTTGGTGACGTAGATGCTGTTGTCTCCAGGAATGTGCTGGTTTCCAACCCCCCCAGCAATGCTGAAGCCAAGACCTGCGTGGGGAGAGAGCCACAGCCGTCAGCAGCCACCACCCCAAGCTCGGGGGCTTCATCAGCTTCAGCATGTCAGAGGCCACCTCAGTCTGCCAGGGCAAGGACAGACGGACACATGGATGGACGGGGATTCTGCCTGAGAACAGGCAGGAAATGGTCCAGTGAGAATCGGGCATGGCTGGCAGAACTGGGTAGAAAAACACTCTGCTCACCCCCACCGACGGATGGCAGGCTGTCAGAAGGAAGAAACGCTTCTGCTGGCTCTCGGATCTGCCTGCGGCTGGGAGCGGATTCTGCCCCCAAGAGCCCACGGATGTTCTGGGCACCACAGATGTGCTCTCGGCCTCTCCTGCCAAGGGGGATGCGGAGGCCAGGGGAACTGTCGGGCCACCGACTGCCACCCAGGGGGCTGCTGGGGCAGTCGCGTTGGTCGCCACCCACCTTTGGGGCCCTTGACCAGCTTGATCTCCACCACCTTCTCCGTCACTTGCTTCCTCCGCTTGATGTGCAGCCGGACCATGGAGCCAGCGTCCTTCAGGGCCTCCACAGCTTTGCTGTGCGTCACGTCGCGAACGTCCACCTCATTGACACGCAAAATGCAGTCGCTCACCCTGTCGGCCAAAATTTATTCAGTAAGCAACCCCAAGTCCGCTTTTGCTATCTGTCCTCCCACAACAGAAAAAGACTGTGGCAGAAACAAAGGCCAGTTGCCACAGTGCCCGCCATGCCCGCTGGCAGGAAAGGCTTAAGGGGCTGGAGGTGAGGGGTGGAAGAGGCAAGAAGATAACGGCCATCCCCAAATACCAAGAGGGCCGCACGGCAGACGCAGCAGAGGCAATCTGCTTCCCCTGGCTTTGGAGGCTGTTGGAACTGTGGCTTCATATTACATAGAAGGGGATCTCCGCTAACCATGAGGCAATGATCCCGATGGCGCAGGCTGTTCTGCTGTGGGGCAGCTGGCCTCAGTGCCCTTGGGATGGGCTTAGGACCCTTCCCTCACGGTTTAGCTGCCTGTTCTCGTGCACAGAAATATGTCCCTATCTCTGGCACTTCTAGGTTTAACACACCCTGGGGCCGCTGGGTGTTTGCCATGGGTCCCAGAGCACAGCTGGAGGTGGAGGGTGAGAGGGGTCAGCTCCCAGCGATGGTAAGAGGCATCCGAAGCCCTCTGGGCTCTCCTCTCACCTGCGCTACTCCCCTTCTTCCTTGCCCCATCCTACCACCGTCATTAACACGCTCTGAGCCGGCTTGGCTTCTTGCGTGGGTGGCAGCAGGTGCTGCTGCATTGGCCAGAAACAAGGCCCTCCGCGCTGGCCTTGCCTCCCACATCATACGGGGCTTTCAGGTCTTCCCTGCCCTTCCCTGGGCACCCCTTCTGACTGAGCACAGGCCGCCCTAGAAGAGGCATTGGGGGGAATGGAGGAGAGGTGAGTGGAGCCCCACGCAGCCCATGCCGGGGCATTGGGGCCAACTCTGGGCACAGGAGGCAGGTGGCTACTGCAAAAACAGTTGTTAAAATGAAAAACCCTTGGGGGGGCACAAACCCTACGTACCGCAACCTCCCATCCTGAGCCGCCGCCCCGCCAGGAATGATCTTGGTGATGAAGATGCTGGCATCATCTTCGATGTGAGGGTTGTCGGTCCCGCCTGCGATGCTGAAGCCCAGTCCAGAATTGCCCTGAAAAACCAAAGCCCCCAGCAGGTGACTCCCCAGCAGCTCGGGCCTCAGCCCTCCCGACAAGCTGAAGGGAGAGGACTCTGAAGGGCGTTTGGGCCAGTGGGCACTCGTGCAAGTTCTCCGCGCCCGGCCCCACCACCCTGCCGCACACGGACAATGCCCCTCAGAAAACCAAGTTCATCTGTTTGGCCTGGTCGGCTGGAGGACCTGCAGCAAGACGTCGCAGTTCAGAGCACTGGTCACGCGGGACCATGGGAGCTCCCTTCTCTGTTTGCCACCACCATCCCCTGCAGCCCACCGCATGACTTCACAGTGCAAGAAAGCCCCAGCCACAATAAATTTGTTTGCTCTCAAGGGGCTGCCAGGCCTTGGCGTTTCCTTCCTCCTTGAAACAGACTAATCAGGAGGAATGACTCTATTTTAGGTAACGCAGGACTTTCCCCTCAGCAACTGGGTAGATTGGACTGGGGAGCCCAGAGGTCACCTTGAGGGAGGGGGCCAGAAGTAGGACAGGGGAGGCCCTTTTAGAGAAAGGATCAAACAGTAGAAGCCAAACCTCAACCCGCAGATCGAAAAGGAGCCTCTCCAAGAAAGTATGGCTGGAGAGGCTGGCAGGGAGGACACCAGCAGCCCCCTGTGGAGAGGAGGCCTTGAGGATACACTTGTGTGGGCCTGGGTGTGGTAGTTCCTGAGTCTCACATGTTCCATAAGCAAGCAGCTGCCCCCTGACCTATTTTCCCAACAAAGACCCTCTGGGGGTTGAAGCAGAGGGGCAATGGTGGCTGGACAAAGGCTGGGGAAGTTTTGGGCCGGGTTGGGATCTGAGCGGTGGCCTTGGCCCTGGGCAAAAGGTGGATCACAGCCCAGCTGGGGGGCAAGGAGAACAATCAGCCGGCTGGTCAAGTCAGGCCAGGCAGCCGATGAGCCTGCTGGGTAGATGGAGGAAACCTCCCCACTGTCCTTGCTGTGGCCGTGCCAAGAGCATGGCTGCCTCCCTGGCCAGCAGGCACGCGGCACGGGAGCAGCCAGATTTGCGATGCCAGGGGCTGTGGAGGAGCAACTGTGGGAAGGAGGGGGTGGGAGGGAAAAGGCCGCCCTGCTCCCTCCAGATGGCTACCAGGAGCTTGGTGGTCCAGCCGCTGCTTACCCGTTCCAGAGTGATTTCTTCATACTCATAGTCTGCATCTGTGCCATTGACCTAAATGAACCAAAAAAGCATGCAAAGAGTGAGCGAACAAAGACCCGAGAAAGAACACAAAACAGCTCCAAGCGTGATGGATGCCCCTCCTCTAGCTTCTGCTGCTGCTACCTTTAAAAATCAGCGGGTGGGGTGGGCACCACCCCAGTTCACCCCCACCCCCTATTCCCCTCCTCTCCTTGGTCACTCCCACAACCAGACCCATCACTAAGCCCTGGCCTCCCCTGCACCACGCCCAGCTGCACGTGCCCGCTGAGTGACATCCCATCTGGATGACTGCAACATGCGCTATGTGGGGCAGCCCCCGAAGGCCGTTTGGAGACTGCAGCTTTCCCAAAGAGTGGCAGCCGGAGTGTGAACTCAGATCGGATACAAGTCACACATGGCTTGCTCCAACAGCCCTGCTGGGTTTCCGGCTCCTTTCACTGTTCTGGTTATGACAGGTAAGGGCCCAGATGGCTCAGGACATGGGTTTTGGAAGGACTGCTTCTGCCTGTGTGATTCTCTCTGGCTCTGGCAATTATTTTATTCATTTTTCAAAAATGTATTTGCTTTGTATCCTGCCTTCTTCACTACGCAGAATCCCAAGCGCCCTACAGCATTTAAAAAACAGAATATAATTAGAATGTTGCTTTAAAAAAAGAACAAAATAGCAGTTCAAATAAAAGCCAAAAACTAGGATGATACAAAACACAGTTCACAATTTAAAAAAGATGAAAACGCCACCCTACTAAAAGCTCTATTTGCCACATACATTATAAGCCAAGCGCCTGCCTGAGTAAGAAGGTCTCAGCCTCCCTGGAAAAGGAAAGGAAGAGAGGCCAAGCAAACTTCCTGTGCAACCAAATTCCACCACGTGACAGCAGGCCCCACAAGGGCCCCGTCTCCCGTCTCCTCACCGGACATGCCTATGAAGGTGGTCAGATCACGAGAAAGCTCCTCCTCAAAGGTTTTAAGGCTTGAGGAGACTTGTATAAAGCCTTGCAGACTCGCTCAACCCAGGCCATAAAGAGCTTTAAAAGCTCACAACCCACACTTAAAACTGTGCTCAGAAAGAGACTGGCAGCAGCGAAGCTGTTTTAGCAACGGACGTTGACGCTCCCTGTAAGGAATCTGGCTGAAGCATTTTGGACCGGCTGAAATTTCTGAACAGCTTCCAAAGGCAGCCCTACGTGGAGCACAATACAGTAATCCAAGTGGAACGGTAAGCGAGGCGTGCGCTCCTGTGGCCAAATCCAACGTCTCAAGAAACAGACGCAGCATTTGGTCAGTAAATGGAAAAACAGTCAATGGAGCAGGTTGGCTGTGAAAACGCTTGCTATCCTGAAATTGTTGTATTTATTTCAGACCATCCCAGAGATTATTCCTGTTAAGGCGTTAAGGGACTGAGACAGGAAAGTTAAGGAATGGGTATCAGGGGAAAAAAATCAAGAATTAACAACAGTTTATTATATATACATCACAGAAAAAAAGGAGTGAGTACGCCCTAGTTTAAAAATTTATTATGAGGGTTTTCAGCTGAAGAGATTATTAGATTCTGAATTTGAGTGTAAAAAATGGGCAAGAATAAAGAAATATTTAAATAACAGGGTATTTCGATCATTGCTGGAAAGAAAATGAGGAGAAAACTTCAGTAGTACTTTATAATGGAGGGCCTGTTGAGGTCCACTTGACGTATGGAAGAAATGGAAACCATATGTGTAAAATTATAAATGGTACTCAATACAATATTTGAATAGGGAAGGAGATCAGGGAATAAGTAGAGTAATTAAAAAAATTAAAGGATAAAGGTTACTAATTAATAGGACAGTTATATGAAAACTCTGGGAAATCTTTTAAGACTGAAATGTTATTCGATATAATCAGGAAATAATTTTGGCTTCAATTAGTCAGGATTTATAAGAGGTTGCTAGAATTAAGGGTGCATGGAGAAAGTCAATATCCCCCTAGAAAATTTAACTAGAGAAAAGAACGAAGGAAAAAAAATGGAACGGAGCAGAGGATTTATAAATTTTATGAGAAAGACAGTTTAAACCAGAAGAGGGTTTATTAGAATTATGGGAAAGAGATATTAAAATAAGAAGTAAACAAATTCAAGTGTGGAAAAATGAAGTCACCAATACTAATATAAGGGAGCCAGAGTTAAATTTAACAGTCCTCATCCTTAGCCTGCACAAACTGAAACATATCCAAGCTAGAGCCAAAATTACACCCACTGGAACCATATTAATGACAACATCCAAGTCGGAGTGGATCTGAGTGATTTTATCTGCAAAGTGTCCTGCAAATTCTTCTGGGTGGTCCACCTGTTGCTCTTGGGTGCAGAGCGTGAAAGGGGTATTTGGGGAGGGCTTCTCTTGGTTCTGCCGCCCTCATGGCTACCTCTCGAAACACGGGAGACGGAGACGAGGCTGCTGGGTGGCTGCTCTCCGCCCTGGGGAACCCCCCGCCTCTCTCTTGCAGCGGCCACCGTTTTGCTCCGGAGGGCTCTGGGGACCTGGCCAGTCTGAGTGAGAGACAAAGGTCTCCAGTTCTCTCTTGCAACAGTTTTTCTCTTTTGCCTCTGAATGGTTTTTCAACTCTACAGTTTAAATGCATTTTTTAAACTCCTTCATGTGTTTTCTCTCTGATGAAGATTTTGCTTGTATCTTTTTATATCTGGTACACTGCTTAGAATCCCAGCTATGGGGGCAGGTGGAGTATAAATAAAGGAACACAACACGATTTTTTCACAGCCAGGGAACAGCTACAGGGGATCAGAGTCGCCTCTCCAAAACAAGAGGAAGGGATCATGCTTGTTCCTGCTCAGAGAGAAAGAACTGGCTTCTCACAATGTCTCTCTTGCTCTGGGGGGCTGAGGGAGGTCTTGCAGAAAGAGGAGGCAAAAAGAGGGCTCAGGATGCCTCACTCAACCTATTCTGCACCTCTTGAGCACTGAGTGCCCAACCCAGCCAGGATGGCACTTGCAGCAAGCAACAGGAGCAGAGCATCAGTCCCACCAGCTGAGAAGGGAAAGCATGCCATCCCGGACACCAGGTGAGAGGCCCCCGAGCAATGAATCCCCCCATGCCTGCGTTCACTCACGGGGGAACCGGATCTGCTTCCCAGCTAAACAAAGCTGGCCAGCCAGCGGGCTCTCCAAGCAGGGACGGAGGGGGCCCTCTGTGCTGCTGCTTCCCACCAGGAAGGGCACAGAACCAGGAGTGCTCCCCTTTCCCTCTCTCCCTCCCTCCCAAAATCACCTGGAAAGCAGCTAGAGAGAAGCAAGAAGCAGAGGCCTGGAGGCAGGAAAGGGGGGCGGCTGAGAAGATCTCCCCTCCTCCAAGAGCAAGGAAGGGAAAGGAAGCAGAGAGAGGGTCTGGAAGCCATGAAGCCCTATGAGGAGTGGCTTTGGGAGCTGGGGATGTTTAGTCCGCAGAACAGGAAGATTAAGAGGGGACATGTTTAAATATTTGCAGGAATGTCATGTCGAGGAGGGAGCAGGCTTGTTTTCTGCTGCTCCAGAGACTACGACAAGGAGCAACGGATTCAAGCTGCAGGAAAGGAGATTCCACCTGAATCTCAGGAAGAACTTCCTCACAGTCAGAGCTGTCCGGCAGTGGAATCTGCTGCTGCCATCATGGAGTGTGGCAGAGTCTCTTCTTTCTTTGGAGATTTTTAAGCAGAGGCTGGATGGCCATCTGTCAAAGGGAGGGCTTTGAGTGTTTGTTCCCGCACTGAAGGGGTTGGACTCGATGGTCCCCAGGGTCTCTTCCCACTCTATGATTCCATGAGAAGACCTCTTGGCCGCATCCTCACCAGCACATGGAGGGCCCTGGAAGGAGGACCTCTGCCCTCCCTTGGACAGGACACGCTGGGTTGGGCCAGGCCTGGGAGGCAGCAGTGGCATCAGAGAGGCAAGAATGGTGACCAGCTCTCGCTCTGCAAAGCCTGGACCATGTGCCCCCCCAATCGCGCCCCAGCCCCCCTCCCAACGTCAAGCCTCCTGGCAGGCTTTTGTCAAGCTGTCAGTGGCCATCTCCGTGCAGGAGCTTTTCCTGTGGGCGCCCCACACCTTCAGCCATTTTTGGCACGCATGTTCCTCACACCCGCCCACCCCACGTTTCCCTAGTTAAGTTCCAGATGGCACACGTGGGGGTGGGGAAGGAGGGACCCAATTTCTCTTTGCTGTGTGAAGCCAGCCTGCCTTGGCACAGGGACAGGGAAGAGCTGCAAGGGTTTGGGACCCCCACTTCCCAGGCATGCTGCTCCCCTCCGATGGGTGACCCCAATCCACAAGAGGGAGGAGGGCCTGTCCCAAGGGGGGGTCACTGCTTTGCTTATCTCCTGAGACCCCTGACCTTGACAGCTACCCCACACACCGCCATCCCTGAATCCACAGAGAACTGAACACTGGAGCCCCCAGTGCCCAGCAAGAAACAAGGTGGTTCCTCCTCTCAGGTGCTCAGGCAAGGGGGGCCTTCTCTCCCTACAGAAAACCTCAGAGTCACCTGGAGAAGGGAAGGAACATGGGGTGCCCCTCACTTCCCCAAGCAAGAGGAGCTGCCCAAGGCAGCCCCACCACCCAAGTCTTCCACCCCTTCCACAGCAATGCGTCTTGGGCTGCCTGTCACGGGGCATCAGCAACTATTCTCCTGCCAACATGCCAGGGACTGGCATCATGTTTGAGCCCACTGACTCCCAACAGCTTCTTTTACTGCTTTTGAGCAGCACTAGATGGTGGCCAGAGAGAGGCCACCAGCAGCCACAAACAGCTGCTGGATACTAAGCCAGGCCAAACGTTCTCTGGCCCTGACCTGGGGTGGCCGCTTTCAGGCCAGAGGGCTGGAGTTCAGAGAGCCACGTGGGCTAATGACTTGGTCCAGCTTTCATACATATCCAAATTTATTTAATGTATGTAGCCCAAAGATTCTGCAGTGTTGGGGGTGAGGCAGGCAGACGCTTACAAACAAAAAGAGAACAACATAATATTCGGTATTAAGTTCAACCTTCAATAGCAATAGCAGTTATTTCTATACCGCCTATCAAGTAGTGTTATCTAAGCGGTTTACAATGTATTTTAGCTAATTGCCCCCAACAAGCTGGGTACTCATTTTACCAACCTGCGAAAGGATGGAAGGCTGAGTCAACCTTGGAGCCTGGCAGGATCGAACTCACAACCTTGTGGTTGCAGTACTGGCATTTAACCACTGCGCCACCAGGGCTCCTTGAGGGTCCGAAGCAAATTTCTACCCACAGTCTTGTCTTGGGCAGCATCAGCCCACATCGAGTAACCATCCAAACCTGAGTGCCTGTTTCATCTGAAACATGGCAGCTACAGGAATCTGACATTCATTGCCACCTTCCATAAATTCACATCAAAATTCTCCTTCAGCTCTTTGACAACACTGAAGCAGTTTTACATGTGTAACTGAGCAAACAAAAGCAGATCTGCTATTTTAAAAGTTACAATACACGTCAAAGAACTGTGTTTGTTAACAGGACTACTCAGAACGTATTTATTTGACTTCATCAAAACAGCTTCCTCACACAGTTCCTAACACCAAGGAGGCATGGGATGTTTGGAAGCTATGAATTTCTGAATTTGAAAAATTGTGTTTGTCATTATTACCTAAACAAACTGTGGTTAACTCCAACTGTGTTTAAGTTAGTCAACTCCACACCACGGGTTGTTTCAACAAATCAGATAAAATTAACTGTAACTTTAGACTTAAATGACATGCTAACCTACAGTTAACTGAAAAGAAGCGCTGCTATTATCTTGGCGGCTGCACCTGCAGGGGATACGGGAGGGCCTAAATTCAAGGGGGGGCCAGGGTTGCCTCTGGCACGTTGACACCATAGTTTAACATGACACCCAAACACAGCCCTCACCGTTGCTGATTAGACATCTCTTCCTTCTGAAATGCTTGCTGTTGTCATTAACTACCATCAAGTTCATTTTGATCTGTTACCTGACACCCACAGACCTGCTCGCGTTTTACAGACTCTGGGCTGCTGTGGCTTCCTTAGAATCCTAGATCGCAGAGTTGGAAGAGACCGCCCCCCTGGGCCAAATCCAGTCCAGCCCCCTTCTGCCATGCAGGAGGACACAACCAAAGCACTCCTTGCCTTGTCAGAGGCCAAGAAAAACTTACGTAAACAGCCGGTGTCTCCGAAGCTTCTGTGTTCACGACGACCGGAGGAGGGTTTGCCTTTAAATACAAAAGATAAAAGTCCTTGTTAGAGTGACTGCCAGAAAGAAAGAGCATCTGCCACTAGTCTAGTATGTGCTGCTCGCTGCAAAGGGGAGAGACAGGAAGAGACCTTTTCTGAGATACTCCTGGATGCAGAATGTGGCCTCCTTCCATATCGTTCTTATTCCTCTCCCCTAAAAGCCCTCTTCCCCCTCTCTTAAAAAGCCAGCCAGCCCGGAGCACCTGCTAGCCAGGGGTGTCAAGTGATTGGCCCTCGGAAAGCTAGCAAGCGAAACCCCATGGATGGAGAAAGCACGGATGGCGGAGGAGTCAATGTCTGCACAGCGCCAGTGAGGAAGTGGCAGCCCACCCCGGGCGAGAGTGTGCAGAAGCCTGCACTGAGGGCTGGATCAGGCAGCCTGGGTCCGCTCAGCTCCTACTTCTGTGGGACCACCAGTCCTGAGTAAGGTCCAGGTGCCACCTTAGCAGCACAAGGACTCTGGTGGGCAACCGCGAGACCACCTGGGTAGGAGAACCACCCAGGGAGCATGGGGAGGTGGGAGGCCAGACGCTGGTGGCAATGCTCACAGCGTGCCTGCCCTGTCCCAAGGCCCTCCTTGCAGAAGCGCACAAGATCACAGAATCATAGAAATGTAGAGTTGGAAGAGACCACACGGGCCATCCAGTCCAACCCCCTGCCACGCAGGAACACCCTCAAAGCATTCCCAACAGATGGCCATCCAGCCTCTGCTTAAAAACCTCCAAGGAAGGAGACTCCACTACACTCCGAGGCAGCAGATTCCACTGCCGGACAGCCCTGACCGTCAGGAAGTTCTTCCTGAGGTTCAGGTGGAATCTCCCCTCCTGCAGCTTGAATCCATTGCTCCTTGTCCTGGTCTCTGGAGCAGCGGTAAACAAGCCCTCTCCTTCCTCTACACAGCATCCCTCCAAATATTTAAACACGGCTATCATGTCCCTTCTTAACCTTCTCCTCTGCAGACTAAACATACCCAGCTCTCTAAGTCTATCCTCATAGGGCATGGCTTCCAGGCCTCTCACCATTTTGGTCACCCTCCTCTGGCCTTGCTCCAGCTTGACCATGTCCTTCTTCAATTGGGGTGCCCAGAACTGGACACAGTATTCAAGATGAGGTCTAACCAAAACAGAGTAGAGTAGTACCAGTACCTCCCTCGATCTAGACACCATACTCCTATTGATGCAGCCGAGAATTGCATTGGTTTTCTTGGCTGCCGCATCACACTGCTGACTCATGTTCAGCTTGTGGTCTACAAAGACTCCTAGATCCCTTTCACACGTACTGCTATCCAGCCACGTGTCCCCCATCCTATATTTCTGTATTCCGTTTTTTCTACCTAAGTGTAGGACCTTGCACTTATCTACGTTGAATTTCATTTTGTTAGCCTTGGCCCAGCTCTCTAATCTATCCAGGTCATTTTGAATTTTGATCCTGTCCTCTGGCGTATTAGCAACCCCTCCCAATTTGATGTCATCCACAAATTTGATGAGCATGCCCTCTATTCCTTCATCCAAGTCGCTGATGAAGATATTGAACAGCACTGGGCCCAGGACAGAACCCTGTGGCACTCCGCTAGTCACTTCTCTCCAGGATGAAAAGCAGCCATTCGTGATCACCCGTTGGGTTCGGTCGGTCAACCAATTACAAATCCAACTAACAGTAGCCCTGTCCAGCCCGCATTTTACTAGTTTCTTTGCAAGGATGTCATGGGGTACTTTGTCAAAGGCCTTACTGAAATCGAGATATGCTACATCCACAGCATTCCCTTCATCTATCAAGCTAGCAACTCTATCATAAAAAGAGGTAAGATCAGTCTGGCATGACTTATTTTTGAGAAATCCATGTTGACTTCTTGTGATTACTGCCTTGCTTTCTAAGTGATTAGCAACTGACTGCTTCATGATCTGCTCCAGGATCTTTCCGGGTACTGATGTCAGGCTGACTGGGCAATAATTATTTGGGTCCTCTTTTTTTTCCCTTCTTGAAGATGGGGACAACATTTGCCCTCTTTCAGTCTGCTGGAACTTCTCCTGTCCTCCAAGATTTCTCAAAGATTATAGCAAGTGGTTCTGAAATGACCTCTGTCAGCTCTTTTAATATCCTAGGATGCAATTCATCTGGCCCTGGAGACTTGAATTCATCCAGTGTGGACAGGTATTCCTGTACCACCTCTCTACCTATTACGTGCCTCATTTCCCCTGCTTCCTCACCTGCTCCCCAACCGCCAGGTTGAGTGCTTGTATCCTTTTGGGAAAAAGCTGAGGCAAAGAAGGTGTTAACTGATTCTGCCTTTTCTCTTCCCCCTGTGAGTAATTCACCATCTTCCTTGCGCAGTGACCCTATCGTCTCCTTCTTTTTCCTTTTGCTGCAGACATATTTAAAAAAGCCCTTTTTATTGTTTTTAATGTCTCTGGCCAGCCTAAGTTTGTTCTGTGCTTTAGCCTTTCTGACCTCCTCCCTACATCTCCTGGCTATTTGCTTAAATTCTTCTTTGGTGGCTTCCCCTTCTTCCATTTCCTGTACCTGTTTCTCTTAACACTTAGCTCTGGACATCCCACCTGAACAAGGGTGGAGGCCCTTGCCTTGCAAGACCAAACCATAGAAAGCCCAGGTGGGGGAGATACAGTGCAAAGACCCTCAGTACGAAGCCCTTGCAGTTGGGCCCCAGGCCAAAGGGCAACAAAGCAAAGCCAGTCCAAAGGCAACCCACCGCCCACTCCTTATGAAAGATATTTTAAGGTAAGAAAACGTGGAGACAGCAACACGAACATACACTCACACTTCAGTGAAAGAGCAAAAAGCAGGAATGGATCAGGAGCGCAGTTATGGGTCATTCGAATTTAGAACTATGTTGAGTCCTTCACAAAAAGGCCACTCGAAACACAAGCGTTGTCAGCACCAGCTGGGCCATCAGCTCTGAATTCTTTTATTTGATTCCTATGCAGCTCCACTCCTGGCACTGGGCCCCTTGCCCACCTCCAGGAAGGAGACCCAAGGTCCTAGCTGCCTCCTTCCTGAGTCACACCTCTTCAAAGTTCATCCCTGGGTCTGAGCAAGACCACACGGAGGGAGGGATCTTGGACTGAAATGCCCAGCGTCCCTCACCTACCAAAATGGCTAGGGCTCATGCAGGTTGCAGTGGAAAACACCTGGAGAAGGATTTTCATTGTCCACCTTCAACAGAGGGCTCTGAAAGTCACTAGCCAAAACTGGGCCCAGGAAAGACCAGCATGTGAGGCAGCACCTGGCCCAGTACTGGTGTTCTCCATGCGCACTCACACACAGAGACAACATGCCTTGCAAGTAAGGAGATTTTGCTTGAGAGCATCTCTTCCAGGGAAGCAACCGGCAGCATACCTAGCAATGCTGCCTGCACGCTCAAGGGACCTCCAGCTGTATTAAGGGGAGGATCCACTCATCTTTTGTTCTGAGGGGAAAACTTTGTACCCCTCCCATGTTCAGAGATGCAGCTTCACGCGATTAAGCTGTGCTGTCATTTGGCAGGTTGTGGCTGACTTATGGTGACCCTACCATGGGGTTTTCTTGTCAAGATTTGTTCAGAGGGGGTTTGCCTTTGCGTTTCTCTGAGGTTGAGAGCATGCGACTTGCCCAAAGTCACCCAATGGGTCTCCATGGCTGAGCAGGGATTTGAACCCTGGTCTCAGAGTGGCAGGCCAATGCTCAAGACCAGGACACCAAGCTGGGTCTCTTTAGCAGGTGAACAACTTCTTGATCTTCAGAGCCAGTCTGAGCTCACCTGGCTTTCAACTGGGCTGGTGTGGGCACAGCTAGAAAAGACCCACCGAGCTCAACAGGACTGCTTGGCCACCACTCACTTCCTTCTCCTGATTTCCATGGATCTGCCCTGACACAATCCAGCTGTCCACATCTGTCTGAAGGAAGGGGAAGAAGGAAGCAGGGAGTCCCACAGCCAGGAAGAGCCTGCAAGGGAGAGGAGAGGAGGAGGAGGAGGAGGAGGGAGAACTCTGCCGAGGCCCTAAAAGTCAGGCAGCCCAAGCAGCAGACCAGCCCTGTAGTCATCCAGAGCCCTGGTGGCGCAGGGATTACTGCAGCCACATGTTGTGAGTTCAATCCGGCCAGGCCAGGCCAGGTTGACCCAGCCCTCCATCCTTCCGCAGTCGGTAAAATGAGTGCCCAGTTTGTTGGGGGCAATTAGCTAAAATACATTGCAAACTGCTTAGGGAGTGCTTGCACTGATAAGCAGTACAGAAATGTACATGCTATCCTCTCCTACTGCACGCCATGCCAGATTGCAGAGAGAAAGAGGGAGGAGGTTCAGGCCTCCACCAAACACTGGAGGATTTGCCTGCGGTGCACAGCATGCACGAAGGCAGCCGGTACCATGCGAAGGGGAGGGGGAAGGGGAAGAAATGTCTGTGATGTGGAAGGCAGGAGGGTGGGCGGCTCCTCCACAGGGACTCGCAGGGCAAGGCTGTGGTGGAGGGAGGCGGTGGCTTCCAATATCTGAAAGGTTCATTGGGAAGAGATCAAGAAATGAAGAGCTCAAAATGGCTGGGGCGGCCAGGACCCCCACCCTTGGGAGAGGTGTCTGGACACACCATAACCAGTGGGTCCATCTGTCCCCCTCCTCAGCTCGTTCTAGGTTATCTGAAGGGTCATCTCTCCCATCTCCTGAGACGCTCTCCCTGTGCCAACACCCTGGTGAGGATACAGGCGGCGGGGCCTTCTCAGTGGCTGCCCCCAGGCTCTGCAACTCCCTTCCAAGAGAGGCTGGACAGGCACTCCCTCGCTATCTTTCTGCAAGCAAGTAAACCCTTTTTATTCCAGTAGACCTATGAGGACTGATTTTTTCCATGGGAAACATTTGTTATTTGCTGGAATCTCTTCCTCCAGGGATGGGCATGTGGGCCCCTTGGGATTGGGCCCAATGGGGCAACATTACAGGGCTGATCCAAAGCTGGCCTGGGCGCTCACACCTGCTTCACACCTTAAAAAAGAACTGGTGGGGGGGCCATTTCCAAGAGAAGGTCCCCACCCAGAGCATTCAGCCACCCTGTGCGAGTCCTTTTCCCTCCTTCAGAGGCGGGCAGACGTGGTAAAACAAGACATCTAGCTGCCACCGCCAAACCAGTGAAGATACTAATTTAAAGACCAGAAACAGCACAACACTTTTGGGTCTGATGATAAATGCCACTGCAACACAGAGAAAGAGAATTCTAAAAGCACAGAGTTGAAATTGTTCCTAATAACCTGCAAGACAACACCAGAAAGCTTCCACACCCGTTTCCTCGCCCCAGTTATTTTCCAAGCCGATGGGGGTGGGGTGGGGAGGACAGGAGAGGTGGGTCCTCTGGGTGCTTCCTCAGAGTAGAAATAGCACTTGCCCCCACCCCATCAATCTGAGCAACACTGCAACAAATGCAAAACGTGAGGGAATCGCTTGTAACACTCTAGAAACCACCAATGTTGGCATCTGCCTTTGCAAGGGAGGATGGGCACAGCGGCACCGCAGAACAAGATTAAACGTCCCAGGCGAGAGGCTAAAGGCCTTCCAGCCATCCTGCCAACGTCCAACAGAAACAGATAAAAACCTAGGCTGACTTTTGACCATCGGTGTTCCTTACTCAAAAGCACCGCGTAGCAGCATCACTGCTTATTACACAACGGCTTTGTTTGTTCTTTAAAATTAGAGCCAGCTTCGTAGAGCATCTGAAGTGCCTTTCCAGTTTCCACAGGGACCACGGTGATTCACATGCCAAAGCAGAGACAGCCTTTTTCATTATTTTCGAAACTTAAAACATACATAACGTGATTCTCTCTATATACAGCAATAGCATCATACCCAAATGTACCTGAAATACTGTTTTGTTTCCAAATACAGTTTATGCTTCTTCCAGGCAGCCCTCCAGTGGTGGGGGCAGCAGCAGCAAAAGAGACCCCCTGGGGAAGGATGCCCATGTTAAACCAGGTGTCCTTCTAATGGGAAGCCAATGAAACAGAGCACCTTGAACGGACCTGGCACTGGACAGTGGAGGGTCCTGCTGGGACCCAGCCTTCCCCCGGCGGGTGCTGCTGCTGCTGCTGCTGCCAAAGCCATGCTGTCGGACAGAGGAGGACTCCTCCAGCGGACCCCCCAGATGTGAGTGGGCAAACAGACATGGAGAGATGCCTTTCCCTTCCCTCAGGTCCTCAGGCTCCCAGGCACTCAGGGCCAAATGTCAACCACTTGCTTCTTGAAAGCAGAATGGCCCCTTAATGGTTTGGAATGCAGAATCAGTCACACATCTGTGCTTCAGCCTGGTGGGGTCGAGCCCACCCAGCCTTTGGCCACCACTGGCCTGCAGTTTGCAGGGGATACTCTGTCCTCTAATACTGGAAGGCAGGGTGCAGTATGGTAGGACCACAGGCCACAAGGGATACTGGACCAGCCAAACAATTTCCCCATCAGCCCCCGCTCCAACAGAAACCAATGTGTTTGTCTCACCTCAATGGGGCTCCAGCACGGTCAGACCACACAAGCCCACAAATGCATACAACTGGCGCTCTAACTGCAGTTGGCCCAGGTGCTCCTGGACACAGTCAGAACACGGGCCTCCAGGGCTAGGCCCAGAGAGCACCCAAAGAAAAAGACTGAGCCCTACAGTTGAACATCACCCCAGCCCCATGAGTCAAGCCCCTGTTCCACCTCTCAGCCAAAGTGAAAGACGTCAGCCTCCCCTCTGGATAAAGCTGCCCACCCCCAGCCTTCCCAGGGCAGTGCGGACACCGGGCGCTGGTTCAGAATCAAAGTACTTCCCTGCTCACCAGCAAAAAATGGAGAAAAAGCCAGGCATCTTCAGCACACGAGGGTGGGGGGCATCAAACCCTCGGCTTCCCAACCAGGGCTCCCAGAGGTTCCAGGGGAACAAGGCAGCACCCCAAGGGAGACCACTGGCCCACAGCTGTGGCATGAAAGAGTCCTCCTTCAGCAACCCCCCTGAACTCCCCCCTTGAAAAGAAGGCCCACGGCTGCCAGCAGAAAGACCACACAGGCACCCTCCAGGAGGGGTGGATGGATCCAGGGGACCAGGAAGACCTCCTGGGGCCGTACAGCCCCACTAGAAACTCCAAGTGAAGGAAGCCAGAAATAAAACTAGCAACACCCAGAGTCCAGGCCTAGCTTTGAAAATCAGGCAGTCCTGAAAAACCAACACAGCTCAGCATGGGTGTTTGGCAATTTTCTTGAAAGGTGAATTGTCACCACTGGAGGCTTTCAGGACAGACTGTTTGGCCAGAAAAACAGAGCTAGGTGGGCGGGACTGACGGGGCCAAACAGCCCCCCATAGAAGGTCATCACAGCTGTTGCTGCTGAAAGCCACCAAGAGGTCCAGTCCAGCCGGGGTGGGTGACCAGCACCCCCCCTGCCCAGAAGAGGCTGTGCTGAAGCCGCGGTGCCACTGTCCCAGTGATGTTGCCCCCTGCGGAAAATGGGAAAGCGCCCAGACACTGTCTGAGACACTGGGGCCAAGCAGGTTGGTCTTTCCTCTAAGCATATCTTTTACACAAGATGGGTACCAAGGAGAACTCTACGCCACCCTACCCCCCACCAGCTGCCCTTGGCTGCACTGGTCACCTAGGAAGGGCAGGGCCAAGCCTCAGCTCCACACAGATGCTGCTTACACCTCCAAACGGGAAATGGACACCTGTCGGTGAATGAACGTGAAGAGACCAAACGGCATCTACTCTGGCATCGCTGCCAGGGAAGTTCTGCACCATTTCGTCCACAAAGTACGTGGGACCAGAACGCTCATGGTCCCTTTGGCCAGCCAGAAGGGCCCAGCTGGATGGTTCTCGGCAGAGGAGGGTGACTTCTTTGCTACCACTGAGCAGGCCCCCAGACGGCTACCAGCCGTCCAAGTCCAAGGCCACAGGGAGAGGGCCAAACCAGGGGCCTGGTCCCTCTCTGCCCCACAGAGTCCTTTTGACTGAGCCACTGAGGAAAGCGCAAGCAGGGGCAGAGGATGTCCCTCACCTCTCTCTCTGCCGCATCCTGCCAGCTTCTCCTCCACGACCTCTCACAGTGGCTCCCCTCACCGCTACTCTTCCCCACTCCCACCAGACTGAAAGATAACTGCAAGCCCCGAGTGGCCCCGAGAAAAGGCACGTGGTTCATGGCCTCCTCCACGAACAAGCTGCCCTGAGTTTCAGGCGCTTTGCTTCCACAGTCTGGGCTTTTCTGCTTGTCCACCTTCCAGCCTTGTCCTCCTCTGCTGGCGCAGAAAGAGACTCCTCGGCACAGCCACAGACTGGGAGCCCTCTGTGCATAAGGGGGAGCCTGGAGGACCCACGAGAGTCACGCCAGACTATGCGAGCAGCAGGCTTAGATCCCCCCCCACCGGCCGTTGGCTCCCATCTTCCCTGACCTTGCTCCATCAAAGCAGGGACTTTCCTCAACTACCCCCCCTCAAAACAAGGTGCAAGGAGAGGCCTAGCAATACGCGAGGCCTCTGCAAGAACGGCATGTGACCCAATTTATAAATAGGCAACTGTAATGGGACAGAATCAATCAATAGGGGCAGCGGGGAGCACAGCACAGTGGGTGCCTCCCTCCCTGTCCCACGTGCGTGGAGCTGAGCCGCCAGAGAATCCCTCCCATGCTCCCCCATCAACTGTTCAGCCAAACACTTCATGCATTTAAAAGCACCCCTTGCAGCAGCCCCCGTGGCCTCCTGAGAGCCAGGCTTTGCAGGGAGGCAGAGCGGAACAAAGAACGGCTGCATTTTAAGCCCCTTCCCCCACAGATGGATGGAGGACCAAGCGGTCTTCCCAGTGTCCCCCACAGGCAGGCCAGCCGTCAGGAGGAGAAGGCAGCAAGGCCACTCTCCCAGGGCCGAGCAGTCCCGAGTACATGTGTGGCCAGTCCCTCTGCCAGAAACCCCCAGACTCAGGGAGGAGGAGGAGCAGCTGGGCCGTAGCCACTTCCCTTCCCCTCCTTACCTGGACCGGTGCACCGCCAGACCAGGGGCCCTCGGAGACCCCCTGGCCAGCCGCCTTTGCCTTGGCCATGCTTCTGGTGGGGCTTTTCTTCACACTGTCCCGCAAGTTGGGGAACCGGCCTCGGTGCTTGGCGGAGCCGAGAGCGGATGGATGCTGGAGACAGAGGGACACCCCTGCCTGGGCCCTCCCCCCGCAGCCAGCCAGACCGGGGCCGCCCGCTTCGCAGCCCACCTCAGGAGCCCCACAGAAGCACCGGTGCGGGCGGCAGGAGGCGGTCATGGAGGCTCCGGCCCCGGGAGCTGCTTCAGAGGAAAAGCCAAGGCGGCAGTGCACGCTGGCAGGCGCCACAGTTCCCTGGGGCGGCCAGACTGAAATGCTCTGCTGGCTGGGAGACTAGACGCCTCAACGCGCAGGCGCGCACACAGCACCCAATGGTGCCCCACTGGGCAAGTGGCAGCAAGGCACACAGGATCAATCTTTCCCTGGGAGGGAGGAAGGGAGGAGAGCAGATGGTGAAGGTCACTCGGCGGGCCTTCCAGGGCCCGTGGGGGTGGGGCACTCTCAGCCCCAGTTGCAGGGAGGGAAGGGATCCCAGAGGCCCCCCCCCCACGCTGATCCTCATCCAGAACCTGCGCGCCCGGCAGAGACTTCCAAGGCAAAATCAAGGGGGCAGGGATTTTACCACAAGGAGCATGGGGTGCTGGAAAGATTTGACCGGAGGGAGACCCACCTCTTCGAGGGCCCCCTCACAAGAAGCAGTTCCCCACCCCCTAAAATCTTCCTTAGGTTGGGGAACCATGCCCAGCTCTCTTCCCTGGCAGGTAGTTTTCAGAAACACCACTTGTTGCAAAAATAAACCAATTTCCGGTTGTTTGAAAGCACAGAAACAGCTCCCCTGTCCATCAGACAACACGAGGAGCGTAGCCTCTGCCAGCTGCCCTGTTCTGCTCCAGCAACTCCTGAAAGGCTATGGGGCAGCCAACAAGGGGCAGGAGCTGCCAGTCAAAGTTTGGGGGGCTGAGAGAGCCCAGAACAGCGGCCCTCTCTGGACTCTCCTGGATGCAACTAGGCCACTGGAGGGGGGAGGCTGTGGGTCATTGGGTCAGGAAGGAAACAAGTGTCTCGGCTGACCCAACAAGATAGGAGTGGGGGTCTCCCCTACCCTCTATCCCTCACCTAAATCCATGTATGTAGCTCTACAGAAACAAGGGCATCTCTCTACCCATGCAGTGACTAGCCCACCCAGTACTGATGCTATCGACTACTCCAGCTGGGACCCCAAATGGGATCAGACCTGTGGGATGGGGGTAAGGGTAGAGGTGGGGTCTCCGAGGCTCACAGGTAGCCTTCCAAGGTGCTTCACTTCTGCCGCAGGCTCTGGCCATGACAGCCACACTTCAGGGTGAGAGGAAACTGAGGCCCTGATGGACGGACAGATGAACAGGATGCATGCATCCATCCCTCTTCCACAGTCACAGCCCTTGCCCAGTTGCATCCCTGGGCCCCTGTGGGTGTCCCCTGTGTTCCTGTACAGCCTGACAGCGTGCGCCGGCATGCTCATGCAGCAGCCGTTTGAGACTCAAACGGCAACCCTGAGGTTGTGACACAGCCTGTTCCCTCTGGAGGGCGAGAAAGCGGGCAGAGGGAAAAACACCCTTCCTCACACATCGGCCCCCAGCAGCATGGCCACCCTCACATCCAGAGGGGAACGCCTGCGGTCTTTACTTCACTTCAGAGACGCTGGGCCCCTGGCCGGCACAGTGGGTGGGATGGGTTTTTGGAAAAGACTGTGTGGAACACACTGAGCCAACAGTGCCTCTGTGCCCTTTGACGGCCGGACCAAAGGTGTGTTTGCATAGCCCAAGGGATGCACATTCCTGGAAAAAACCCAGACTGAAAATCCACCAGCCTGGGTGAACTGGGGAGAAGCAGAGACTTCAAAAAAGAGAGAAGCAAAGACTTAAAAAAAACAAAAACAAATTACTTTGCCAATGAAACCTCACTGCTGCCTCATGCCAGGCAAATCGCACCAATAAGAATGAAGCTGCACAAACAAAGCTGATCCAAACAAGCCACAAACACAACCCTACTCTGGTCAAGCATGTGTGCGGGAAATTTAGATTTAACCCTGATCAAAGGATCGTAAAGATTCCCCAGATTCGTGGCACTGACTGTCACCCTGCATTCCCACCCAGAAGCATCTTCTTGAGACACGTGACTGAAAATCAGTCACATCACTGGCTGAGGTGGCACAGCCCAGGAAACCTGGTTCAAGGAGAGAAAAAATGCAGACCTGCCGTCGTAATAAACGAGTTCATCTTTCAGGCAGCCCTCTGGGCCCCTGAGGGGTGTGGGCACCTTACACACAGAGGCGGAAGGGGAGAGCCACCCCGCAAACACTCTTGAAGGCCTGGTTCAAAGCCCATTCCATGATCCAAATAACACAACCCCCACTCGGTGCTCTCATAAGGTGTTCCATCTTCCAAAGAAAAACGTCTCGATTAAAACTCAGGGCAACCCAGCTTGCATCCTGGTGACCATCAGATGGTGGCCACCATCAGTGGGGTTGCAACCAGCCCTGTGCCCCTCCTGGTCCAAGGGAAGCAAACCTGGGGAGCAGACAGATGGAAAGAAAGGTCCAGAGATCTGCCCACTGACCACGGGAGAATGAAAAGCTCTACTCAGGGAGCAGGGAAACTCAATCCAAAATGCTTCCGCTCATTTCGGAAGTCTGGAAATGCGACACCCAAGAGAGGCAGCTGCCAGACCCACACCAACACTGGCCCTGCCGGCTGGCCAGCCCTTCCTATTCAGTGAGAAGTCCGCTCTCCCCTACTCCTGCCAAAAGCTGCAATCAGACCTCGAGGACTCTTCCAAAAAAGGAAGGGAAAAATCTTGCTGGTGTTCTAATTCTAACAGTCCACCCTAATTTTAATCAAACTGATCAGATCCTGGTTGAAAGCAAAATCTGTCACCTAACAGGCAATCATACAGATCTTGATTGCACAGAATTCGTTAAAAAAATCAAGTGCTGTAAAAATGAAAGAAAGCTGTCGTTGTCTGTACCTTCCAAATAAGGCAAAATCCAGCTTGCTATTATTTTCAGATTGAGGCTAGTTATTCTACTAAGGAGAACAGAAATTCAGTTCTGATGCAATGTGGACGGGGGGCAAGTGCAACCCACAGGCCTCATGCACCCCCCCCAGGGTAAAAAATATTCCAGAGTAATCCATCCCTGACACAGCAGGATGAGCAAGCCTTCCCCTGTTGAGACTGCCATTACTTCAGTTGAAACCTGCCAGTCTGGGACCAAAATGACAGGCAGGGCATCAAAAGGCACAGGCGGGGGGGGGCAGCAGGATACTTGCCTGTGGGGTACAGATATCAGGGCCTGCAGTTGGCCGGTCACTGGGGGACAGAGCAGGAAGGAGACAATCAAGCCTCTACAGCCTGGACTCCACTCTAAGTGAGAAGACAGCCTTATCCATCACTCCCCAATTCACTGGCAGCCTCCAGTGCTGCTTTGCAGTTGGAATTCAGGCCCCTGGCCAGGGATCTCTTGGGACTTCAGAGGCACAGGCAACGAGAAACCAAAGGAGCTGTTCCGGAGACTGCCGCCTGGCCTGGCCTGGGTCTTGCTCTGCCACTGGGTGTTTTCTGGAGTTAAGTCAAACATGTTCTCAGACTGTCTGACCTTTGATGTTACATGTCCTGGAAAAAGTGCGCAAGAGAAAACTCCTCTCCTGGAGTCCAAAAGCCCTCCACCCCTTTTGCACTGACTTTGTACTTCTCGAGCTGGGGGCTTTAGCAACAGGCACAAGGATGGCTGCAGCAGCCTGGCTGTAGGTTCAGAACAGCAACCTCGTGGGGTACCCTTCTTATCCAGAAAAGACATCAGCACAATTGGCAAAGTGCAACCCCGCTGGCTCACTGGCACTGTCCCTCTGCCTCTCCCACAGCTGCACGGTCTCCCACCTGCATCAGGCCCCAGCAAAAGGGTGAATCACAGGGGACCACAAAGCCACCTGGTCTAACCCCATTCTTCCACACAGGAGTACATGACTAAAGCACACCCAAAAGATGGACATCCAGTCTCTCTTTAAGAACCTCCAAAGGTGGAGAGTCCAGTCTCCTCAGCAATCTATTCCATTGCTGAACCGCTCTCAGAGTAAAGAAGTTCTTCTTAACGCTTAGGCAGAAACCTCTGGTTTGGGTTCTAGCCGCTGGAGAAACAGAAAACAAGCTGGCTCCATCTTCCACCCAGTGTCTGTTCTGGTATTTAAAGACAATTTGAGTGTCAGACCACAACCCTAGAGAGCAGGGTCCAATTGCCCACGCAGCTATGGAATCTACTGGGTGACCCCGAGCATACCACACACTCTCAGCCCAGAAAGCCCCACGATAGCGTCACTATAAGTCAAACATGACTTGAAAGCACACAACAGCAACAATCATGTCACCTTTCGGTCCTTTCTTCTCCAAGCTAAGCGTGTCCACCTTTTGAAGTTGCTCCTCATAAGGCTGTTTCCAGAGCTTTGAATTTCCTGCTCATCCTTCTCTGGACACCTCCCAGCTTGTTGTTATCTTTCTTGACCTGTGGTGCCCAGAACTGGACACTCTCCATCTGGACACCAGGGCCCTGCTGATGCAGCCCACACTTACACAGTTGGTTTTTTGACCATTGTCACATTTGGTTTTGTGACCATATGGGAGTAATGTCAGCACAGACATCAGGCATATGAGAAACACAAAACCAGCCTGCTTAAACAAACAGGGCAAGAAATTAAGCTGTCTCACATTACAAATAAACCAACAGCACAGAATCACAGAATCATGGAGTTGGAAGAGACTCCAGGGGCCATCCAGTCCAACCCCCCTCTGCCATATAGGAAGACAAAGTCAGCACACTCCCTTTGGCAGATGGTCATCCAGCCTCAACTTAAAAACCTCCAAAGAAGGAAGAGACCCCACCACACTCCTTTGAAGCAGCAGTACATTCCGCTGCCGGGCAGCTCGGACCGTCAGGAAGTTCTCCCTGAGGTTCAGGTGGAATCTCTTTTCCTGTAGTTCCTGTAGCACATGCAACACTGACATTGCTGCATTTATACAGATCACAGTTCTGCCTGTGCAGCACAAAGCTGGCATTTTGGGATCCTTAGGGAGAGTGACCATGCTCTATTGGAATTTGTTATTCAGCGGGAAGGGGAAGCCAAGGGTAGCCAGACACACATCCTAGACTTTAAAAAACTGATTTCTGTAAACTTAGGAAGCTACTTGCTAAAATTCCGGGGTGAACAATACTGAAAGAGAAAGGAGTTCATGATGGATGAAAGTTTCTTAAAAGTGAGATACTGAAGGCACAATCCTTATTGAAAACCAATAAGGAAGAAAAATGGCAGGCGTCTAAAGAAACCAGAATGGTTGACCAAAGAACTCTCAGCTAACCTAAGTGTTAAAAAAAAAACACGTACAGGAAATGGAAAGATGGTAAAACCACCAAAGAGGAATTCAAGCAAATAGCCAAAATATGTAGGGAGAAGGTCAGAAAAGCTAAAGCACAGAATGAACCCAGGCTTGCCAAAAACATTAAAAACAATAAAAAGGGCTTTTTTAAATATGTCTGTTGCAAAAAGAAAAACAAGGAAATGATAGGGTCCCTGCGTGGAGAAGATGGCCAATTACTAAAGGGGGGACAGAGAAGGCAGAACTACTCAACACCTTCTTTGCCTCAGTTTTCTCCTAGAAGGACAGAAATACTCAATCTGGGGTGGGGGATGAGGAGCAAGTGAGAAAGGGAGGGGAAAAGCAGCACAGAACAAGTAGAGAAATACTATGGGAATATTTGGCTAAACTAAACAAATTCAAGTCTCCAGGGGCAGATGAATTATATCTAAGAATAATAAAAGAACTGACAAGAATCACTTCTGAACCACTCACAATAATATTTAAGAACTCTTGGAGAACAGGAAAAGTCCTAGCAGATTGAAGGAGGGCAAATGTCGCTCCCATCTCCAAGAACCGGAAAAAGAGAACCCAAATAATTATCAACCAGCCAGCCTAACGTCAATACCAAAAAAGATCCTACAGCAGAATCGTTAAACAGTCAGTTTATAATTACTCAGAAAGCAAAGCCGTAATCACTAAAAGTCAACATGGATTTCTCAAAAATAATTCATGCCAGACTAATCATATCTCTTTTTACGATACTGTTACAAGCTTGACAGCTAAAGAGAACGCTGCGGATGTACCATACCTTCATTTCAGCAAGACCTTTGACAAAGTTCCCCATGACGTTCTTGCATAGAAACTAGTAAAGAGCAGGCTGGACAGACTGTTGTTAGGCGGATTTGTAATTGGTTGACTGACTGAACCCAAAGGGTGCCCACCAATGGCTGCTTTTCATCCTGGAGAAAAGTGACCGGAGGGGTGCCACAGGGTTCCGTCCTGGGCCCAGGGATATTCAACGTCTTCATCAATGACTTGGACTTGGATGAAGCAGCAGAGAACATGCTGATCAAATTTGCAGATGACACCAAATTGGGAGGGGTTGCCAATACACAGAGGACAGGATCAACATTCAAAACGACCTTGACAGACTGGAGAGCTAGGACAAAGCTAACAAAATGAATTTCATCAGAGAGAAATGGAAGCTCTCGCAGTTAGGCAGAAAAAAATGGAACGCACAAATATAGGATGGGCAACACATGGCTGGATAGCAGTATGTGTCAAAAAGATCTAGGAGTCTTGGTAGATCACAAGCCGAACATGAGTCAGCAGTGTGATGAAGCAGCCAAAAAAACCAATGCAATTCTTGGTTGCATCAATAGGAGTATGGTGTCTAGATCAAGGGAGGTAATAGTACCACTCTGTTCTACATTAGTCAGATCTCAGTTAGTAAACTATGTCAAGTTCTCAGCACCTCAATTCAAGAAGGATATCGACAGAATCTGCCACAGCCGGGGGCCCAATCACAAAGGAAAGACCTGATCCCAACCACAACACCATAGCCAAGAGCTGTGGGTGCCCAGCGGCAGGGTCATTCAAAGAAGCCAGCTATTTTGGGTGAGTTTTAAGCCTTTGCTTGGGGATGCCTCATTTCCTTGGGAGCCCCTGATCATGTGTCTGAACCCCAAATCAGAAAGCCACAACAACCACCCAGAGGGTCCAACAGCACTTTCAAGCCAACCTGCTCTCAGATGCCTCTGGCACTTCTGCTGCACAGATGTGAAGGCGGCATTGCAAAGGACGTGGGCATGATGGGTAGCCAGCTCTGGAACAGTGGGCTGTCGGTAGAAGGCAGTTCCTTCCCAGAGCAATTCTACGAGAAGGAAAGGTGGGATCCATAAACAGGGCCAGTGTGGGCAGTGTTCCAGCTGAGCAGCTCTTAGTCCATTTCACGTCTCAGCTGCTGCCCCTTACGGTCAGGACCCCAATATCCTGAACGGTGCCATAGGACTGTCTGAATGAGTAAACCTGGGAAACTTCTGACCTCTTCTGGGCATCTCTGCAGTCCCCAGAATCAAACATCTGTACCAAGATGACTCCACCTACATCAGCAGCTCTGACTCTAAAAATGAGGGGACGGATGCTCCAGTGCCTCCCAGGGGTGCAGGGTGGGGGGCAGGGCTGGGAGCAAAGCTGCCACTGCCACCAAACTGTATGACTCCAACACCTTCTGGAGGCCCAAAGTCCAGGAAGGACACCATGCCACCTGCCTTCAGAGGGACAAAAGCATCAGCGGCTACTTCTGGCCAGTGCACTTTCTAATGTGCCCTCCCTTGGCACCCCACCATCACCAGACAGAGAGAATTTTTTGTCCAGCTGCTGCTGCTGCTGAGCACAGAGCAATAGCCGCTGGCTCCTTCACGGGTAGGTTAAAAATAAAGGCGCAAGAAAGGAGGCACCCCGGCCCACCCCAGCCTCTTCCACCTCCCAGGATCCAAACAGGTACCCCCCAGACACAAGACAGGCTGCTACACTGGCCTGGTGCAATCCCACCACATCGCCCTCCACTAACTAGGAGATTAAACTGTCTCTCCCCAGGGGAGCAGGAGAGAAACAATTGGACGGGTTTTTTTGAAAAAGAAGCAAGCTCCTGTGTGCTGCTTTCTCGTTTGGACTGATGGATGAAGTACTTTCTCAAAATACTACCGTCATAAAAATTTACATTTGTTCTCAAAACCCCCAATATAACGCCTCCACCACCATCACATTTCTGTCAGACAAGTATGCAAGATGTAACTGGTGGCCCTCCTGCTAGGCCCCAGATCGAGCGGGGAGGCCTCCAATGGGTCTCCAGGGCACTCCCTCGGAGATCATCCCCCTCCACCCTCCAAAACCTAGCCAGTGAAAAAACCAAAACATGAAAATGGCCACTGATCCTCCCCTTGGAAGCACACAGGAGGACTCCATTTTGAGCCCTTCCCTGAATCAAGACCACAAAGGCCCTGGAAGTGGGGGAAACTGTAGACAATATGACCAACTGTGTCCCCAGAGTATGGAGGGTGCACTGGCCTGCCTTGTAAAAGGACGTGGTAGCAAAATGGGGGAGGGAGCCCCAGGGCCACGTGTGTTGCAAGTGTGCTGCTAGGCAGGGGCACAGCCTTGTGGAAGTGACCAGAGGCTCGTCCGCTTCTGTCGCCATGACGGAAATCTCAGAATCCTAGGAGCAGCGAAAACAGACTGGCAGACAGGTTGCAGGCCCCTTCCCTGGAATCAGCTGTTCTTGGGCTCCGGGAAGCCATTTTCCTTAAGTCCCACTGGAAGAGGCAGTGGTCCAGGCAGACTTCTGAAGTTGGGTCTGAGCACAGCACCTGAGCCGCCCGTGGGATTTGGCTTCCTTGACCCCAAAGCCTGGGCCACAGAGCAGGTCTGGACCTGCTCGTGTAAGGAAAAAGCCAAGTACTCTCCTCCCTTAGTCACCAAGAGCTTCTCGTTCCCATTTCCAACCAAAGGCTCACGGCCTCTCGGTTGCGACTTGCACAAGAGGCAGGCAGCTCACTGTAGGACAGGCCACCGGGACCAACTGGAGACCAGGGGATGGCATTTCAACCACTCCCTCCACGGGGCGTGCTCCTGACTGTTGTGCTGAAGCAGCAAACTGCGGGGGGGGGGATGACGGAGAACAGCAAACCAAGTTGTGAGCCCAAAGCCAGAACAAAGAAGCACACCCTTTGCCCCATGTCCCACACAGGCTGCTTCAGTCTGAGCTGCGAAGGACTGGCCCGGAGAGAGGACCGGGGCTGAGGTAGGGGCCCCTGTCCGAAGGGCAGCCCCAAGTCTGTCGTGGGGGAAATCCACGCCAAAGACCCACACGGTGGGCGGAGCCCAGCTACTATGGCGCAAGTAGGTCAGGACCAGGGGAAGGCCAGCACAGAGGCACACCACCCAAAAGACGCTGGAGGGATGGAGGCTTCCTGGTTCAACAAGCAACCTGGCCAGGGTGTACTAAACCAAGCAGTCAGAGACAAAACAGGCTTCGGAGCCCTTGATGCCACCAAACTTTTTCGGCACCAAACTACAACACTGTACCCAGTTCCCGTATGCAGAAGAAATGGATCCTGTCCTGGATGCCATGCAGGGCAGCCTTCTCCCCATCTCCCCCAGGCTGACCAGCCCAGAGGGGGCCACAGAGCCCCTGGACTGCGCTCCCAGCCCCTTGCACCCCGCACTCCACTGGGTGGATTTCATGCTGTTACCATGACAACACAAGGTAGGTCTCTGAGCATCTCCGGACAGAGCACGCACACATACAACCAGCAGCAACTCCTCCTCCACCACCGCCACCCGAGAACGGACAGCACCCCAAAGCCCTGCCACCGCTCCCTGCCTCTTCTGGCTCCCTCCTTCCCCGCTCTCAACGAATCAACTCCTCAGAATCTCTGGCCCTTTCACGCGCCAGCAAATCGTGGGGGGCACTTTGTGGGGGTACCAACCAGCGCCAGCGCCCCCCCGCCATCAGGCCCCACCTCTGCCGCCCTACTCTTCCGGCTCTTCTCACAACGGATCGGTGCCCAACTGCTCCCCCTCCAAGAACCCCTAGAGAACTTAAGAGCCTTGAAGGAACAGTGCATTAGTGCGGGATGACTGCCAAAACCAAGGACCTCTCTCCTGTGCCACATGCGTGCACGTACAGCTAGAGCGGAGAGGGTTCTGGCGCCGCTGCGTTCCCTTTTGGCAACTCTGAGGGAGAAACAGCCGGCTGGCAGCAGCCCTGGGCATGGCCCTCATGCATCCTGGGTGCCCACTGTTTGCAAAAGAAAAAGCAGGCACTGGGTAGGACCTCTGAGAGCTTTCCGTCTGCCTTAACGTGGAGTGGAGGCACAGAAATTGGCATGTACTGAGGTGCCACCTCAAACTATGGCAAACTTCACGGTCTCTGGTGCCCCTTCCCCTCAGTTTCCCAGTAGATGTGCCCCTGTGGAGTCCCACCAAGACAGAAGCCACCATCCAGACACCGCAGGGACCAGCCAGTTTAAGCTCACGACAGTCTGGAGCCCCCAAGAGCCGTTTAGTCCCAGCCCCCATCCCACCCCCCCAACGCGGGAAATGGCCACTAAAGCCCTTGCCTGCAAGCAACAGGGGGAGGGGAGGGGGCCACACGGGGGGGACCCAAAGGCAGCTGCAAGGAGAGAGCAGCCACTCAGCCTCTGACCAGCAACCCCAAGGACAGCCAGGGAGACCTGCCCCCCACAGGTCCCCTCCCTCAGCAGCTCCAGAGGAGCAGGCAGATACCTACAAGCTCACGCACGCACGTGCACACACGCAGAGCTGCCTCCGGGGCACCCAGAGGAACCTGCACGGGTAAGCTTCTCAAGGGCTCCTTCACAGGGGTCCTCAACAGCCCGGCCCCTCCCACAGCACATGTGCCCAAGAGGCGTGCACACCACTCTCGGCGGGTCTGGGGTCCCTCCCGGGGCCAAGGAGCCCTGTGCAGGCAGAGGTGGCCCTCTTGGAAAAGGCTGCCCCCTGTCCTGGCAGAGAGTGATGGGGGGTGGGGTGACCAGTGGCCATTCTCCCTTGCCACTCCCCAAAGAAACCACAGCTGCTGGGTATGGAAAGGCCTGTGGTGGAGGCACCGGCGGCGGGCCAGCAGGGGTTAAGGCCAGCCATGCCCCCCACCGCAGCAGCCTCGGCAAAGCTCCTCCATCCCCGAACAGAGCTCCCACCCGCCGCCCGCCCTCGTCTTGCCAAAATGCCCCCGGGGGAAGCGTTGCAGCGACGGTGCCCCCCTCCGCCCGCCAGGAAGGAAGGACGGAAGAGACGGCGCAGCAACGGGCTCGGATTACCGGAGGGATGCGAGGGCCCAGGAAAACCCTGGAACCCTTCCAGGGGGCGGCGACCGAGCCTTCCAGGGGACGGGCGGCGCCTTGGCCGGCCTCCTGACTGCCCCTCTTCCTCCGGACAGCCTCCCGACGGGTGTGCGGCGGGCGCGCGGATCAGCGCCCCCGCAGCCCGGAAGGGGGCTCCCCGGCGCCCCCCTCCCTTCAAGGCTCCCGCCGCGCTCCCCTTTCCTCTCCGGCGGAGGAGCGCCCGGCCCCTTACCTGCCCGGGGGGGGCGCGGCGGCGGCGGCGGCGGCGGAGAGGCAGTCGAAGAGGAAGAAGCGGTGCCGGCGGGTGAAGAAGGCCGCGATCTGCTGCCACCGGGAGGAGGGCCCGGGGCCCGGCTCCGCCTCGCAGCCCCGCTTCGCCCAGGGCTTCTGCTTGGCCCCGCCGGAGCCCCCGGGCCCGGAGCCCCCGCGACTGGCGCGCGAGTAGAGCAGCGCGTTGTTCCCGAAAATGTAATTCATCTCCCCGCTCCCTCCCTCCGCCAGTCGCTCGCTCGCTCGCTCGGTCAGCCGGTGGGCGAGGGCGGCGGCGGCGGCGGCGGCGGCCGAGCGGGAGAGGCGGGGCGGCCGCGCACAGTTACGCCCGCGGCCCCGGCCCGGGAGAGGCGGGCAGGCAGCCAGGGGGGCACGCGGGCACCGCCGCCGGCTCAGCGCGCCCGCCCGGCCGCCCCCTCGAAGGCCGGCCGCCCGCCCGCCCGCCCCGCCGGCGCACCTGTTACGCCCTCGGGGCCCCTCCGTGCGCCAGACAGCCCCCGCCGAGCCCCTCCCTCTTCTCTTCTCAGCAGCCTGCGGCGGAGAAGGCGGCCCGCTCAAACCCCCCCGCCCCGCCCCGCCCCGCCCCGCCCCGCCCCGCCGGCTTCGGCCCCGGTAAACCCGGCCGGCCCCCGACAGCAGCGAGCGGCGCCTGGTGGGGAGGCGGCCGAGGAAGCGCCCCCCTGCCTCCCGCGGGGCCAGCGGGGCAGCAGCCCCTCCTGTCTCCCTTTCCCCTCCGGTCCGCCCAGAGAGGGAGGGGGAGGATGGGGGCCGCGGCCGCAGGAGCCCAGCGCCCCCCGCCCTCCCCACGAAAGGCCTCCCGCGAGGGGCGCCCCGCACGCCCAGCCCCAGCGCGGCGGGGAGGGAGAGCCCCCGACCCGAGTCGGAACAGGCGCCGGAGGCGGGGGAGAAGCGGCTGAGACGAAGCCGGGAGAGGCCCCTCCTGGGGCGCGTTTCCGGCGGAGCCCTTAGCGAAGCCGTTCCCTCGGCTGGAAAAAAGGGGAGGGGGCGCTCGCAGTTCAGCCCCTCTGGCCTGACTCTTCCCCACGATGCCCCACCAAAGGATGCCTCCCTCGTGTTTTGGACTCCCCAAAGCCTCGGCCAGCGTGGATTGTGGGAGCTGCAATTCGAAACACCCCGGCCCGGAGGGGAGGCGGCGGCGGCGGCGGCGGCGGCAGCAGCAGCAGCAGCGCTGGGGGCTCCGGAGGAAGAAGGCGGGGAGGAGGGAGGGGGCCCGTGGGCGGCAGGGGGGCTTCTTTGGCTGGCTGCCCCATACTCCCCTGGGACCAGCGCTCGGGAGGCTCTCTGGAGCAGCCACCCCCCAAACCAGCAGATTTGCTGAAGGACAAACAAACTGCCCGCTGCGGCCAGGCGGCATCGCTCCTTTCGCGCCTTCTGGTGGGTTTCAGGCCAGAGGAAATGGAAGCGCAAGGGGCTGGGCTGCCACAGCCCCTTGAGGCGGCTTCCTGGGGGCGACACCGCCCCAAGTGTCGAGCCTCCTCTCCCTGGAGCAGAGGCGAGACCGGTTTGCTCCCAACTCCTCTCCCCGCAGGACCTCCGGACCCCCGCTCCTCTGTGGAAGAGCAACAGCCAGGGCAGAGGTGGGGGGGTCTCAGCTGGATCTGAGAAGAACCACAGAAACCAGCTGCGCAGGCCCAGCAGGGGAAAGGACCGCCCCCTTCTGCTCTGGGCAGCTAGGGGGTGACCCACCATGGGAGGCAAAGCAAGGAGGGTGTGCCAGCTTTTCCCCAAGTCCTCCCCGCCCCCAGCATCCACTGCTCAGCAGGATGCTGTCACAGAAAGGGAACCTTGATCTGAGGGAGGGGGCCCTCTTCCTTGGGTCTTAGGAGCACTTCCATCCCGAATATTCAGCAGCTTCCACACAGCTGCTCAGGACCAGAAACGGGAGGGGGCCACAGCTGGGGGTCTCCGCAGTAAGGGGTGGGGGAAGCCGTGGGACTCCTTGCTGAGCAAGGCCTGGGGACAAACACAAGCTACTTACTTCTTGTGCTGTCACAACTGCACTTGGCTGGTCCTGAAGGGAAGTCCCAGTAGCAGCAAATAAACCTCTGAGAAACTACCGCAGCCCCCAAAGCAGATGGAAGACGCCCCCCCCCCCCCACCCCTGTGCACAGCAACACAAACGCAGAATCACAGAACTGGACGAGACCCCAGGGGCCATCCCGTCCATCTCTCCTCTGCCTCTGCAGTGCAGGAACGGACACCCAGAGCCCTCTCTTTGCATGAGACCCGCAAGGACCACTGCTAGCGGTTCTGACATTGCTTCTGCCAGGTCTTTTAATACCTGTGGATGCAGTTTGTCTGGTCCCGGAGGCTTGGATTCGGTTAGAGCAGCCCACCATTCCTGTACCCCAGGAGAACAGGGTCACTTCCCTCACCTGAGTCTCCCGCCACTTCTACCCCACTGACAAGGTCAGCTGTTCTCCTTGTTCCCTCTTCCACCTTCTGGACTATGAAACTGCCCACAAAGCAACTGAGGAATTTCCTAGCCTTGATGCTTTTGACAAAGCCTGACTTCCCACAAAGGCCAGGGTGGCTGCAATCTCCCGTTACTAATATATCTCTCCTTTCAGAATGTTTGGCCATCTGCTCCAGAAACTGGCACCGAGGGCCAGATGCAAAACCCAACACCCTGCGGCACCTGGCATCCCCTCAAATTAGGCCGGGGGCGTCTGTGTGATCGGTTTCCCTCTCCCGGTCCCCACAAGCATACATCCAACGGTAGCAGCCTGACAGTGAAAAGAACCCGCTTCCTTCCCCTCCCTCCTAGACCAATGCCCTGGGGGTGCCTGGCCCTGCCTGGCCCAGCCCACCTACCAAAAGGCAGAGGTTGAAATGCCTGGACCGCCGCACTCTCTGCAGAACCTGCCGGCTGGCCTTCCGAGCATGCCACGCAGAGAGGAACATGGCTCCCCGCCCAGCGTCCAAAGCACAGGGGTCTCTCCCCCACCAAGAACTCAAAATGGCGGTGGCAGAAGCACCAGCAGCAGCAGCAGCATCTGCTGTAATCACTGACAGTGACCGGCTCAATCCCCCTCACCCACCCAAGCGCAAGCACTTGATTAATCCAACGTCTGTCCAGCGCTGAGGCTTCTCAGACCAGTTCAGGCCACTGGCAGCCACCTCCTGCTGCCGATTCTGACTGAAGAGCCACTTTGACACCGCCTGCCTGCCGGACATGAGCCCCCCACCAATTCCCCAGCCTCCAATTGGGCAGGATGGGCAAGCCAGCCATCAACAGGTGAGATCTTTGATCCTTTGCAGAATACAAAAGTCTACATCGCAACAGCATTCCTTTCCCAACACAGCACTTCACAGAGCAGATGCCTGGCACCAGAAGAGACTCCAAAACTTAACACCAGTTTTGAAAAAAGGCCGGGGGGGCAGCAGGGGAGGTCCTGCAAAAGTAAGGAACCTGTTGGGTGACCAAAACGGGGGGGGGCATGTGCAGGCTGACCATGCCTTGCCCACTTCTGACCTCAAAAGAAATTCTGAAGCCACAAGGAAAACAAAATATTTTTCCTTTTCTCCCAGAAAAAACAAACCAGAATTTTGTGAAAAAAAATGAAAATGCAGTATTAGCATTTTTTCCAAACTGAAAGTCATTTTGTAAATTTAAGAACATAAAATGAATTATATTTAACTTGCTTTGGCATAAAAGTATCATGTTTGATACACGAAAAGTACAGCTTATTTATACACAACCTAATTAAAAATTCAATTCGCCTTTTTAAATTTTGCTTTTTACTGCAAATGGAGATAAAGAGCCCTGAATTCTAAGGACCTCTTTGGTTTTGCCTGTTTAAGAGGAACAGGCCTAAACAGACATGGAAGAAGCCATCATCAACGTCAGTAAAACAGGGAAAGTTATTTTGCCTCCTCTCATCCTCCACAGGGTCAACCAGGCCAAAACAAAATCGTTCCCTAAAAAGAACTGAAGAAAGGAAGCCAACACTAGGAATTGCAACCATCTGATCTGCACGTAATCTTAATACAGGAGTCTTCTTCCTACATAGCTGACAGAAATGAATTTGGGGCAGGCGGTACACACGCTCCTTGTCTTATTCATTCTTAAGCGCAATCCATTTTTCCCAGCTTTTTGTGGCAAAGTGCTTCAGAAGCAAATGGAAAAACCCATCTTCCTGAAGAACTGCCCAAAGGAGGGGGACGTGAGCTGCCCCACAGCCCTGGCACCAGCTCCAGCTCTTGAACGCCAGAGGGCGAAGTGGCGCCATTTTCGGTCCACGCCTGCTCTCTTGCGGCCACAAGAAGGCAAAGCAAGTGTGGTTTCTTTTAAGCCAGCCTTCAAAAGTTCCACATCTTCCCCATTTCTCTTTCTGTGAAGGAGAGGGAAACCAGAGGGCTCCGGGAGAAATCACAGACGGGGGCGGGGAGCCCAAACCCATTCCTCTGCCTTGTCAGAGCAACTCCTGGTTCCTCTCCATTTCTTCCTTGAAAAACAGCTGCAAAATTGGAAACGGGAGGTAATGGAAAGAATGGCATGTTTGTGTGCATGACTGTAATGAAACATTTCCTCTCTTGGGATGAATGAGATGCTTTTTAAAAATGAGGCCCCCTTCTCCCAAATGCCAGGGGACTATATAATAGAAAGGTTTGTATGTAGCAAAAACAGCAGTTCCCGCACCAGTAAGACTCGAAAGACACTTCGGCACATGGTGGGCGCTGCCATCCTCACGAGCGGAGCATTAGATCTCTGCTGCTGCTTGTGGTAATACAGTACACAGCATTAAAGACTTTCACAGCTTTTTTTTTTAATGGAAATATGCCTCAAAAATAGATGGACAGCCCACTCCCTCCCCCCAAAATTTTCCACCTTTTTCTCCCTGGGCCTTGGCCCAGATAAACCCTGAGGCTAATACACCACTAGCTTCATCGTTACCACCTTTGTCTGCCAGAAATGCTGTAATCCATGTGGATGCGCAGGTGCCTACAAGTTGCCTGTTGACTTAGGGGGCCCCCACAGATCTCCAGGGCTTTCTTAGGCCAGGAATCCCACTCAGGAGTGCCTTTGCCAGTTCCTTCCTCTGAAAGAGAGCCTCCTAGCATACCTGGGAGTCCTTGGCAGACCCATCCAAGTACTAAGCAGGGCTGACCCTGCTTAGCTTCTAAAATCAGACTCATAGACAGGCACCTGGTTGGCAAGAGAGGCTGTGCCCTTGCTCCAGCTGGGGCTCTGGGAAACAGAAACGGGGAGGTCACACAGCCCTGCTAATGCTGTAGGACCCCAGCTCCCAGCACACTCCACCACAGGGCCTGAGGAGGGTTGGAGTCCCACAGACAAGGTGCCCAGCCTCTCAGGGCTGGAAGGGGTTGTTCCTCCCCATCAGGCCCCCTTCACCTCCTCTTGGGATGGGCACCCAAGCATCTGGCAGAACATGCACACTCCTGAGGCATCTCACTGGGAGAGCCCACACCACCTGGGAGGAGCCCCCTCTCCACCAGCAGCCCCAGGCCCTGGCAGTGCCTCCCCTTCCCCTGTGTGGGTGTGCGCACAAGGGCAGAGAAGGTGGCTGATGAGCAAGACATCCCCTCCTCTGACCTCTCAGCCCCCTCCTCATGGCGAACCCTTCCCCTCTTGGAGGCAGGATCCCAGCCCCAGTCCTTCAAAGCAAGAGCTACGGAGATGGGGGCCTGCTCCCCAGGTTGGCCCAGACAGCAGAGGCTTCTTTCTCTCTCTGCCCTGCTCCGCAACCCCAAAGCACCCACAGGCTACATTACACAGCAAAAATGGCAAGGAAGTCAGACTTGCAAGGGGCTCTGGTTGGGGTTGGGCCTCAGCCTGTTTGGGAGCCTTCCAGCAACTAGCTCCGGCCACCACCCTGGCTGCAATTCTCTCAGAAAACAGGGAAATCTGCATGGCAGTGGACAAATTCTCTGAACTTTCACTGTGCTGAACTGTTGCAACAGAAACAGGTCAGGTGCTGGGGTGGGGGCTCTTTCCCTTGGCCACACCACCTCCTGGTGGCAGCCGCTCAATGGGATGTGCTGTATTTTTCTAAAGAAAAATAAAAAAGAATTGGTAGCACGTATCTTTTATAACTAATGTTATTAGTGTTAGACGTTCAAAGTAATGTTGTCTATTTCCTACAAATGTGAAGACTTGTGGGGCAAAAGGCAGGGGAAAAAAGAGAAAAAATCCAACCTCTTTTCTTCTTGAAGCTCTTTTTTCTGCAAAAATTTGAAAATTCCAGGTTAGGATTGTGGAATATTTTCTTTTGCAGGGATAAAGCATTTGCATTTTTGTATTAGTATTATTTGCAAAAACAATGCAAGAAAAGAATACTGATGTAATTCCTGCAATTCACTATAATTTCTAGTCGTGCCTTCCTCATCTGCTTTTATGGGAAAGAGGTTTATTGATCCACTTGACACTACAGAGAACGAGAGAATAGAATACTGTTTTCTCTCTTACTAATGCTGACCGGTTTTTGTGTTGTTATTGTTTTCCACCTGCTCTCCATTTATTTATTATATTTGTATGCTGCCTTTCTCCCGGAATGGGATCCACGGTGGCTAAAGCAGAGAGGCTCCTTACCATCCAGCACCATCTAGCTCCTGTGGTAGCAAAATAAATATTTCAAAAAAGAAATTCAGTGCGCAACTGTTGTCTTTAACAGCTCATGTTTCCAATACACGGGGGGCTCTGCAGGCAATGTAACTGTTCAAGAAACAGCTGGCCAAGTTTCTTCTATCAGCCCCAGGGCATCTGGGGAGGGACCGTTACTAAGGCTAACAGCTCTCTGCCCAGGGTCTACAATTTATTAATTTACCACATCAAATTGATATCTCCATGTGGCTAATATTAAAAATCATTCCATGTGTCTGACAGGGTCACTGTAAGTGCACGTAGGCAGGAAGACTGAAAGGCGGCAGTCAGGAAAACTTTGGTCAAGCCAAGTGACTCAATCTGTCACGTAGCCAGGGACCCCTCGAAGACATTCCGACCATCAAACAGACAAAGGGCCCTTCTGCACTGGTATGGCAGCTGAATAGAATCACAATCAGCCTGCCAAGTGAGGGCAATTTCCACTCTACCTGTGCCTTTTGTCATTCACAAAGCATTCAGCCGGAGATGTTTGTCATTGAAGGCTTTGATCTAGCCTTCCGTGCTATTGTTCTCCCAAGAAGAGAACTAGCCCTCCAGGTATATTTTTTCTATAAAAACCCCACGTTTTTATCTGTTCGGGGGTTTGTTATTTTCCTCCAGAATCCCTGTCACTCTGTTTTGCCTCAGCCCCCCCCGCTTCCCCCATTCTGAGTCTCATCGCTCTCAACCCTCAGTATTCAACTTTGGCTTTCTGGGCATCAAGATCAGGTAGAGTATTACCTCAGAACACCCCAGAACAAAATCCCTATTAATTTTCCTTACTTTCTTCTTCATTAGTTCTTGAATGAATGCATGAGTGTGTGTGTTGTTGTTTACTTTAATTACTGAAAGCTTAATAAAATCTTTAAACTGAACAACTTGCCTAGTTCTTGGCTTGGCCTGACTCTGTAGACTTTGGGTTACAAGATCCTGCTAAGTTACCCTGTCTCTTGTAAAGCTAAAACAGTGCTCGAGCTGATTTTCCCCACAATTTTGATAGCTTTTGGGAATCCCCTTAAGGGAGCCCCAAGCAAGCAGGGTAACAGGACCCTCTGAGCCTTCCACCTTTGGAAGCTCCACACAGCCTGCCTTGCCAAATCAACAAAATTACACAAAAAAGGAGAAAGACCCCCACTCCCGCCGCTGCCACACAGCCAGATGGGCAGGGGCCAGACACTGCTGAGTCTACACTGAGAACACTCCTTCACTGAGCCAGAAAATGAGAGCATCGGGGGAGGCTGCGAGGAACAAGGGCACCCAGATGCACATCCCTCCACAGACCACAAAAGGACTTTGACATGTACTCTGTCTGCCTGGTGCCGTGGGCCCACCAGACTCCTTCCGAGGAGCTGCTAGGTCCCGCCCCCCGGTCAAGGAGGGTCCTCTGCCCCATGTCCTCTGCCCTCCTCCTCGGGCATCCCTGTTCAGCGCATGCAGAGGAGAGGCCTTCCACATCCCCCCGTCTGCTCCACCCCCACGGAACAAGCAAGCACTCAGAGACCTTTACACAGGGAGGAGGAGGAAGAAACTGAGCTGGACCCAAACCTCAATCTACCAATTCCAAGTGTGCTGCTCTGCACCTGTCTGGAAAGGCCTCATTTCTGCTGCCACTACATGAGACGCAGTGCATGCTCTGCTGGCACCACCATGCCACACCAACATGTTTGGAAGAGTGCTGCCTGACAACCACAGCACTTGCCTGCAGCTGTAAAGACCTGTTCCAAAATGTCAGAGGCTCTCCAGCTTTCCGCAGGTCTCTCACAGTGACAAAGTAGGCTCATGGCTCCTTCAAGCCCCCTGCTGCCCTCTGGCCACTGCTGGGTCTCAGCGAGGAAGCTAGTTCGCCTTCTCCAACACCTCTCTGCCCCACTGCTTTGTTTCACAGAAATGGCAGCCGCAGGAAATGACCAACCAGCAAAGAACGTCTGAACGCCGGACAATGATCACAATCCACACTGCAGAAAGGGGAAAGAAACACACGTGCCCGCCTGCCCGCCCTTGCATATGCTGAGAGGCCTGGATGCACCTACCTTAACAGGGGAAATGTGCGCGTGAGAGACGACGCCATGGATGTTCTCAACCTGGGAGAGGCTCTTCTCAGAGACCTGGACCAACTCTGGAGCAGCCCCCCCGCTGGGCACCTGCGGGGAGCTGCTGGGCGCCAGAGAAGGCGCGTCGTCCTCCTGGGAACGGTATTTCTGGAAGAGAGGGAGGGAGAGAAGCGCTGACAAGGTGGGCAGCTCCCGGGCACGGGGCTGTCAGCTGCAGGAAGGGTGACGGCAGTGCAGGATGGACTTCCCAGGAACTGCGGACTCCTTGCCGGGCACGGCCCTCTTGCCACTGTTGCCACCTGGGGATCCTGGCCCCTCCCCAAACCACTCCCCTTTTAAACCAGTGACTTGGTATTGGTTAAAATATTTATATCCCGCCCTTTTCACGAGTACAAATAAAATCAGTTTTAAAAATACAGTGTTTAAAGCAATACAGATCATTTGAACAGATTAAAAGAATCACAGAACATTTTCAGATATCTATAAGCTGCCCTTCAGCACACTGGCATTCAAGAGCTGCCTGTGCATGCTCTTTTGTATTTTTGTTATATTACTCAATACAAATTATTATTTTTAAAAAAAAGACCACTTGACTTTAAGGGCTATTATTCCACTTTCAACCTCCTGTGGAATTCTGGAGTTTGTAGTTCACTGAGGCCAAAGAGCTCTCTGGCTGAGAATTCTAAAGGCCCCTCCCTAAACTGGAAACCCTAGGATTCCAGAGGAGGTTGAAAGCAGAATAACACCACTATAATGGTGTAGGGCAGATAGGCCATAAATGCAAACCCAGACTCCAAGCGGGAAACATCAAGACAGCAGCAAGAACAAAGAAATCCCAGCAGACCCTCAGGACAATGCTTGCAGGCCAGGGGCTGGCTGTTGTCTAAAACAGCCCCTCACCCTGCCAACCGGCCCTGACCTGGTGCTCCCCCAAAGGGGTCACAGCTGCCAGTGTTCCCGGTTGGGCTATGGAGCACCACGTGGCACCCAGAAGCCCCAAGAGAGGCTGGGGGGGCTCAAAACAAGGGGGAGGAGAGGGAGGCCCTGCTCCACAGGAGACCGTTCTCTGCCTGCCTTGCGTCCATGCACAGAGGAGACACCATTGCAACAGCAATGGCTACGGCAGCTCTGAGCAGCTTTGCGGGCCCAGCTGAGAGGGAAAAGCTCCACAGCATCCCCCCGTGAGACTCTAAGGGCTAAAGCCAGCCCCTGGACCCATCCCCAGGCCCAAACTGGTGCCCAGTGGAGTCCCCTGAAAGCCATGTGCCGCGTCTGCACGAGGGCTGAGGCGAGACCGGATGTGACTCGCCTGCGGAGGATGAGGCCTGGAGGCCAGTGATGCGCCCCCTCCAAGAGACACATTTCCAGAGGACAGAGCAGAAGGTGAGCTGTGTCTGAGAAGACATCCTTGACTGGGTGTTTTTTCAAGGCTTCTGGCACTGTTTGTTTGCCTGTTTGCTCTGGCCGTGAGCACACGGTCTGACGAGCTGGGGGAGGATCTAACAGCCATTAGAATCATAGAATCATAAAAATGTAGAGTTGGAAGAGACCACACGGGCCATCCAGTCCAACCCCCTGCCATGCAGGAACACCCTCAAAGCACTCCCGACAGATAGCCATCCAGCCTCTGCTTAAAAACCTCCAAGGAAGGAGACTCCACTACACTCTGAGGCAGCATGTTCCACTGCCAGACGGCCCTGACTGTCGGGAAGTTCTTCCTGAGGTTCAGGTGGAATCTCCTTTCCTGCAGCTTGAATCCATTGCTCCTTGTTCTGGTCTCTGGAGCAGCAGAAAACAAGCCCACTCCCTCCTCTACATGGCATCCCTTCAAATATTTAAACATGGCTATCATGTCCCTTCTTAACCTTTTCTTCTGCAGACTAAACATACCCAGCTCTCTAAGTCTATCCTCATAGGGATTCATGGCTTCCAGGCCTCTCACCATTTTGGTCGCCCTCCTCTGGACTTGCTCCAGCTTGACCATGTCCTTCTTCAATTGGGGTGCCCAGAACTGGACACAGTATTCAAGATGAGGTCTAACCAAAGCAGAGTAGAGTGGTACCAGTACCTCTCTTGATCTAGACACCATACTCCTGTTGATGCAGCCAAGAATTGCATTGGCTTTCTTGGCTGCTGCATCACACTGCTGACTCATGTTCAGCTTGTGGTCTATGAAGACTCCTAGATCCTTTTCACATGTACTGCTATCCAGCCACGTGTCCCCCATCCTATATTTCTGTATTCCATTTTTTCTACCTAAGTGTAGGACCTTACACTTCTCTCTGTTGAATTTCATTTTGTTAGCCTTGGCCCAGCTCTCCAATCTGTCCAGGTCATTTTGAATTTTGATCCTGTCCTCTGGCGTATTAGCAACCCTTCCCAATTTGGTGTCATCTGCAAATTTGATGAGCATGCCCTCTATTCCTTCATCCAAGTCGTTGATAAAAATATTGAACAGCACTGGGCCCAGGACAGAACCCTGTGGCACTCCGCTAGTCACTTCTCTCCAGGATGAGAAGCAGCCATTCGTGATCACCCTTTGGGTTCTGTCGGTCAACCAATTACAAATCCAACTAACAGTAGCCCTGTCCAGCCCGCATTTTACTAGCTTCTTTGCAAGGATGTCATGGGGTACTTTGTCAAAGGTCTTAATGAAATCGAGATATGCTACATCCACAGCATTCCCTTCATCTATCAAACTAGTAACTCTGTCATAAAAAGAGGTAAGATTAGTCTGGCTTGACTTATTTTTGAGAAATCCATGTTGACTTCTTGTGATTACCACCTTGCTTTCTAAGTTACTAGAAACTGACTGCTTAATGATCTGCTCCAGGATCTTTCTGAGTACTGATGTCAGGCTGACTGGGCAATAATTATTTGGGTCCTCTTTTTTCCCTTCTTGAAGATGAGAATATTTGCTCTCTTCTAGTCTGCTGGAACTTCTCCTATCCTCCAAGATTTCTCAAAGATTATAGCAAGCGGTTCCAAAATGACCTCTGTCAGCTCTTTTAATACCCTAGGATGCAATTCATCTGGCCCTGGAGACTTGAATTCATCCAGTGTGGCCAGGTATTCTTGTACCACTTCTCTACCTATTACGTGCCTCATTTCCCCTGCTTCCTCACCTGCTCCCCAACCGCCAGGTTGAGTGCTTGTATCCTTTTGGGAAAAAGCTGAGGCAAAGAAGTTGTTAACTGATTCTGCCTTTTCTCTTCCCCCTGTGAGTAATTCACCATCTTCTCTGCGCAGTGACCCTCTCGTCTCCTTCTTTTTCCTTTTGCTGCGGACGTATTTAAAAAAGCCCTTTTTATTGTTTTTAATGTCTCTGGCCAGCCTAAGTTCATTCTGTGCTTTAGCCTTTCTGACCTCCTCCCTACATCTCCAAGCTACTTGCTTAAATTCTTCTTTGGTGGTTTCCCCCTTCTTCCATTTCCTATACATGTTTCTCTTAACACTGAGCTCAGCTGAGAGGTCTTTAGTCAACCATTCTGGTTTCCTTAGATGCCTTCCATTTTTCCTCCTTATTGGCACAGTTTTAGACTGTGCCTTCAACATCTCCTTTTTAAGGAACTCCCATGCCTCCTGAACTCCTTTCTCTTTCACTATTCTTGACCACGGAATTCCAGCCAGCAGCTCCCTAGGTTTACCGAAGTCCGCTTTTTTAAAATCTAAGATGAGTGTTTGGCTACCCTTATCTTCTCCTTCCCACTGAACGCCAAATTCCAATAGGGCATGGTCACTCCCCCCTAAAGATCCAACCACTTCTACCTCATTAACAAGGTCATCCCTGTTGGTCAGGATCAGATCTAGAATATTTGATCCCCTTGTGGCCTCTTCCACCTTCTGGACCATGAAGTTGTCTGCAAGACAAGCAAGAAACTTGCTGGACCTTGCTGTCTTGGCAGTTTGACTGCCAGCATATATCCGGGTAATTGAAATCTCCTATTATTACTATATCTCTCCTCCTTGAATGTGCATTTGGTTGAGGAAGGCGTCATTAAAGTCCTCAGCCTGGGTTGGAGGTCTGTAGTAAACCCCCACCAGAATATCCCTATTGTTTCTCGCTCCCTTAATTCTAACCCAAATGCTCTCGACCTGGCTTTCTGGGTTTAAGTCATGGATCTCTTCACAGCTGAAAACATCCTTGACATACAAAGCTACTCCTCCTCCTTTCTTGTTTGGTCTATTTTTACAAAATAGGCTATACCCCTCTATTCCTATCATGAGACTCATCCCACCAGGTCTCAGTGATGCCTATCAAATCGTATTTATTTAGTTGTACAAGGAGTTCAAGTTCATCCTGCTTGTTTCCCATACTCCGTGCATTAGTGTAGAGACACTTAAGTCCCCGGGTCCTTTCTGCAAGTCCTGTACTATTGTTTCTACTCCTCCCGCCATTGGCCACTTGTACTACTTGTCCAGTATCATTTGGGCCTTTTCCCCCTGCGCTCGCCAAGTCCCTGCCCTGAATAATATTGTCTCCCTCCCCAGTGGAACTTAGTTTAAAGACCTCTTAATCCTCCTTGCGAGACTGTTTGCAAAAATATTCCTGCCAAGTTTTGTGAGGTGCAGCCCATCCCTCGCCAGAAGCCCACATTCATGGAAATTCAGGCCGTGTTCCAAAAACCCAAACCGTTGCCGGTGGCACCACGTGCGGAGCCAGTTGTTGACCTCTGCTATTGTCCTTTCCCTACGCGCACCATATCCTTGAACAGAGAGGAGAGACGAAATGACCACCTGCGCACCAAGGTCCTTAAGCTTCGTCCTCATAAGCTCATAGTCCTTTGCGATGTGGTAAAAGCTGCTCCTTGCAGTGTCATCGGTTCCGACATGAACCAAAATGAGGGGCTTATGGTTAGTGGGTTTGACCAGCCTGGTTAGCCTCTCCGTTACGTGGTTGATCCTGGCCCCAGGAAGACAGCAGACCTCTCGATTGAGCTTGTCCGGTTTGCAAATTGCCCTTTCGGTTCCTCTGAGCAAAGAATCCCCAACAACCAGAACTCGCCTCTTCTGAGGCTTGTCCTGGTCTCCTCGACGAGCATGTTCTACTAGGACTGCCTGGGCATTCGGTTGAGGCTGAGAGCATTGACCTAGTTCCTGTTGCCGAAGTTGGATTTCTTCTTGTTGACATTCTGTTCCCTCCACATGGCGCTCCTCATTGTTCAGAAGGCCAAGAACTTTGAAGCGATTATGTAGGTGAAGAGTCTCTGTTGTCTTCCTAGTCCTTCTACTCTTCCATGTGACATTCGTCCAAGCCTCTGTTTCCTGGCACAGTTTGCTGACTTCCCGATCTGGCAGCTCCTCCACGTGTTCGGTCCTCCGGTAGGTCTTCTCTGCCCTATCCAAAAACTCCTCCCCTTCCCTAATAAGATGAAGATCAGAAACTCGTGCCTCCAGCTGGCGCACCTTCTCCTCCAAGAAGGTGACCAGTTTGCACTTGGTGCAGATGTACCCGAGAACATCTTGTGGCAAGAAAAGGAACATGCCACAAGTGTTACAGGTGACTGCAGCAGCTCCCTCACCTTCCATCCTTGAAACTCGAAAGAGAAACTTGAAGGAGAGCAGTATAGTACGTAATTCTAGAAAGAATAGCTAGGCTTTCTTTCTGAAATTCAGCTGTATAAGCTACATCTGCTCTACCGAATGCTGAGGGTTAAATTGGAGGACTGAACTAGAGTACTTTAAGTGCGCGCGCCAAAGGCGCTTGCCATTGGAAGCTCCTAATAAAGCTCCTCCCCCTAGCTGGCTCCTCCCCCTCATTAGTCAGACCATGTGCTCAAAAAGAGCACACAGCCAGCACAAAGAGACTAATCAAACACAAGCAAGACTAAACAAACACAAGCAAGACTAAACAAACACAAGCAACAAACAGGCAAGCAAGCACAGCCCCTCAAGCCTGTAAACACACCTGGTCTAGGATGTCTCCACAGACCCAGCTCTCCCTCTGCTCTCTCCTCTGGGAAATTAGCTCTTTATAATGGCTCCCAGCTGCCTTCAAGCTCATTTCTAGAGGAGAAAGCCTTTGGCACACACAGTTTGGCTGCCCAACTTTAGTGAGGGTTTGTTGCTCCTTGGGTTGAAGGCCTCCTGAGACAGTCTGCCTGACCACAATGCCCAGGTGGGTTGGGCAACATGGGGGAGTAACCAGCAGCCACTATAGAATTGTACCTTCAGTCCTGATACTTTGACAATTAGACCGTGGCAAACAGGGGTGTTGACATGGGTTTTTACCGGGGAGTTTGAAGGGAAAGCCCAGTTTTAATTTTTCTAATTTGACTCTCTAGATTATCAAATAGGGAGGCTGAAGGAGCTGCTGCGGTCACCTGCAACAGCTGTGGCATGTTTCTTTCCTTGCCACAAGACATCATTGGGTATATCTGCAGCAAGTGCAAGCTGGTGGCCCTCTTGGAGGAGAAGATTCAGCAGCTAGAGGCCCGGATTTCTAATCTTCTGATTATTAGGAAGGGTGAGGAGTTCTTGGATAGGTCAGAGAGGACCTTCTTGAAGATGGAATACGCAGAGGAACTACCGGACGAGGAAGTCGGTTCACAAAACCAGGAGACAGATGCTTGGAGGAATGTGACACGCAGGCGTAGAAGGGCCAGGGACCAAACAGAGAGTTTTGAGCTACACAATCGCGTCCAAGTTCTCAATCTTATTAATGAGGAAGTGGAACAGCAGGAAGAGGTAATGGAATGTCACCAAGAGCAAATCCAACATCAGCAACAGGAACTCCAACACCAGCAGAACGAAATCCAACAGCAGCAGGACCAACAGTCTCAGCTTGAACAGAATGTTCGGGTGGCCGTGAGAGATTCTGCACCTCAAGTAACCCCAGATAAGCCTCAGAGGAGACGAGTTCTGGTGGTTGGGGACTCCTTGCTGAGAGGAACGGAACCGACCATTGACAACGCGGACAGGATCAATCATGAAGTGTGCTGTCTCCCTGGGGCCAAAATCAACAACGCAACAGAGAGGCTAATGAGACTGGTCAAGCCCACTGACCATAACTCCCTCCTTTTGATTCACATTGGAACCAATGACACTGTGAGGCGCAGCTTTCAGCGCACTACAATGGATTATGAGCTTATGGATGGGAAGCTGAAGGACCTTGGTGCACAGGTTGTCATTTGTCTCTCTTATCTGTGGAAGGACACAGCCCTCCAAGGGAGAGAAAAATAGTGGAGGTCAACAACTGGCTCTGCAGATGGTGCTGCCAGGAGCAATTTGGGTTTCTGGATCATGGTCTGCATTTCCACGAAGATGGTCTTCTGGTAAGGGATGGGCTGCACCTCACAACCATCAGCTGGGACGTTTTTGCTAACAGTTTTACAAAGAGGATCAGGAGGCCCTTAACTGAGTTTGGCACGGGAGGGAGACAGTCTTATTCAGGGCAAGGATTCGGCAAGTGCTGGGAAAAACAGTCCAAATTATGTAGATAGAGCAAGCCAAGTAGTACTAAAGACCCACAGTGGGAGAAAAGGTAACTTTAGTACAGGACTTCCTGGAAGGGCACATGGTCTTAAGTGTCTCTACACTAATGCACGGAGCATGGGAAATAAGCAAGATGAACTCAAACTCTTAATACAACAGAATAAACATGATTTAAAAGGCATCACTCAAACCTGGTGGGATGAGTCTCATGACTGGAATGTAGGAATGGGGGGGCATAACCTATTTCGTAGAACTAGACCAAACAAGAAAGGAGGAAGAGTAGCCTTATATGTCAAGGATGTTTTCACCTGTGAAGAGATCCATGACTTAAATCCAGGAAGCCAAGTAGAGAGCATCTGGGTAAGAATTAAGGGAGCGAGAAACAACAGGGATGTGATTGTGGGGGTTTGCTGCAGGCCTCCGGGCCAGCCTGAGGACTTGGATGAGGCCTTCCTGGAGCAGATGACCACACATTCAAAAAGGAGAGATGTAGTAGTAATGGGAGATTCCAACTATCCTGAGATATGCTGGCCGTCAAACTCTGCCAAGACCTCAAGGTCCCACAGGTTCCTCACTTGCCTTGCAGACAATTTCATGGTCCAGAAGGTGGAAGAAGCAATGAGGGGATCGACTATTTTAGATCTGATCCTGAGCAACAGGATGACCTTGTCGATCAGGTGGTGGTCGCGGGATCCTTAGGGCGAAGTGACCACGCTTTTTTGGAATTTGTCATTCAGTGGGAAGGAGAAGCCAAGTGTAGCCAGACGTGCATCCTAGACTTTAAAAAAGCTGATTTCTGTAAACTTAGGGAATTACTTGCCAAAATCTTGTGGTCAAGAATACTGAAAGAGAAAGGAGTTCATAATGGATGGGAGTTTCTTAAAAGTGAGATACTGAAGGCACAATTGAAAGCTATGCCAATAAGGAGGAGAAATGGTAGGTGTCCAAAGAAACCAGAATGGTTGACCAAAGAACTCTCAGTTGAGCAAAGTGTTAAAAGAAACATGTACAGGAAATGGAAGAATGGTGAAACCACCAAAGAGGAATTCAAGCAAATATCCAGGATATGTAAGGTGAAGGTCAGAAAAGCTAAAGTGCAGAATGAACTCAGGCCTGCCAGAGACTATGATTCTATGATTCTATGAGACGATAAAAACAATAAAAAGGGCTTTTTTAGATATGTCCACAGCAAAAGGAAATGATAGGGTCGCTACATGAAGAAGATAGCTAATTACTAACGGGGGCAAGAGAGAAGGCAGAACTACTCAACACTGTCTATGCCTCAGTTTTCTCCCAAAAGGATAGAAGGTACTCAACCTAGGGGGTGGGGTGCAGGTGAGGAAAGGGTGAAAATGCAGCACAGAGTAAGTAGAGAAGTAGTCCAGAAATACTTGGCTAAAATAGACAAAATTCAAGTCTCCAGGGCCAGATGATTTACATCAAAGGATATTTAAAAAAATGGCATATCTGAACCACTCACAATAAACTCTGAGAACTCTTGGAGGACAGGAGAAGTTCCAGCAGACTGGAGGAGGGCAAATGTTGTCTCCATCTTCAAAAGTGGGGGGGAAGGACCCACATAATTATCGCCCGGTCAGCCTGACATCAACATCAGGAAAGAGCCTACACCTGATCATTAAACAATCAGTTTGTAATTACTTAGACAGCAATGCCGTAATCACTAAAAGTCAACATGGATTTCTCAAAAATAAGTCATGCCAGACTAATCTTACTTCTTTTTAAGACACAGTTACAAGCTTGCTAGATGAAGGGAATGCTGTAGATATAGCTTATCTTGATTTCAGCAAGGCCTTTGACAAAGTTCCCCATGGCATTCTTGGAAAGAAGTCAGAAAAATGTGGGCTGGGCAGGGCTACTGTTAGGTGGATTTGGAATTGGTTGTCTGATCGAGTTCAAAGGGTCCTCCTCACCAATGGCTGCCTTTCATCCTGGAGAGAAGTGACTAGTGGGGTGCCACAGGGTTCTGTCCTGGGCCCAGGGCTACTCAACATGTCCATCAATGACTTGGATGAGGGGGTAGAGGGCATGCTGATCACATTTGCAGATGACACCAAATTGGGAGGAGTTGCTTATACCCCACGGGATAGGATCAAAATCCAAAATGACCTTGACAGATTGGAGAAGTGGGCCAAAGCTAACAAAATAAATTTCAACTGGGAGAAATGGAATGTCCTGCACTTAGGCAAAAAAAAAATTAAATGCACAACTATAGGATGGGGGACACATGGCTGGATAGCAGTACGTGTGAAAAGGATCTAGTTGTCTTGGTAGATCACAAGCTGAACATGAACCAGCAGTCTGATGAGGCAGCTAAGAAAGCCAACGCAATTCCTGGTTGCATCAATAGGAGTATGGTGTCTAGATCGAGGGAGGTAATGGTACCACTGTATTCTGCATTGGCTAGGCCTCATTTGGAACACTGTGTCCAGTTCTGGGCACTTCAATTCAAGAAGGATGTCAACAAGTTGGAACATGTCCAGAGGTCAGCAACCAAAATTATAAAAACCTTGGCAACCATGAAGCTGGTAAAGAGTGGCTGAGGGAGCTGAGTATGTTTAACCTGGATAAGAGAAGGTTAGGAGGGGACATGATAGCCATGTTTAAATATTTGAAAGGGATGTCATGTCAAGGAGAGAGCAGACTTGTTTTCCACTCCTCCAGAGCCTAGAACAAGTAGCAATGGATTCAAGCTGCAGGGAAGGAGATTCCACCTGAACCGCAGGAAGAGCTTCCTAAAGGTCAGAGCCGTCCAGCAGTGGAATATGCTGCCTCAGTGGAATGTGGTGGAGTCTCCTCCTTCTTTGGAGATTTTTAAGCACAGGCTGGATGGCCATCTGTCAAAGGGAGAGTTTTGATGTGTGTTTCTGGGGGTTGCACTGGATGGCCCCTGGAGTCTCTTCCAATTTTACGATTCTATGATTCTATGCGGGTCTGAGAGAGGGGGCCCTTTTGGACCCAGGGGTAGGCACGCAAGCCCCATCCTCTGGGCTTCAAAGGACAGGGTCCACAATCCATGAGTTTTAGCAGAGGTAGAACACCCCAGCTGTTCCACTCTACCTCCCAGTGCCTGTGAATGCCATCCTTTGGGGTGCCCAGTGAGGAATGCCCATGGAGAGCCAGCTCTGGAGATGGTGCCGGAGGGCTCGTGGGCTGGATTTCAACTGGTGACCCACAGAGATCCCACATTTCTCTTCCCACATCCCTCGGAGACTGCCTGAGGCATGGAGCGTCCCAACCAACCCTCTGCTTCCCTTTTTCTCATAACAGAAAGGGGAAGGACATGCTGTCCCCTCCGCAAGGCAGTAACAGCTCCTCCTCAGGGCTCCTCTTTTGCCTGTCCTCACTCTGCGCCCCTGCATCCCAAAGCCGCATTTCTTTCAGGGGGAGATGCCAGGAGATCCTCCCCTCCTTGGGGAGTTGGAGCCCTGCACTCTCCCCGCCCCCCCCCCCCCGCAGCTGCTCTCCTAAACTGTCCCTCCATCCTCCTCCTGCAGGCAGCCTCCTAAAGGCACCCTTTTACACTCTTGATTTCTCTTGGCTGTTCCTGAATTTAAAACTGTTTTTTACTTTTCCAAATTTGCATCAAAAGGTGGCCTACTTAGCTTAAAAAGAAAGAAGAAACTCAGGCAGAAGCCCTCTAGGAGGACAGACCTCTGCCTCTCTTTGGGCCACCAAATGTGGGCAATGGAACCATTTTAGGTGGGCGGGATGGGCGGGCCCTGAGAACTGCAGCCTCTCTCTTCTCTTTCAATGGTCATTTTCTAGTCCTCAACTTCCTAATGCAATTTATTTTATGCATTACTTGGTGCTCTGTTCTTTCACTGCCGCCATTGCAACAGTTGTATCGTGAGTATTCAGCTTCAACCACTTCCACGTAAAAGGCTGTTTACTTCATGTCACAACTTCCAGTGCATTCCATCAACGTCTTAACATTTTGCCACCATTCTTCCTGCTACCTTGACACATTTTAGGACACCTTCATTTGGGTGTCACAGATGAAGGATCCCCACTCTCCACGGGCTCACTGCAGCCCATTTCAAACCAGAGGGGACAGCGCGCCCGCCTAGTATTCTGGCTTGCTCCAAGAAAGCCCCCTCCGCACTCTCTAGGCCGATCAGAAAAGGCCAGGCACCAGCCAAGCTCCCACCACCACAGCATGGAGAGAGAGGGACACAGCACCTCCGGTGGGCCCAACAGCCCCAAAGGAAGGGGCACGTGAGGGCCAGGGAGAAGCGGAATGCCCCGGCAAATTCCTGCTGACTCCTCTTCCTCCAGGCAGAGAGCCAAGAGCCTCTTCGCTCAAAGGAGTGGGCGCAGGAGGGGCAGAGGTCAGCTTTTGCCCTCCAGCCGAGGGACAGCTGGGGTGTGGTGCTGCTGAGCCCATGGGGAGGCTGGGGATGCACGTGCATGTGCGGACACAGGTAGAACCTGCGAGTCCGCACCCCAAGCGGGACAGGAAGGGCCCTTAGAAGAGCCAGCGCCCTAGTAACCCACCCTTTCGGGGGGTTGGGCTCATGGGCTCTGCTCTCCTTCTCTGCTGTGCTGCTGGCCCCACTTTCAAGGCCAAAAGCCTGGCTCACAGTGGGCAACCTAAGCGCCCCCCACCCCTGACACAGCCTCCTCAGCCCTCCGCCATAGTCACAAGTGGCCTGGGCCTTCACATAGCCTCTTTTCATGTTAAAACAGCTGCCACCCACCCCCCATGGAACATCCCAGGCTCCTCCAAGAGCAAAAGCTCTGCGGTGCCCCAGATCTGCCGGGCATTCTTCGCCCCCCCCACTCACAAAGGGAGGGAAGGAGGGGCCGTGCACGGCTCAGCCCTTTGTTCAAAGCAGGGAAGATGCGTCCAGGCTCCCCTGCCCGGGGGCTCAGCACACTCTCTCTCTGTCTCTCTCTCCAGAACTAGCTAACGGCCTGGGCCTATTTTACTCTGTTTTAGCAGGAGGGAAGGACAGCCTCCTTTCCCCCAGCAGTCAAAGCAGATCAGAGATGTGACGGATTCATGCTGAGCACAAAAGCAGCACAAGAGGAGGAGGGCGGAGGGGGAGGGAGGCTCTGCGTCCCAGGGAAGAGACGGAGGGACGGCCAGCCATGGGAGGTCTCGCTCTCCCAGGAAGAGACATTGTGACATTCCGCACGGGCAGCATGGACTCTGACAACACACACGCACGCGCGTGCTTAGAACAGGAGGAGGGCCCGGCCTCTGAGCCAGAATCCAAGTGGAAACTGCTGAGGTGGGCACAGTGCTGCCAGGTCCACCTTCAACAGCCCAGTGCTGAGTGAACAGGAGATGCTCCAAACAGGAGCAACACAGAACGAGCAGGGGGCGCAATGCAACTTCTCCCGCTTTGGGGCATGTTGTCCCTTGGAGCAAGCAGAAAAGGGGCCCGTACAGGGAAGCCGCAGGCGCCCCTACACCACCCCACTGATAAAGAGCCCCAGAATGGACCTCAAGGGAACAGGAAGAACACGCCGCTATGGGGTAGCCACATTGGGACCTCCCCCCCACGACTCAATGAGCCTCTCCTTCTGCGTGGCTTGCCTTCTACCAACCACATATCCATGACGACCCCACAACACTTTTTCAGATGACAGCGTTTGGGAGCGCAGAAATCAATGGCAGTACCACCAAAGGAAATGCAGCAAAAGCACACGCATACCTTGTGCCCCTCAAAAAAAAAAAGTAAAAGCGCCAGGAGACCTCAACTTGAGAGTCCTTGCTGGTTAATGTCATTGGGGGTGGCTTGGGGCGCTGGGGAGTGGAAGAACAGTAAACCTTAAACTGCTTTGCATATCAGTCACATTATCCACCTCCAGCACACAAAAGGCAAACATTGTGGGAGGAGGGACTTAGCCATTGGGTCATCCGGACGTTCAAGGGCCAAGTACCACTGCCGCCCATGGTCTGGGGGACTGTCCCGCTCAAAAGATCCCCCGGCCCCACAGCTGCCTGTGATCTAAATACCACCACACAAAACAGCCAAGAATGGAGCCCAACCGCCATGCCTGACTGGAAGATTCTCAAAAAGGTGGGCCTGGCACTTTTATTGGGCTCTCAACACAGCCTGCACCCCGCCCCTCCCACCCCCCACCTTTTCACTCTGCTCACCACCCAGGCTGACAGAAGAGTTCTGGGAGGACTCAAACCCCACGCCATTTTGTGGCCTCTGGGCTGGTCCAATAACGACACTGTCCTCGGAGGGCTTTTGTCCACTCAGGCCAAGAGAGTGGCACCATCTGCTCATGATCCCTCCCCATTCTGCGAGCCCTTTCTTATGGGCCTCTCTGCCTCCCCCAGCAAAGCCCCCCGCTCCCTTCCAAAGGCCACAGCTCTTGCCAGGTCAAAGGAACCGGGCCAGGAGAGGATGCTATCCCAAGTAAAAGGCAGCTCACACATCCCTTGCTTTCAGTCCCAAAAAGCTGGAACAGGGTAAGCCACGGACAGTCCAGACCATTCCCTCCAGCCCACAAAGGCAAGAGTTCCTAGTCAGGAAACTTCTCCGCCTTTGGCAGTGAAACAAAATTTACTCTCTGCATTTAACTGCAGAGAAAAGAGAAAGCTGTCCAGCACAGCCAAAGAACAGCCCACCACTCAGTCACTCCACACCTCTGGCATTCCTCTGGCACAGCCACGGCCAAGGCGGTTAACGAAGGTAAGGCCAGGTGATGCCAGGAGGCGTCCACACAGGGACCTCCCTCCCGGCCCTGTGGAACAGCATGGCATTCCACCAGAGCACCACAGGAACACTGTGGCTGCCATGCCGGACATCGGCCACCAGCCAGGCTACCCCTACGCTTGAATCCCAAGCTACTTCTGGAGGTGAAGGTGGGGAAGGCCAGCGTTACTCTTCAACTCAGGACCAAAACATTACCTGTAAATGCTCTCCTGCATTTGGCCGCTCCGCCGCCGCCCCCCCATCTGCTCTTCTGCAGAGCACTGCAAACTGTGCGCACAGCCAGCGACCGCTCTTTCAGCAGTCACACTGACCAAGGAGCAATCTGTCTGCCTCCCTCCCTCCAAAGTGTCGTTGAATGCAAACCATTTAATCCAATCGCGCTGCCTAATTCTATTATTACAGCTTCTAACGCTCCCCGAGGAGACATGGCTAATCTACTCAGACGCGCCTCCAGCTCACCCCCAAGACCCACCTTGCATCCAAACATTAGAGAGACAGAGTTGTTGCTGCAGGCAACTTTGCAGTGGCACAGCATTGGAGAAAAGCAGTCCACCTTTTTGACGCTGGGAGACATCTTGTCAGACCCGGGACACCCGAATTCGTCAACTGCAGAGCTTCCAGAAGTTGGTGGGGAGACACCGACAGCCCACTGCCGGCCTCACCCATCGGAAGCCAGGTCCAGAGAAAGGGGGCAGGGGAAGAGAATGCGGCGGAACCTCCTCTCACATTAGATGTCTGCACGGCCTCGCAGAAGCCACTGAGTGAAGCGCTTCATCCATTTCGGAGCAAAGAACTCACTTTCTGGAATCCTCTCAGCCAAAAGTCTCCAAGGAGAAAGCCAGGGGTGGGGGGAGGAACTCACGGCCGGCTGGGAGGAGGTGGCAGCAACAGCAGGAGATCCACCTGCTGTGGTAGAAGCTCAGCTGCCTCCTCCACAGGATGAAAGCCACCGTGGCGGCTCCTCTGGCCGGAGCCACTCTGCTCTCCTCTTCTGCTGGGGCCGGATGCTCCAAGGGAGGCGCCAAGTGCCACAGCAGCCACGCGGAACACTGTGCGGCAGGCACACACGTGCAGGCAGGCAGGCACGCGCGTGCACACACACACACACACACACAAGAGGGAGGGATAACCATGCATGGGTTTCACACACACACCCATCACTTGCTTCTACGCTGGGCCAGAAGGCAATACACTGGTCCTCAAGGGAGAAATGCAGCAGTCACAACACTTCCTGGGGCGACCTGCTATGGGGACCTGCCTCTGAACTTGCCAAGTGACCCACATTTAGAGGGCAGGCCTGTGAGTCTTCCAGCCCATTGTGCCCACAAAGGAACGAATGAAGTGCCAATGGAAACATCATATATTATTACATGGAGCTGCTGGAGCAAGGGAGTTGCAGGATCCCAGTAGCCTACTGTCATTAGCCCTCTGAATGTTCTTTGAACCCAGTGAAGCTTCCAAACACTCTCCAGTAAAGGCAGCCTCATGCAGAACGCATTGCAAACTGAATGCAATTAACAGGCACCTCCAGAACGGGCGCAGCTGGTGCCTCAGCAGAAGCCCACCTGGCCACCATAGAAGCCCGGACCTGCTTCCTGACAAAGGGCTGAACCCAGTTGGGCACCATGGGCCCACCCTCGGCAGCCCTGGCACATCCCTCCAACAGACCTCAAAGCCCACACCATCCCTGTCTTGCTCCGGAGCTCTCTGCTGCCAGCCACTTTCTGGCCAGTGGCTGGTATGCCCAAGAAAAGGCAGCCCGTGAGGGGGGCACAGGCAAAGACATGAACGCAGGAGGGCAAAGACAGGCTCCAGGGGTTACAGGAGGCTCCCACCCCATGGGCAGCCAGAAAAGAGGTAGCTCCCCCAGAAATTTTCAGACTTGGGGAAAATTGCTTCCCCCTCTTTTCAGGAAAAAACGGGGGGAATAGGGAGAATCAAACTGTCCCCTCCTTTCAGGCTATCTGTCATAAATCCAAGTAGAACATCTATCTGATTCACGGCTATCTGACCACTGGTACAAGTTCCCTACGTCTCCCTCCTGAACATACGGAGAAAAGATGGCATACAAATATAATAAATGAATAAATAAACAAACTAAATTAAATTAAATGAGAACCCCCCCAAAAAAAGATTTCCAGAAGACCCCCTCCAATTTGCTGCCAATGACAGGATGGCACATTTGTGGGGAGCGAGGTGCCATGCAGGTCCAACCATCCAGATGTGGATTTGCTCTCAGTCAAGAAACAAAAACTGACCAACCCACACGACATAACTCTTTGTAAGTAACTCCACAAATTTAATGTCTGTACGTGCCAAGTTGCCTGTTGATGTACAGAGACCCCGTGAGTTTTCCCACAGGGTTTTCTTAAGCAAGGAATCCCACTCAGAGGCCAGTTCCTTCCTCTGAGACAGATCCTCCTACAGCACGTGGCCTTCATCAGTCGCCTCCCATCCAAGTGCTGACCAGGGCTGACCCTCCTTAACTTCCAAGACCAGACAGGATCTGACGTCCCCTCCAAGGTATGTTATTCGTGCACAAAGTCTTTTTGTTGCAAAAGGGTGCCACTGCTGAATGCCCACTGACAGGAAACTAGGAGACAGGAAGAGGGAAAAATTCTTCCAAGTTGCACATTCTCCTCTCTCCTCACGGTAGCCTTGCCGGGGCCACCAGCCCAGGCCCCGGCTAGCCCAGCATCCTCACCGCCATCTCCTTCTCCCTTCTGAGCACCGGAAGCGTTCCTAGTGCGAAGACCAGTGTAGCAAGAAGCCAGTCTGCACGCATCGTGGTCATAATTCCCTCTGAAACTGCAGTGCTCCCTCGTCACATGGAATGGAGTGGGACAGCCTTGTGGGAGAAAGGTCTTGGCCTGTCCCCCCCACGAGGCTGAGCACTGCCACCTCCCCATGGGAGAGGAGTGCCTGCTCCCCTTTGACTCCCAGCCGTTCCCACATGGAGCTCCTCATGTCTAAGGCCTTCCTGGTGGACATAACTTTCTTTAGTAAGGGACAATGTGAAGAAACCCATCATTCTCAGCCTTTTCAGATGGATAGGATTTCTGTTGCCCATTACACACATTGTTACTTTTATCAAGGTGTCACTTAGGTTTTGTTGCATTCAATGTGTTCAAATGGCACAAGAGAGTGCAAACTTTAAAGAAAAAACAACTATTTGTGTGTTTTGCATGCTGTTTTGCAATTTTTCAAGTATTTTCAAATTCTGTAAGCTAGGATAGAAATTCTGCTGCACAAAGTGGGAGTCTGATGGTCAGAGCTGTTCAACAGTAGAATCTGCTGCTGCCTTCATTGAGTGTGGTGGGGTCTCCTTCCTTCTTTGGAGGTTTTTAAGCAGAGGCTGGATGGCCATCTGTCAAAGGGAGGGCTTGGACGTGTGTTTCTGCATGGCAGAAGCGGATTGGACTGAGTGGCCACTGGGGTCTCTTCCAACTCTATGATTCTATGAGTCTAAATCTCTAAAAATGAACATACCTTAGGCTCCTCACTTTGTGCCTTTTCAGCCACCACAGTCTCAGACAAGCACCTGCACTCCAGAAGCACATCTAAGCCACAAAACAAGGCAGATTCCCTCAAGAGTTTACTATCAAAGATCCCGTAAGGATCAAGGAAGGCCACGAATTGAGGGCAACCAAGCCTTGTACCTGTGAAAGGACAATCCCAATGGACCAGACACATCACAAGCAACGTCAGCAACATCAGGTCTGGATCCCAAACAAATATGCCATGCGCTGAAACCCGCCCTGTGCTCCCAAGTGAAGCCAAAAACAAAACAGTGGCACCAGCAGCAGATAAGAGATGAGGCCTAACTTGTTTTAGCTGTCAAGACAAAATGCTCTGAAGATGACATCCTTACAAGGAGAAAAAAGACATGAAAAGAGGTGCTCCCTTCCCTGCCTTCACAGAAACATGCACCCTTCCTCTCGTCAGCCAAGGGAGGCTCGTTATTAAAAGGCATCAAATCTGATTCTCGCATCAGACAGATCTGCTGAAGCCCTCTCTGTTTTCACTGTAATGACAACAAGGAAGACAGAATGAGGAGGAGTGGGGGGCTCCCAGGGCTTCTGGCGGCAGGGAGGCTTCCTTTGCAAAGGAGCAAGAAAAGGCTCACACGTGCTTCTGTGATAGGAGCGCCCCTCCTTAGGACTCAAGCCAAGCTGGGATCTGGGAGGCCTGCAGGGACCCCCGGGCCTGACACGTTGGTCTGAATCCCCCTCCCCACAAGCCTATGACAGAGCAACTTCAGCCCAGCAGGAAGGCCCCCCAAGAGCCCTTTCAGCCATAACGTTGAAAGCTTCAATTGGGGAGGGAGGCATTTTTAAATATAATCCTCACCAAACCTTCCTCAGATTAAGACAGCCACGGCAAATGGAAGCTTAAAGGTCAAACAAAGCCAGGGCCTAAATTCTGCACTGGGAATGTTCGCAACCCGACTATAAGATGCAAGAATTTCTACGCATCCAAGCATGCCATATTTCGTGCATTGAAAAGAATGTCCCACAGTCATGCACACTATTTGCATCCGACTAAGGAAGGGATACTCCGGAACAGACTTGATAACCAACATAGAAGTAAAGATTCTCGACCAAAATATGAGGAAGTAAAATGCTGACCCGTTGTTGCATCCACCAAGTTAACGCACAGAGGCATGCTACGTCTTACCTTGGTAGTCACTATGCACAGGCAATCCATGGTTCCTCCAGCATCAGCATAGCAGGTCAGTCTTCTCTTAAGCCTGCTTTTCAGTCAGTGGCTGGCTGGCCAGCCAGCTGGCCAATTAAGAACCCAGAGGAGGGGGGCAGGGACAAAAGAAGGTCCTAGGGGGACTGAGGCTGAGGCTGCAAACCCCACTACAGGATGGAGGAGCCAAGAGTCCCGGACAGACATGGAAAGAGGCCAGACGCTGAGAAAAGCCCACGGCTGTGAGGAAACCTGTCCCTTGCTGACCTCCTCACAGTCACTCCCAAGGATTAACAATTAACCACTTCCTTCCTTCCTTCCTTCCTTCCTCCTTCCTTCACACAGTTTGCTCCAAGTTTCCCTCTTCCAAAGATGATTTGCTAGAGCTATTGGGGTGGGCGCTGAATGCTAGATCTACCGGTGAACAGTAGTTCCCCCAACTAGATCCCTGAAAAAGTCTTCCAGAAAACGAATGCTAGCACTAAGCATAGAGATTCCCCACATTAAGCAATTTTAGCTTTTGGAGCCAGGAAAAAAGCCTGATGGACTATTCCATATAGAGTTTTAGGGGGGGCAGGAAAGCAAAGGAAGAAGAACTGGAAAGAAGAAAGTGGCAACACAGGAAGGCAAGAACAAACCCTTGGTTTCCACTATTTTTAGCCCCATGTCTGCCTTGAACACGTCCAACCCACGAGGCCACAGCTCAGTCGCAGAGCACATGGTGCGCACCCACCAAATTCCCTCAGCAGAACAGTGGGGCAGGCAGCTCAGGAGCAGCTGGGGAACACATTTTCACCCACCACCCCACCTCACCCCACACCTGGGTTAAGAAAATCTGCTGGAGCGTTTTTCAAATAGCACCAGGGGGCTGGGCAGGGAGCAACCAGATGGTCACTTCTGGGTTCAGTTTGATGGGTTGGGGGGCTGACCTCTCTAAACAAGGAGCACCGCCTTTCTGCACCCAATTTCCCTCATTATGGTATGGGAACCACAAGCCACACTTTGCCCACCTCTGGGAATGAGGGAGGGAAGGGGAGCCAGCCACACACACCCCATGCCCACACACCCACTCACACCCTTGCTAATGAGGAAAAGGCTGTGGGCTGGGTGGCCCAATGGTTGAAGACTGCACAAGGTGCAAGCCCGCATGACTCCAGACACTGAAGGAGCCCAAAGAGCCCAGGAAGGGTGTTCACTATGCACCTGTCCCACCCACCTTCTGGGCAGCCACGCCAGGGGGCACACCACCACTCCCCCTCCCCTGGAGTCCTGGGCCAGCCCTGTTCCAGCCAAAGGAGCATCTCAGAGGGCTAAGAGAAAGGATGGGGCAAGGGGGCACCACCACTGCTACTTTTGGCCGTTGCCCTTCCTGCCACCACCTTCCCCCAAAGTGAGCTGCTTCTCCTCCTTCTCCCTTTCCACCCCTAGGCATTCAGAAAGGAGCTTGTGCCACTGCCTTAGGCCCAGCGCCCATGCACCCATGCCAGCACACAGGTAACCCAGCTCTGCACAGCGAGTTCTTGCCGCTCCACCACCTCCCTCGAAGAGCAGGTCTGGCAGGAGGAGGAGGAGGAGGATTGGTGCTAGACCCAATCCTCACTGGTCAGGGGGAGCAGCTCTTGCCCTCTGTTTACTCAGCACAGACTGAGGCCCCTGGCAGCCTGGTCGCTTCTAGAGCACGAGGGCCAGGTACGGTTCAATGCTAACCACCAGCTGGGTGCTACAGATAACCTGTTGCCTCCCCCCACCCTGCAAATGGGCAGCTGGCTGGTTCCTCTGCAGGGGAGGGGAGGGTGTCCCACTCCCTCCAATTAGAGCCCAGAAGGCAACCCTCATCTGTCCCTGGGAGAACGTTTTCACATGTGAACCAGACCAAACTGATTGGTTGTGTGTACGTGCAAGTGCATGCCCCAAAGTGGCTATGAGCCAGTCAGGGTACTGAACCATTTCATAGCTGTCACAGACTTGAAACACCAAACAACCCAAAACGCTTCTTCAAATATCTCCAAAATCCAGAAGTGTGACGGTGGCCCAAAGCCCACATGGAAGAAGAGCAGAAGACTATTGCAGTTTCTTTCGAGTTCTCCTCCTCTCTGAAGACCTCAGAAATCACGGCGGGCAACCCACAACCTTCAGGAGTTACCTTTGCAGACCCTTCCCAACGTTTCACAGCTTATTTTGTATGGCACGTTTGACTATCCTAAAACAACAGTTCTCTAACTGGTACATGAAACCACGAACAATACAAAAAACACAAGCTGAAACAAGGAACACAAAGGGCACGGGACAGTAAAAACCAGCACCACAGGCTACAAACCTGTTATCCTCACCCTGAAGATTTTACCTGTTAGCTGTCTGGCCACCAAGGCCCCCAGAATGAAGCACACCAAGACACAAAGAGACACTCATCAAGGACAGATTAAATGCCCATTCTAAAACGCTATGGCCGAAGGGTGAAACGCTATCTGGGAAGCTCTGCCAGAGCAGCACCAGACTGGCTTCCTCTCAGAGGGAATTTAACCACTGCAGGGCTGCTACACACAAGTTCTGCCTCTGGTACCTCTGAATTTGCCAGCCTTGCATCATGGGTCTCAATTCCCCACCAAGATCAGGAGGATGAAGAGGAGAAAGAGACGGCCCCTCAAATATCCCATCCCAAGCCAGCCACGGCTTCATACGTCAAAGCCTCCACCCTGAACCAGGCTTGGAAACAAAGAAGAAGGCAGTGGAAGACTAGCAATGCGTAGTCTCTGAAAGGCACACTGGCCAGCAGACTGCCACTGCCATCTTGCACTAGCTGTAGCTTCCAGGGGCAGCCCCATGGAGAGACCACCACAGCAGTCTAAACCAGAAAGCATTACAGACTGGATCACTGAGGCAAGATGGACAGACGTAGCTGTCATTTGCATATTGTTGACACTGCAGCCCAGACCCCTGGACAACCTCCTCCCCCATGTATATGCACAGCAGCTTCTCTGAGAGACTAATTTGCCTGGAACTCTCATTAAAGCCAAGCAAGCACAAAATCTGCTGGGATAAATTAGCCGCAGCGAGGGCCTGTGCAATATGCTGCCTCCAGGGTGAGTGGTAGAGTCCTTCCTTCTTTGGAGGTTTCTAAGCAGAGACTGGATGGTATCTGTCAAAGGGAGGGCTCTAACGTGGGTTCCTCCATGGCAGAAGGGGGCTGGACTGGATGGGCCCTGGGGTCTCTTCCAACTCCACGGCTCTATGATTCTATGCTCTACTCCCCCCTACACATGCAGCCTCTGAGCCAGAGGGACGGGGTGGACGGTAGCAACTGGGGAGGAAAGGGAAAGGCTGCCAGGGCCACCAGGGAGTTCCAAGGACTTCCTGAGCGCACAAGCCCTCTTCCCCTCCCACCTGGGCCATGGTGCTGCATCGGGCTACAGCTCCACAGGAGGGAGGGAGGGAGGGAGGGAGGGAGGGAGGGAGGGAGGGAGGGAGTCCAATGGCCCCACCTTGCACCTGCCTGAGGCAAAAGAGGCACAGCAACTCCTCCCTTCTTGGGGTCAGGCCTGATAGGAGTTGCCATCCAGCAACACCAGGAGGGCCACAGGGTCCCCCTCCATGACCCTCACAGGCACAGGGAAACACAGACTTTTCTTTCCTCTCTGCAGCACTCCGGACCACCCAGTGAAATCAAGAGGTAGCAGATTCAGACAAAACATGAAGAACAACTTAAGAAACTCACAGGCATCCCATGAGCCAAGAGATCAAGCGGCCTTTCCAAAAGCTCTGCAGAAGTTCACAGGCATCAACTGGCCTCCCGCTGCCTATCTGCCGTGACACCCAGGTAGAACTCAGTGCTCAGGGGTTGTCTGTCTCTCAGCAGCCGGAGGCACCTGGGCCCAAGCCTTCCTCCCAACCTACCCCCCTCCATTTGAGGGCATCCTGGCAAGGAAGGCTTCAGCCTCAGAACGCTCCTGGACTACCATAAGGGATCGGCCGACAAAATCTTTCTGTTCCTGAAAATGCCACAATGAGTGCAAGTGTGCATGAGCCACTAAGACTTCTGGACAGGCTCAGAAAGACAGAAAGCCTGCTGTCCAAAAACCAAGTGGGAGAAGGAACGAAGGAAGATCAGAACACAACAAACAGGAACAGGTAGCCATTATTACGGCTGTCAAGGCCCAGGTGGTACAACAGCTGCGCGCTTCTGCTTTTGTCAAAATGCACTCGAAATGTGGTCTTCCGATCCTAAATGTCACACCGACCAACATGAAATTTTCAAGCTGCACTGAGTAGCTTGAAAAGTTGCTCATTAGCTAGGTGGGGGCCAATGAGAGCCTTAACTGCTCTGCAATAACGGAAGACGAGTGATGAGGCTGCTCTCACGGACACTTGTGCTGGGAACAGGTATTCAAGCTGCAGACCTGCAAGATAGGCAGTGGTGAGTGTTCTGCCCCAACCTTCCTTCAAAGAGCTCAGGCGGACTCTTTTCAAACAAGGGACCCAAGAGATCACCAATCAGTGACGTTCATAGCCAAGTGAGGACTGGAATGGAAACCTCCGTCCACCAGTTTCTTTCCTTCTTTTTTTTTTGCAGGCAAGATTTTGTTTTACTTTTTCTGCCAGTTTCGTTTTGAAGAAAAGGATATGGAGCTTCATTCAGCGGCAGAGAAACATCTACGCACACTAAAAATGTTTGAACACTACAGTTAAATACCAGTTTAAGAACCATCAACCATCTAAGCCCCACCAAATTTCAGCAGGGCACTACAGTTGCCTACCAGTGACACAAACAACAACAGAGGACACCTTCTGCACCCTGAAAAAAGACGCAGACCCCTCCATATCTCTCTTCCTTCCACGACCAAGCCACGCAGGCAACTGCATAAAACATCTGGCTCCAAGATCACAGCCCGGTTGGCTTGGGAGCCCAAAGAGACCCCTCAGTAGCCACGGTCCCACCTACCTCTGCATTTGGACTAAGGCTGCTGGGCAGACTTTCAGAAGTCACAGTCGTGCTCGGAAGGCTGGAGAAGTCCCACGTGTTTACAGGCTGGACAAATTCGATCTGCCTGGAGTGATCAATGCTTTTGGGATTGTCAAGTAAGGTCACCTCATAAAATTCTTGAATGTCTGCAGACAGGGAGAGGTTTCAGGAATGAACAAACAGAACAGACAGGCCAAACCATGGCTACTCCCCACCACCTCCTCCGGTGGATGGGGGCAAAGCCAGGCTGCCACCAGCACGAAGCGGCACAAAATATCTTCAGGGAAGCCGCACGACTAATCCAAACCGGACTGAGTTCTGCAGCTCAGGCGGTGGCGACGGGCAACCTGCACCCCCTGGATGCATTTCGTAAGTCCAGAGGCCGCCCCTCTACCCAGCAGGGAAAGAAGCCACCTCCAAGAGCCCAGGCACAGGGGGACCTGCCCTCCCCAAACAGAGATGGGGGGGAATCTCCTGAGAAAGAAGTGAGTGCATGCGTGCGTGCGTGGGAGAGTGTGCGTGTGTGAACGAGGGAAAGCATGCACAGCCATCATCTCAGGCCACCCCCTGCCCTGCGGGGTGATTTCTCTCAGTCTCCTTGGATCCTTCAGGAAGGGGGAGAGAGAGGGGCGCACGGAGCCCCTCAGCCCAGGGCAAGGCTCCTGCGGAGGAGGCCACTCGCACCTCGGAGGCGCTGCCCAAGGAATCACCGGCAGGCCGGCCTCGGCCCACCCCCATCCCAGGACCGCCGCGGCCCTGCTCGCTCTGCTTCGGAAGGAGCACCGCGGAGGAGCAAAAACTGGCGCGGAGGCGGCGGCAGTAGAGCGGCCAAAAGGCTGGGGCCAGCCGCCTGCCAGGAAAGGCCGCAGGTGCCGGGGGGCGGGCGGGGCGAAGGGGCGCTCGCAGCGGGGAGCCGAGCGGCCTCCCTGACGGCAAAGGCGGGCGGCCCTTCCGGCCCAGCCTCCCCGTCCTCCGGGCCCCGGCCGGGCTGGCACCCCAGGGCCCGGGCCAACGACCGACGGCCACACGGCTGCCGCCGGCGTTTCCCGAAGGGCCTGCGGAGCAGCGGCGCCCTCCGGCCGCCGGCCCCGCTCCCTCCCCGGGCGCAGGGGAGCCCCGAGCGACGCACCGACCCGCCCGCACGCCGGCCGCGTGACTCCTCCTGCCTCTCCGGAGGGGGCGGCGGCGGCGAAGGTCCAGCACGAGTCGGAAGGCGGCCGTCCTCCGCCGCGACCCCCGGGGCCCCCGCAACGGCCAAGGGGGAAGCGCGGCGGAAGCCCCCGGCGCCTCCCTCCGCCCGCCCGCCCGGTCCCAGACTTACCGAGGAGGGCCTGGAAGAGGCTGCTCTGGAAGATGCCGATGACCCGCTCGACGGAGCCGCGCAGCTGCCGGTCCTCCGCCTGGCCCAGCTTGGCCCGGTAGCCCTCCAGGAGCCGCAGCGCCCGCTCTGTGTCTGCCGGGGAGGGAGGGAGGGAGGGGGGAGGGGGGAGAGCGGGGTCAGCGGCGGCGGCGGCGGCGGGGCTGGGCGCTCTGCACGCGCTCAGAGGCCCCCTCCCTCCCTCCGTCCCTCCCCCCGTCCCCTCCCCCCGACATGGCTCGGGCGCAGACTGCTCACCTTGCCTCCTCACCGGCATGGCGGGCGGGCGGTGGCCCGGGACTCCCTGCCGCCCTCCTTCCCTCTTCGCCGGAGTTTCGCGGGGCCGGGGCCGGGGCCGGGGCCGGGGCCGGGCGCCGCTCCCTCGGCCTCCCTTCCGGGCGCCGCTCCCTCGGCTCTCCTTGGCCCTCCCCCTCCCCTCCGGCCGGGCGCCGCCGCTGCCCCCGCGGCCCCCTCCTCCTTCTTTCTCTTGTTTTTCCCTCTTTCCAAACTTTCCAGGCGACCAAGATGGCGGCCGAGGGCCTGCCCGGAGGAGGCGGGGGCAGGGCGGTCACGCCTCCTCGCCGCCCGCCAATCAGGAGCCGCCCCCGCCCCCGCGCGGCCACGCCCACCCCGCCTTTCCCGCGCCGGGCGAGGACAGGTGAGCCGCCGAGGGGCCGCCCACGCGCCCGGGCCCCGCCCACGCCGCCGCCGCCGCCGCCGCCGCCGCCCCGCTCGCAGGGCGCTGGTCCGCCGGGCGGCGCTGCGCCGAGGGCCTCGGCCGGGGCGGGCCTGCGGCCCTACGGACAGAGGGGTCTTCCGGGGGGCGCAGAGTGGTACGGGTTCGCCCAGGGCCGCCGGGAGAGGCCGCCTGGCCCGCTGGCCTCTCGGGGAGGCCTTTTCCCGAACGCCCGCCTCCCCGCTGTCCTCGGTCGGGGAGCGGCAGACCCCCTCCCTCGTCCCCTACGCCGCGCCCGGAGCCCCGAGACTCACCTGCGGGCGGCGGGGACGGGAGGGGAGGGGAGGCTTCTGCTCCGTGCCCCTCCACGGAGAGCGCGGGGGCTCCGGCCTCTCCTCTTCCCGGGCCAAGGCGCCCCGGGTGCCGCCGGGACCCCCGTCCCGCGCCCCTGCAGGCGTCTGGATGCGGAGGGGGAACGTCTGGCTCGTGCTCCGAAACGGCTCAGCTCGCAACCTGACTTGCAGAGGGTGGGCAGCGGAAGGCGGGCGGGCGGGCGGGCAGGGGCTGGGAGGAGGAGAAGAGAGCAGGGTCCGGGGCAAGGCAAGGCAAGGGGGGCAGAGGTTGGGGGCCCGGCGGCGGAGCCGGTGCGTGCCGGTGTGTCTCTCGGCAGCAGCCCCATCCTGGCAGCTGGGCAGTCAGAGAAACTGTTGGGAGGACAGGCCCAGGGCAGGGGCACTGCATCACCATCATCCCCTTGCTGGAGGGGGCGAACGAAGGAGGGAGGATGTCAGGAAGCCCTAGGCTGGGCTTCCCAGGCGGGGGTGGGGCTCCTAGTGAGGCGGGTCTTGGGCAGCATCTCCCCAGGGCCTGCTGGGACTTGCCATCTGCCAAGGCCTGCGGGCTGCACGGTCCCCACCCTGGTCCACCAGCAGAGTAACGCTCTGCAGACAGGGCCTGTTTCCGCCCTGATGCAGGCTTTCCAGAGGGTCCCGAGTGGCCACCTAGTTGGCCGTCCAGGACGCTGCCCGGTGGGTTTGCTGCCCCCTCTGCAGTTCTGCAGGGCCACCTGTCCCCTTTCTGTGAAGGCAGGGGCAAGCATGCCCCTTCTGGTGTCAAGGCCCCTCCCCCTTCTCTGGGAATTCTCATGGTCTCTGGGCATCCGTCGCTCTGAAATAATGCTCTGGGGGCATCCTCCAAAACTACTTTTGTACTTGGAACTGGGTCTGCAACCACTGAAGTAAGCTGAGGATGACGTGGAGGCGGAAGGGGGATAGAGAGACTGGGACATTTTAAAGCACCTGGAAAAGTGGAACGGCAGAATTAACCTGGGCCACCTCTGCCAAACTGGGACAGTTGGAGGGTATGTGGCTGGAAGGCTGAAGAGGGCTAACGAGCGGAGGCCAGGTTGTGGGGGCACGCTGGGCTCTGGGGCTGAAGCTGACCACAGATCCAGCCAAGGGGCTTTCTGTGGTGGGGGAGATGCGGCTGGGAATGGCCCTTTCCTGCCCCCATCATATCTTTTATGAAGGCAGCAAGGGGGCAGGCCTGGGGGCTCCAGAACCCAAAGGACAGCCTGAGCCCTGGCCTGCAGCCATGGTGTTTGATCATCAGATGATTGCTCGCTTTGGTCCTGGTGAACAACAAGTGTGGCAAAGAAGGGTCAGCCCCCGCCTCCTCCGATCAGCTGAAGGAGGTGAGCGGCCTTGGCCTTTATTGCTGCACCCCCCCAACTGGCTCACATAATCAACAAGCACTTGTTCTGGTGTACCTGTGAGTGTGTTTCATTTCGACAGACCATTGGGTCTGAATTGGCCCGGGAACCAAGTGGATCAAGGCCCTGGAATTATTGTAAACTCTGGGTTCAAGACAATACCAGCATGGCAAAGGAGCGGAGTTAAGGGAGCTGTGAAAGTCAAGAAAATGCTTTTCCAGGCTGCCCTGAAGAAGAATAGGTGGGTTCCTCTGAGAGAACTACCTGGGTTTTGAAGGTTGCTGTGGTCTCCCATCATCTACACTTTCGGGGGGGGGCAAGGGCTCCTTGTAGTGATTTCTTGGATCTGCACCTAGACTTGCAAAGCTTTCTTAAAAACAAAACTGGGGCATGTTTTGCTCGCTGGTCCTGTGGTTTGAAGGGGAAATGTTCTCATCTCTGAACTCCTGTCTGCAAAAAGAGTCCCTGTCTTGGAGAGAGGGGGCTGCAGAGAGTGGAAAGCTGGCTGGTGCCACTTTCAGGGAGGGGGGACTGGGTGCCACACTGGGATTTCCCCAGGGAGCTCAGCATCCCACCCCACCCCCAAACCGGTAAGTGAGCCTGGAGTGCTGGAGCCTGAGAGCAGGGCAGACAGAGAGCAGGGAGGAATTCCCCTCAGCTGCTGCGCCTCCTCGGACGCCCAAGGACCGTGAGTGTGCACATATGGATTGTCCCACCAGGCAACTAGCCGAGGAGCCAGTGCCAAGGCCAGCACCTGTCCACTTGGGGCCCATCTCTCCTTTGCGCTGCTCTGTTGGGTGGGGTGAAGTGGCTGTTGGTCTGCCCGGTGGCCCATCACTAAGCCCCTCTGGATCCCAATCTGGCTGTGGGGGATACAGGGCAACCAGGCTGGGGTGGGGCTGAGGAAGCAGGCAGACTCTTCCACTCAGGGAAGAACTGGGGGGGTTCAGATAGTAAGCAGGGATCTGCTTGGAGCCTCCCCCCGCCCCAGCTGGCTGCCCCAATGGAACCTGAGCCAACCACTGGGATGAGGAGTTGTTATCCTGGGTGGTGGGAGGCGGAGGCCCTGCACTGTCTCTCCTGGTGCATCCCCATAGGGTGCGGAGGTAGAGGTCCCTGTATGGGTCAGAGTAGCCCTTGCGTGGCACTTGGTGGTCCATGCCCTCCCAGCCCCAACTGAACTACTGCCATGGAGCCTGTGTGGCATTCTGCCCCTGAAGGCAGCAGTTGTGGGATTTCTGCTGGCCGGACTAGTTGGGGGCACCTTAGGTAGTGTCACAGCTTCATTCAAACTGGAACTGGGGGTCCTCCCACCCTGTTCTTGCAGGCAGAAGTGGGGGTGATCTCATCCTTAGCGGTCAGCCATTTTGGTGATGCTTGAGTTGCCCCTTTTGGGGTTCCAGCCCTTCCAGCGGATGAACTCTAAAATATGGTTCTGTTTTATTTTGAAAACCAAATAAAATACACTGCATCTCCCACTGAACGCAGAAGTCTGTGGAGAAGGACAAATGAAGGGAGAAAGGATAGGAAATATGCCACTTTATCTTTTGTTTTTATATGCTATTCTATTTTTATTCTGCCTCCAAGACTGGGGGCGGGGGGACGGACACCTTCCACCTTTCACGCTCCGTAGACTGGTGTGTTTGTGCTGAACTTGTCTCCTGGAGGGAGGCAGGGAGAGGGGTTAGAGGCCCCTAGTCTGAGGGCGTGGGCTCCCTGTGCCTGTTCTCCAGGAGAACCAACCCCACAGGAGCAAGGGGGAGTGTGCCACTGGGCACCCCTAAAGTCTGGTCTCTCGTCCCAGCACTGGCACGGTGGCATCCGGCACAAAGCCTGATTCAGCCAGCAGTCTAGTGCCCTCAGCTGGGTGCCAGCCTGTGACGAGGAACTGCCCGCCTGGTGATGGTAAAGCAGGATGCTGGGTCCCTGGCACCTGCGTTGCCAGTGAGCTGAGTTACCTCTCTCACGGGAGAAGCACAGGGAAACTCTGCTCCTTCTCAGCCAGTGGGAGATTTGGGCCCCTAAACCCCTGACTCTACCCAGACCAGCCGTGGCTGGCAATCCAGCCCCCCACAACCAGCAAAATGAGGAGTCCCTAGGCTGGAGTGCAACCTCACTCTCCCGACAGGGCCGATGGAAGATGGATTCCCAAGAACTAGATGGCGCAGGAGCAACCACAGGCAACCATGGTGCCCAAATGTGACCCCTCTCCCTCTTTCACACAGCTATGAGGACTGTGGGAGAAGATGAGCAACGGGAGAAAGTTTACTCCCCTGCCCTCGAGTCTGTCTCCAGCCTTCCTCTCTTTCCCAGCCTCAGACTGGCTGGCTAATGCAGAAAATACCTTGTGAGGTCCCTGAAACAAGCAGACTCTTCCTCTTTTACTGAGCAGCTGTTAACAAGAACTCTAAAACCCATCTGCCCAGTGGCAGAGGTCCAGCTCACTATACTCCTCTCTTCCCACTGACTTCTTGGAGGATGGGGGGCCACAGAGCTTAGTCTCAGACCTTCTGACTCCCCCACCTCCAAGGCACCCCACTGCCCGCAATGCTGGTGGGGATGTGAGAGACCATTCCTGAGGGGCCTTACCCCTCCCTGCATGGCTTTGCCATTGGAAGGGTTGGAGCAGAAGCCCACCATCCATTCCAAGACCCTTGCAAAGCAAGAGCTGGTTGTGGGGGTCTCCAGGGGTCTCCTGAGACAGATTGCCTTGGAGAGAACTGGACGCCCCTTCTGTCTTTGAAGGTGTTTAAAGGGCACCTTTCAGGAGCTGTTGTGCCATGGATGTGCATTTCTGTTTGACAGAGGGCTGGACTAGACAGCCCTTGGGACCCCCTCTGATGTGGGTGGGTTCCGTGAGGAGGAGGAGGAGGCAGCCATGGAAAGTTTCCTGGTGTACCCATTGGAGTCTCTCTGCATTTGCTCACAAACACACAGTGTGGGGGAGAAAGAGCTTCAAGTGGTCCACAGCATTTGTGCGTGTGCTCCCACACAGGCACACTTGCTCCGTCTGCCCCATTGGGCCTGTGAGGGAAGCAAAAACATGTCCAGAGCCTTGCAGGGAGGTTTCTTCCAGTCCTGCCCCCCTGCAAAAAATGTGACCTTGGTCCATCTTGTGTCTTGCCTTTGCTTGTGTGCCTTAGAAACACAGCTGGCTAGTTCCGTCCCCTTCTGGCTAGCAGAAGATGCGTGCTCCTGCCTGACCTCTTTGGCCCTCTCTTTTAAAATGGGGGAGGGGGAGGAGCATTAACATCAGCAGCATCCCTTTCGCTGACCATGATTTGTATTTGGGGCGATGAAGCCAGTGACAACTAAGAATGCTCCCCTCATCTCCACTGAAGAGCTTCCCTTGAGTCAGAGTCAGGTAAGGAGGCCATCCGCCCGTCTATCCCACTCTCTGCACTGAGTCATTTTGCCTGCTGCTTCTGGGGCAGCTGTGATGGATTGTTTCCCCCCACACACCATTTTTAGGGTCCTGGAGTTGGCTTCCTGGATTCCTCCACCCCTGCTGTGCCTGCTGATGCTCTTCTCCTCCTTCCTTGCAGACCTTCCCTCTGCCCTGGACCCCCAGAGTCCCACAAGGCCACTGGGCTGGGCAGCTGCAGCTCTGCTCCTCAGTCCTGGAGAAGGGATTGAGCCTGTGGGGAGTCTTGGCAGCCCCCTCTTCCCCATGCATTCTGTTGCTCTGAGCAGGCCAGAAAATGTCAGAAGAGAGTCACGGGTCAGAGAGCTTGACTGAAAGCAGGAGAAGCAGGGAGAGAGTCAGGGAGGGAAGGACATTTAAAGTGCCTCTTCTGAGAGCACCACCACAGCAGTGAAAGGTCTCCACCTGCCTCGGGAAGGAGGAGGGTCAGGGCCTCTGAGCAAAGGGTCTGGGGCTACGAGGGAAAAGGCCACTCTGCCTGCCTCTGCCCTAGAAGGAATTTTGGCAGGGCCCGGCCACTCAACTGTCACTGTGCATTTGGAGCGAGGGAGAACAGCGGTGACAGTCACGGAGAGCCAGAGACCTTCCTCCCCTGGCATGTTCAGACCTTCCTCCCCTGGCATGTTCACAGGCTTTATGGGTGCAAACCGGCACCTTGAACTGAGCCCAGAAAAAGACTGGTGTGGCTGCTGTGGGGAGAGCAGAGCCCAAGCCTGCCAGTTAAATGTGAGCTGTAGGACAGATGGAGACAAGAGAGGGGGGTTTTAAGCACCCATCACCAGGTGGGCTTCCCTGCTGACTGGAGAGGATGTGAAGAGGATCACCCCCTCCCCACGTGCATACACGCCCCACTTGCCCAATTCCTGCCCCTTCTGTGCCAGGCATTTGGCGCCAGGGAAGGCTGCAGCTGTGCATGAGTGGTGACAATTGGGGCCTTGTCCTCTCCTGCCTGCCAGTGCCAGGCGCCGGCACTCACTGGGCCAGGGAAGGCCTGGTGGTGACAGCAGCAACACACCTCCTTTGCCTGGAGAAGAAGACTGGCTCAGAGCCCCATTGCGACATCACAGACCTTTTATGGCAAACATTGTTTTGTGCGTTAGATATTATGGTAATAAAGTAAGGTCCTGGTGGGAAGGGGTGAGAGGATGGGATGCTGGGTGTGAGCGGTGATTGGTGGAACAACTGAGCATCTGAATAAGACTGGCGAATGGCTGTTGGTACAGGGGGGCAGAAAAATTGTGAATGAGTGAGGATCAGTGCTGAGAAAGTCAGCCAGGTTTGGGAATTGTTGTGTGAGGTTTAAGAGTCTGAGTAAGCCAGGAAAAGACTGTCAGTGAGTCCAAATGCATTTGAGTATTGTGTGTTGTTATGTTAAATGTCTGTATTGTTTTTGTATTCTGGGGTTTTGCCCTCCAGAAAGGATCTATGCAAAAGGATGGGATTCAGACACAGTGTCTTGTGGGGGTGACAGCAGAGAAGAGAGAGGCGTGGTGTCCAATATGGATGGAAGCTGGGTAATATCTCACAAAGGAACCCCGAAGGATATCATGTTGAGGAGGGAGCGGTCTTCTTTTCTGCTGCTCCAAGGCCAGGACAAGGAGCAACGGATTCAAGCTACAGGAAAGGAGATTCCACCTGAACCACAGGAAGAACTTCCTGGCGGTCAGAGCTGTCTGGCAATGGAATCTGCTGCTGCCTCCATGGAGTGTGGTGGAGTCTTCTCCTTCTCTGAAGGTTTTTAAAGAGAGATGGGTGGCCATGTGCCCAAGGGAGTGCTCTGAGGTGGGTTCCTGCATGGCAGAAGGGGGCTGGACTAGATAGCCCCTGGGGTCTCTTCCAACTCCATTGACTCTATGACTATGACACTATTTGGGAGGCCCCACGGTGGGTGGTCACACAAGAAAGTCCTTTCCTTGTGGCAGAGCTGGGGATCAAGCTGTTCCTGGTGGTGGCAGCCCTGTCTGTGGAAGTCCTTGCCTTTTCTGTCACGGGAGATTTAGGCAGAATCTGACAGCTGGTGGGAAAATGGCAGAATCAGAATCATAGAATCATAGAAATGTAGAGTTGGAAGAGACCACACGGGCCATCCAGTCCAACCTCCTGCCATGCAGGAACACCCTCAAAGCACTCCTGACAGATGGCCACCCAGTCTCTGCTTAAAAACCTCCAAGGAAGGAGATTCCACCACACTCCAAGGCAGCATATTCCACTGCTGGACAGCCCTGACCGTCAGGAAGTTCTTCCTGAGGTTCAGGTGGAATCTCCTTTCCTGCAGCTTGAATCCATTGCTCTTTGTTCTGGTCTCTGGAGCAGCAGAAAACAAGCCTACTCCCTCCTCTACATGGCACCCCTTCAAATATTTAAACATGGCTATCATGTCCCCTCTTAACCTTCTCTTCTGCAGACTAAACATGCCCAGCTCTCTAAGTCTATCCTCATAGGGATTCATGGCTTCCAGGCCTCTCACCATTTTGGTCGCCCTCCTCTGGACTTGCTCCAACTTGACCATGTCCTTCTTGAATTGGGGTGCCCAGAACTGGACACAGTATTCAAGATGAGGTCTAACCAAAGCAGAGTAGAGTGGTACCAGTACCTCCCTCGATCTAGACACCATACTCCTATTGATGCAGCCGAGAATTGCATTGGCTTTCTTGGCTGCCGCATCACACTGCTGACTCATGTTCAGCTTGTGGTCTATGAAGACTCCTAGATCCCTTTCCCATGTACTGCTATCCAGCCACGTGTCCCCCATCCTGTATTTCTGTATTCCATTTTTTCTACCTAAGTGTAGGACCTTACACTTCTCTCTTTTGAATTCCATTTTGTTAGCCATGGCCCAGCTCTCTAATCTATCCAGGTCATTTTGAATTTTGATCCTGTCCTCTGGCGTATTAGCAACCCCTCCCAATTTGGTGTCATCTGCAAATTTGATGAGCATGCCCTCTATTCCTTCATCCAAGTCGTTGATGAAGATATTGAACAGCACTGGGCCCAGGACAGAACCCTGTGGCACCCCGCTGGTCACTTCTCTCCAGGACGAGAAGCAGCCATTCGTGATCACCCTTTGGGTTCGGTCGGTCAACCAGTTACAAATCCAACTAACAGGAGCCCCGTCCAGCCCATATTTTACTAGTTTCTTTGCAAGAATGTCATGGGGAACTTTGTCAAAGGCCTCACTGAAATCGAGGTATGCTACATCCACAGCATTCTCTTCATCTATCAAGCTAGTAACTCTGTCATAAAAAGAGGTAAGATTAGTCTGGCTTGACTTATGTTTGAGAAATCTATGTTGACTTCTCGTGATTACTGTGTTGCTTTCTAAGTGATTAGAAACTGACTGCTTAATGACAGAGGCAGAGGCCTTACTTCCACTCTAGCCTCTTTTGCTGTTGGCACCTTTGAGTGGGCCGGAAGGATACCCAGGCTGCCAGTTAGTGTAGCTGGGCGGTGGGGGTGCCTCACCCTTTTCAGACCAAGCCGTTTTGCCTCCATGCAAGCCCTGGGGACACGGATTTCCAGGGTGCTCGTGGTGCTGGGTGAGAGTCTCGCACCCACCCAGAGTGATCGCATGAGAGAACAAACGGCAGGTGGAAAGGCAAACTTACAAATGCTGAAGGGGAAGATTTTGGCACTGGTCAAGGTTGAGCGATTGGGCTTTATGCCCCCCCGACCACTGGCGCTCCCTCCCCCTCACTGTCACTGAGATGATTCTTACATCTGGGGGAGGGACTTCTTGCCTGGCTGGCCACGTGGCCAGCTATCCACTATGCCAGGAAAACCACTTTCCATAGCAGAGGGCAGATGTCCCACCACAAGGACGGTTGGCACACCAGAGAAGGGAGAAAGGGAGGCAGCTCAGCTGGCCTCCTTGCTGGCCACGTGGCCAGCTGCTGCCGTGGGCCACCAGCCCCACAGAGCCTCCAGGCTTGGCTGTGAGCAGTGTGGAGAGGTGACAGTGGGAGCAAAGCATGGCCATGCGCAGACCCCTCTGGTCCTTATAGGGAAGAGAGATGAATCGGGGGCTGCTGCTTCTTGCTGGCGCATCCTGACAGTAGAGCAACAGGGAAGTGGCTGGCGGGAGCAAGGAAGGCTTTGTGGTCACCCCCGTTGCCAGCCGGGCTTGAAATGAAGAAGCCTGGTTGGGCTGCTGAGAGGTTCCCAGCTGTTAGCCTAACCCTCTGGCATGGGGGGCTAATGCACACAGGGGGATCCCCTGGCTGGTGCACCCAAGAGAAATAGATATGCCTCCCAATCTCCCCCAAAGAAACGCCATGAAAGAGGCTGGTGGGTTTGTCACTGTCATTTAATGTTAATCAAGGCAGAGAATATTTGATCACAGACTCATTCCCAAGGTTACATTTTGTTAAGGGGTGATGTGAGGCCCCCCACCACCTGCCCACTCGCCTGCCGTACTTTTTCAGAAATATTTTCAGTCCACTTTCAGTGACCCTTTTGTTTGCCTCTGAAGCATCATAAAAATATTTCCTTGTGGCCTTTTTATAACAAAAAATGTAAAAAAGAAAAAGAAGGAAGAGAACTACTCCTTGAGCATGTTGGCAGGAGCAACTGGAGGGAGGGCTTCCCTTTCCAAAAGTTGCTACTAAGGCCCTCTCCACCCTGACCCGATGCCACGTGAAGGCCAGCGAGGTTTCGTGCTGGTGATTCCTCCAATGTGCGTTTGCTGTGGTCATGGCTGATGCCCCTGGGGGGCCAGGGTGGCATGCGGAGTGGGGGGCACAGTGCCCCACCCAGCATATAGGTGGAGGGAGAGTGGGCCTCACAGCCCCTTGGCAGGATGGGAAAAAAGGTGATCACTGCCGTGGGGACGGACTCCCTATGGCTCCTCCAAGGGCGGATGGGGTGCGTGCTGGGCTCCTGCACAGAAGCTGTCCCCTCCCCCTCCCTGCACCCACCACCACTGCTGGCTGACCAACCACTATCAAGGGCCTCCAGGTGCCAGCCCCTAACTGGGAGTTGCTCAGCTGGACGGAGTGAAGGGAGCTGACACCCCCCTGCCTCGCGTGCAGGATTGGACGGCTCAGATGCAAAGCTGCCACAGGAATGAGCCCACGAGGGACAGCCATGCTGGCAAAGTGAACAGAGCAGGTGGGTGGGGCTCCTGGTCCACTAGAGAACCCCCCAAAGGAGTGTGCGTGCAAAGGGAAGCGAGGCAAAGCACCCACCCTGTGTGGCCTCTTCCCTGGGGGGAAGGGAAGGGGGGCAGCGGCTGGGTGGGAAGCCACGAGGGGAGGGGAGGGGAGGGCTCTGGGTGCCCCCCTCCCACCTGGCCCACAGCTTCCCTGAGGAAGGGGCCTCCCAGTAACAGTCATCTCCAGAGAAGTGCACAGACGGGCCACTGGGACAATGGAGGTCAACGGGCTGTCCGAGGTGGCTGGGGGGGAGGAGCAGGGAGCCCCAAATAAACAGAGAACATGGGCGCTGACCTGCACCCCCAAAAGACGCAGCCCGCTTCCTACAGATGGGACACATCACGCAAAGGGTTAAATTACGTTTCACGGGTTTAAATTAGCGACTTCTTCGTAAGCCTACAGTACTGTACGCGGAGACTCAACTATTGGAGTGAGACTACAGGGCCACGAATCGCAGAGCACGCCTCCCACCCCAGGGAGCTTCCTTTCCTGGCAGTCATGGCTGTGGGGGGATGGGGTGGGGGAGGTGTGGCCCCGCTCTCCCCCACCCCTGCCCCTCGCCCCTCAGTAGATGTAGAGGCGGTCGGAGATGGCGGCGGGCATGTGGGTCATGACCTGCATGCGCAGCCACCAGTAGTAGTCCATGGGGTGGTAGCGGGTGTAAGGGGTGGTGGACGTGAGTGCATGGGTGATGCTGTCGATGACAGGTGAGGTGTCGGAGGAGCCGCTGTTGCAGTATGACTCCATCTTGGCAATCTGCTCATCAAAGTACTTCCGCCCGTAGTCCCGCCGGACGATCTCAGGCAGCTCGTCCCACATCTTGTCAGCGATGGCCTTGATCCGCTCGGGGCTGTAGAGGCTAGTGCCAGCGATGAAGTTCCCGGGCTCCACGATGCAGACCTTCACCTCGTGGGGGCGCATCTCGTAGCGCAGGCAGTCGGAGAAGGCCTCCACCCCGAACTTGGTGATGCAGTAGGGGGAGCGGGCCGGGTTGGCCATCCGGCCCATCATGCTGCTGATGTTGACCACGCGACCTGGGCGGGGAGCAGGTGGAGGGCGCATCAGAGGGGGACGCCCTCACCACATGGCACCTCAAGCTCACCAAGGCAGGCCCCCGATCCCTGCCACCCCTCAGTAGTGCCCCCTGAATCCCTCCGGCCAGGGGACGCTCCCCCTTGTCCAAGGAGCCTTGGAGGCAGACAGACAAAGGGCCAGCTCTTCCAGGAACAGAGGCCGCCTCAGCTTCACCCCCTGGGATGAGAAGAAAGTCCTGCCTGCAACACCCGGCCGGCCCCTGGTTGCCTCTGCACTCTCCTCCCCACTACAGCCACGGTCCCTGGGGCATGGTGTATTCACCACCCCTCTCTGGCTGCTTCGGTGCCAATTCTGCCTCCTCCCCCAGCGCAGTTACCCCTCCTCCTAAGTCAGCCTGGCTTTGGGGGCTCAGGCGACTCGGCTTTCAGGTCCAAGCCAGAGGGAGAAAGTTTTTTCACAGCCAGGCAAACTCCACCAATACCTCCAGGGGTGGGAGGGGGGTGGAAGGGGGCTGGGTGGCTGGCCAACTGGCCAGAGTAAATTCCTGCTTGCTGACCGCCAGGCCGGGACGCTCGCAGGAGGGAGCTTCACCTGCCCTGCTCCAGAATGGGGACTCGGTCCAGGAATCTCCCCCAATGGGAGCCTCCTGCTGGATGGTTCAGGGGGCTGGGCGGTGGGGCTGTCTAGGAGTGCCTGCGCCTGGCCCATCTTGCAAGGCAGGCAGTGGCATATAGGGAGGATTCCTGAGCGAACAGAGCTGGGACAAGAGGCATGGAGGGCACAGCACCAAGACACCTTTGCTCCTTCCCACGGCTGTCTTCCTAGAGCACACTGGGGCCTCAGAAAACACCAGCCCCATATTTGCTCAGAAGCCCCAGAGTGCAGCAGTGGGGGGGCTTACCTTTGGATCTGCGGATGAGAGGCAGGACAGCCTTGGTAGTGCGGATCGTGCCCCACAGGTTCACTTCGGCCACCTCCTTATAGGTGTCCATGCTTGTGAACTCAACTTCCCCAAAGGTGGAGATCCCGGCATTGTTCACCAGCCCCCACAGCCCTATGGGGGGACAGAGACACCAGGTGGGACAGTCAGCCGCTGCCACGATTTCCCCTGCTCCTGGTACAGGGCAAGTTTGGCCCACAGAGGGAGGCTGCTCAGGAAGGGCTCCAGTCCCCCACTCAAGGCCTGCTCTGTCCTAGGGATCATGCAAAGACTTGGGAGGGAGCCCACCACATATACCCCCTCGCTGAGTGACCCACCTCCTCCACTCCTTATCCCAGGTGCCTCCCTCTCCTTCCCCACCTACCAGCTTCTGGGTTCTTCAGGGTGGAGGTCATGTAGTCCACAGCGCGCCCCACGTCATCACTGTCGCAGACGTTGAGCTGGACAGTACGCATCCGGTCACTCTTCATGCTGTCCAGATCCTTGGAGCCTCCCCGGCCTTGCTCCTGCCACAGCAAATGGTTCTCTCAGACACCAGCAAACCTCAGAATGAGGCGGCGGACAAATGCACACAGGGTCTCTAGAGTTCCAGGTGGTCCTGGACTGCAGCTCCCATCAGCCTAGCCATGGGGGGGGCTGGCAGCTGGGCCTAGCTGGAGGTTCCTGCCCTTCGGGCCCCTCCCAATCCATAAAGTTCCATGAGCCTCAGGGTGGGCACTGCAGAGCTCCTGCTTAATGTTCTCCGGACCTGGACTCAGGCTTCCCATGACTCCTCTGCAGATGGCCCACACTGGAGATCAGCTGTGGGCTTTGAAAAAAGGGGGGAGGCAGGTGGCTTCTTTGGGGTGACCACCCCCTCTGGAACAGCCCCTTCCCCAGAGAGCCATGTGGGCCTGGTGCCACCCAGTCTGCAAACACCAGGGAGCAAAGTAAAAAGCGCCCAGAATTTTCCCTCTGCATAACTTTTCAGTCCTTCTGCGCGCTGAGTGAGATTTTTAGTATGGATGTCAGCTTTGGTTTGGTTTCTCAGTTCCCTGTAAAATGTGGTGCGCCCTCCTCTGATGCAACGTCTGCACACACGAATGCCAGGTCATGCGAAGCGTTGCTCCCCTTACAGTCAACAGCTGCAGCGGACAGGTACACGTTGCACCCATTGACTACAATGGGACATGACGCTGACATTTTTTGTTTTACATGGAGGTTCCTGGAATGGAACCCTCAAGTACATGGAGAGCATGTGGTATATTTCAGCACATGGTGCTGCGCACTGCCCTTGGATCTCAGAAGATGACAAACGCTACAGAAATATTTCAAATGCCTCAGGAGATCTTCCTGGACTTTTGGGGTGGCTGGCACACTCCAGAAATGCCCTGGATTTCCAGGGTCACCTTGCTCAGGGAAACTTTGGCCGAATGTCCCACACTGGGGCCAGAAGCCAAACCGCTCAGTCACCCCACAGCTGGAAAATGGGGGGACAACAGAGGAGCTCTCCCTTCTTGCACCTTTGGGCAGCGGCCACCAGAGGGAGCCACGCCTCTCAACAGCCTCTGAGACCAGGTGGGGAGGGGGGCTCAGGGCCCCTCAAGAAAGCATAGGAAAAATAAAACCCTTTTGCCTGGTTAGCCTTAAAGATAGACGGCAATACAAGAAACGTGCTAACTGCTGGCTGTAACAACGCACTGTATTCCAATGGTGGGGAAGATCCTGGTTGGGGATGAAATGCTTTGAGTGCGAAGCTGTTAATTGGAGTGGGGGCCATCTGGTCAGCAGAAGGGGAATGTCAAGGTCAGAGAGTGTGAGAGCCCAGAAAGCATTCTAAAAACAACCTGATGGCAGCTAAGGAACCCGAGAAAATTTTAAGATCAAAGTATGGAAACATCCTCCCTGCTCAGAACCTTTTGAGGTTTGGGAGGAAGGTTAAGCTGGCCAATCGAAGCCCTTCCGCGCCCCCCTCTCGCAGGAGTAGAGGCTCCTATGGAACCAGCTACTTACCCAAGCTACCCTGCCTTTAGCCGGACCTCAGTGAAGCGCTGCTGCTGCCAAACTCAGGAGTGTTTTGGGGGAAAGCAAGTCAGCCAGCACATGATGGGAGAAGTCCTTGGCATGGGTGGGGTGGTCTTGGGAAGGGGAGCATCAGATAAGGGGCTGCACTTCTACTACTTGCCCTTCCAGCCCTGTTCTCATTAAGACAACAGCTCAAGCAGCCAAGTGGGGTGAAGGCAGCCCCCCACACACAGGGAGGAGGAGGCAGGTGGGCTCCCTCTCTGTGCTGGCCCTGTGCCACTCCCTCCCACCCCAGCTTGCAAGGGTGCACAGGCGTGTGTGCGCTCACACAGGTGTGTTGGTGAGGGGGCCCCACCGACCTTCAGGAGGCACCCGGCATAGATGATGAAGCCCTTCTCGTGGAGGTGCTTGGCCAGGGCAAAGCCGAAGCCGGAATCGCAGCCGGTGATCAGAACGGCCCGCTCTCCGATCTGGAAGAGGAGAAGGGGGAAGGCCAGTAAGAGGGGTCCCCATCTTCACCTACCCCCACCAGTCCCATGGGGAGTCCAAAGAGGAAGCCGGCTGGGGCAAAAGGTTCTGCCACCAGGGGGCGCCAGGGGACCAGGGCAGAGGGGCCACTTGGCTCCCCACCCTCCTGCCCCCCACGTGGCACAATCGCAGTTGACCCCCTGTGATTCACTCCCTCCTCCCACTGGCCCCGGGCAAACGGGGAGCCCTGCAAGCCACTCAGAGGCATCCTGCCCACAGTCCTGGATCCAAACGAGCCATCCGTTCCCCTCACCGCTTCCACTTCAGTCGTGTAGGAACGCCGGCCCTGCAGGCTGACCGAGGGGGCAGAGAAGCAGAGCTGCAGGGGGAGGCTGTACGGGGCAGGAAAAGGGAGAGAAGAGGTTGAGAAGAGTGTATCCTCCCATTCAAGGAATGAAGAACATGGGGGCACCCAAAGGTCAGCTCTCTCATCTCTGCCCCCAACAGCCACAGCCCCCCCTCCATGACCCCCATGCTGCTTATTGTGACTGGGAAGGCCCTCCCAAGGGGAGGGGAGCCAAATGGGGGCCATTCCCATCCCTCCCACAGGGGGGCAGCAGAGGCACACCGGCCCATCAGCTGCCTCTCGCCCCACCCCGCCCCTCCCACCACTGCAAGGGAGGCCTCCACCACAGCAGACCCACGGAGTGACTGAGGGGGCTGGACTAGGAGCACCCTTCTCCCGGTTCAGGGCCTCAGCACCCCCGCCTGCCCACTCAGCTTGTTCCGCTGCCTCCCACCCACTATCCCCTGCCCGCTCTCTGAGGCTGCCCAGCCCTCTGCCCGCCCACCTGGGTAGCTGCTGCACCTGCAGCTGCTGCCATTTGCTTCAAGGTCACCTGCAGGCCATCCTGGATGGCTCTTCCCAGGAGAGGAGTCCCATTAAGACTATCGTGGGGCCTTCTGCCCTCCCCAAACCTGTGCGTGTGCACATATTTAGTGGGAAACCCCACAAGACTGGCTGCTCCTGGGCACTAAAGCCCCCAACTGCCTCCCCCAACTGCACCATCACCATTTGTGGGGGAGGGCAAGCACAGGAGGATATGAAAAATTGTCCCAAGCGACTGTTAGGGGTTGGGAGAAGGCCCTCCTCCCCAATCCTCCCCCACAAGGGGTCTGCAGATTGACAAGGCATGTTATAAGACCGGGCTCACTCAAGATGGCTTCCAGAGGGACCCCCCAGTCCCCCAAAATCCAGGAGCCAGTCCTCCCTGCTGCATCCTTGCACTGCATCAGAGCTCTATGCAGCAGGACAGGAGGGGGGTTGCCTCTGCAAGGCCCCTCCCTTGACAGCTGCCTGAGCCTCCTCCAGAAAGGGCTGCTTCTGCTCCTGGGAGCAAGCAAAGGGAGGGTCTTTTGGGGACCCCACACAGGCGTCTGGATAGGTGTGGGCAGGGTTGCCCTGGGGTTGGGTGTCTGGACAGTGCACCTGGGGGCAGGCGGGGTTCTTGGCCTGGCGTGCCAAAGGCAGACTTCTGTTGCTCTTTTCCAAAAGCACTTTTCTAGCCCTGTGGGAGCTTGTCTGGCTATAGGTGATAGGAGGGATTTCAGAGGACTTGGGGAGGGCATTTTGGTTCCTTCTGGGAGGGGCTCTGCTGGGGTGCAGCTCCAAGAAGGGAGGGAGGCTCAGCACTGAGCAGGATGAGGGAGGGAGGGATGGCTCTGCAGGGTGGCTTCCCCAGGCGAAACCCCCTTTCCTTCTCTTCATTTCCCTGGTGGAGTGAGCAGTAGTCCTGGAGCCCCAGCAGCCCCCCCAGTGGCTTACCGAAGCCCGGCTGTGGTGGCATCCTTGTGCCATGGGGCCTGGAGGGCCAGGTGGACCAGAGGCCGGGAGACGCGGGTGGCTGCTAAGAAGGTCGCCATGGGGGGCTACAGGTGGGATGGGGTCCCTCCTTGTCCTCCTCTTTCTTCTTCCTCTTCCTCTCTAGGCTCTGGAAGACAAGGCCAGCGGCTCCCTCCTTTATTTGCTCTGGGCTTGAAGGATGATCGTCCCCTCCCTCCCTTCACCTTTTCCTCCTCGCTGGCTGTTTGGCCATAAAACACAGGGTCCAAAGGAGGGAGCCACATGGACACCCTCTCTCCCCCATGCTTGGGGGCACCACTTTTAAAGGAGGAGGGAATGGGAATCCAAGGGTCCAGAACCCAGTAGGAAGCAAAATAAACAGAAGCCAGCCAGGAATGATGTTTCCCAGAGGCGTGGCTGGGCCCCAGAGCAACACACACACACCAAGTGGCACACTGCAGCGGGCAGGGTGGGGAGGACAAACTCTCATGTGCCTGGAGGGTGGGGGCTGGAAAAAGGGAAGGCTGAAGTTCTTCCTGAGTAAATGGGCGAGTGGCGCCTTGCCCTGGAGGGGCTTGGGGCCACAATGACCCAAACAAGGGCCAGCACTGCTCCTTCCGGGGGGTGGGGTATCCCAGGAGGACCACCGGCCGCTTGCAAAGCATGAAGCACCTTTGGACCAAACGCCCCTAGGAGCACCTCTGGGGTCTGGAGCCCCATTCCTCCAGAGAGGAGTGTAGGGTGGGTTTTGGAGGCCACCAGAGTGGAGCTGAAATGCCTGCCAGCCCCCGTGAACTGGCTGTGTGGGCAAGACGGGTCCCTCCCGCCTCACAGGAGGACCCCTGGACTGGCCTCAGTGGAGGGTGGGCTCTGTGGGCCAGCCACAGCATTTCAAGGAAGAGACACCCACCATGGGCCGGATCCTGCTCCAAAAGGGGCCCTGCTTCCGCCTTCCCATGGTGGCCCACCAGACACCCCCCAACCTCCAAATGGGGAGGCCATCACCAGCAGCAACCAGCCCAAGCAGCCAGGGCAAAAGGAGACACAGAGCACCCCCCCCAAGTCCTTATAACCCAGCACCCTCCCCCCACGGCATTTATCTCCCTTCACTGCCTTCCAAGGTGGCGAGTATCAGGTCTTATCTCTGGGCTGCCCATCCCAGAGGCCGTCCGGCAAGTTGGCTTCCAAGGGGTGAGGAACCCTTCCAGCCCCTGCCTTTATCGCCCCTCCCAATCCACCATGCCCCAGTCCTCATCGCCCACTGGAAATGGGCCGAGCGCCTTTGGGGGATGGGGGACCTCTGTCCCAATGGGGACAAAAAGGGTCATTGGAAGGGAGGGGGCTAATTACAACAAGCTGTTTGAGAAAAAAGCTCTTTCCTTCCAGGAGAAAGGTCAAGGGTGGGATTTCCAAGGGGAGAAAAAGGGAGGAGAGGAGTGTGCATGCGCTCACACACGCACCAGCTCCCGGCCCCCACCACTGGTGGTCCGGCCAAAGGCAGGTCAAAGGGCCAAATTGACTCAGGCCGGCTGGCTCTCTCGCGCTCTCTCCCTGTCTGCCGACTGACCCACTGACCTGACTCAGGCAGATCGCTGAGGAGGAAGGGGGCCAAGCCTCCCTCCCCCCGTCTCTCTCTCTTTCTCTCCTCAGAGCGAACGCTCCCACACTCGCCTCCTAGGGATGAGCTGTGCAAAAGGGTGCCTGTGGCAGGCCAGAGAGGGTGTATGCCCAAACCCCCTCCCTGTCCTTCAGACCGTGAGAGCAGTTCCCAGCCTATCCCCCGACCCCCACTGGGAAGAGCAGCGGTGGGAGGGGCTCGCCCCAAGGACCCTGTGGGGCCGCAGCCAGGCCCCCCAAGCCCCCTGCTCCCCAAACCCATGGAAATACCCTTGAGCCTGAATGTCCCCCCCATGGCAATGAGAGACCCTGCCCCCAGCCCCACAGGGCTGGACGGAGGAGGAACGGCGGTTCTTGCCCCTCGAACTCACACGCACACACTCCTCTCTCTCACAGAGCATTCCTCCTCTTCTTCTGCAAAGAGACTCTGCAGGGGGAGCTCTCACCACCCCCTGGAGTGCTGGGGGTGGGAAAGAGGGAGGGAAGGCTGGCTACTATGCCTCTGGCTCTCGGAAGAAAACATGGCCACAGTGGTGGGGGGGCCAAAAGCCAGTGCCTGGCACAGGTCCCCACCTCCAGCATGCGGCCAAGGGACTCCCAGAGCAGCGTAGCCCCAGTGGCTCCTACAAGTTCTAGCCAGGTTCTGCAGGGACCCCCTGGGGTGGCAGGGCAGGGCAGGGCCCTCTCATGACCAGTGGCTGCTCCAAACCCCAGACAGGTGGAGGGAAGAGGGCCCCTCCCCAGCATCAGGCCCTTTGCCCTCACCTCCTCTGGGGCAACGGCAGGGCTGGCAATTGCTTTATGGTGGCCCATAAAGCCTCTCTGTGCCAAGGGGCAGGAAAGGCCCAAACTGCCACAAGTCACTCAGGGGAGACCGGGCAGGCAAGGGCAAAGCCATACGAAGGTTGGCTCACGGAAGTGGCGACCCTGTGTGGGTGGACGAAGAGGGAAGCCAGGAGAATGGGCAAGCATGGGGAGGGAGGTTGGGGGCCACTGTGGGGAGGGGCCAGAGAGCCCTGCCAGCCATGGTCAGGAGGAGCCAGGCCTCAAAACCGCACCATCACCACCACCACCACCACCCAGGCCCAAAGGAATCATTTTCTGCCAGCTGGATTTCACCTCCTGCCCCCGTTTGCCAGGCTTGGCCTTCCGGGCTGGCAGAGGGGATGGGCAGGGGCCCCGCTAGGAAGGGGCACAGACATCATTCTGCAAGAGACTGGCACACAAGGCCCGCAGAGCCGGGCACCTCTGAGAAAGATGTCCCCCCGGCCTGACCCGGGAGAGGGAGAAGTGACCTCTCTTTTCGGACCAGCTCTCTTTTGGACGGTTCCCCCTGACTGCCTGGGCAGACTGGATCCTGGTATCCCTGCAGCCCAGTAGCTCTTGCGCTGGGGCACCTGGGGGCAGTTTTTGTGTGGGGAGGGGAGCAGAGTAGGGGGTGCCCCCGCATCTACTTCTCTGGCAGCGAGGGGGGGAGCTGGGCACTGGGCAGAAGAGGGGGCAATGCCAGGATTCAGGCCCAAGCGCCTCCCTGTGCCATCTTAGCCCCCTCCTCACCCTTGACGCTCATGCGAGGGACCACCGTCAGCGTGCAGGAGGAGGAAGGAGAGACACAAGGGGGCAGTGCTGCCGGGGGGCAGCCTCTCTTTCCCCTGCACCCATCCAATGAAGGGGCTTCAGCTGCATGGCGCCCCCTCAGCAGCAAAACACAGGTTCTCATTACACCTCTACATGAGTTTTGGAGGGAGCACCTATAAAAACACTTGGTTTATAAGGACCGTGATGGTGCGGTGGTGGACACAATCTGTGAGCTTCTGCCTGTAGAGACGAACCTGTTTTACAAGCTGAGCATAACTCCAGGGGAAGGGGTCACCAGGACCCAGGAGGCCCTGTGGCTCAGCCCCACCTTTCTGCACCACAGCGCCACGAGGGTGGAGTTTTGGGGCCTCAGGTGGGCAGAAAATGGCTCTGGTGGTGCCCCTTTCCCACCCCTTCTATGGTTTCTGTGTTCCTGCCTGTAGACCTGATTGTGGCAAGGGTTGGGGGCGGTCACACAGAAAAAGTAGAACAATGCATGGAACCCCTGACCCAGACACAGGGATCAGAGTGATCAGTGTGTGTGTGTGTGTATGGGGGGGTATCTGGTCCACGAACATGATCCATGGTCTGCGGTGGAGGTGGTTCTGGGTAGATCCCACGCAAAATCAGCTGGATCTGGGTTCTGGATCTACGTTGCCATGCCACCCTTGTTCCTGTTGTTGACAATAGCCCACAAACCTGTTTCAATTTATGGAAGCTCTCTGGAAGAGGGACTCCAAGCCATTAACGGGCATATACGCCACAGGAAGTCACAGGGATCACTCCTCTCTGAGCTCCAGAGGGCCTCACGTGAGGCACCTTCTGGCGTTCCAGGCCAGCGTCGGTATCTTTTGCGCCAAGGTGACCCACGGGGAATGGGTGCCGCTTGCCAAATCCCCGCTTACCAGATTCCTCATCCTGGGCATTGCCACCTACTTAAATCACTTTCTTCTTTGCAAGGCTGCTGTGTAATCCTCTGTGGCCACACGGGGTGCGGGTTAATTATAGCTGCTTTGTGGCATCTGCTTGTACCTGGCACTCGCTGAGAGGAAGCACAGCTTCTGTTCACCTCCTGCGGGAGATCAAATCACTCTGCCCAAAAGCGACTGGGAGCAACCGGAGGCTGAGCTCCAAAAGCACAGAGAGGGGCGTGTGGAGGGAGGGGCTGGGTGAGCCCCGGCAGCCATTCACAGCCCGCCCCGGGGGGGGGCTCTGAAGGGGAAAGGCTGCAAGAACTGGGGCTTGTCTTTGTCAGAGAGAAAAAGATGGTCTACAGGAAGTGAAAGGACAGTGGGGAGGGAGGAACAGCAGCAGGCCGAGGGAAGGGCTGGTTTGGGAGAGACGCAGACAATTTAGTAGCTCAAGGATTGGTGAATTATTTTCTTAATAAACTTCCACTTGGCCGTTTCTACCACTGCCTTTGTCTGTTCAGATTAAGCTTGGTGGAGGGCTTGGTCATGCCCACCAAAAAAACCCCACAGCCACTGGCCCACAAAAGGGGGTCACCCTGAAGAAGGGATTAAGGGGGAGAGGGGATTGACAGGAGAGCAGGGTTGGAACTGTGGGGGATCTGTTGCAGGGTGGATGAAGGTGATGCTCAGGCACAGAGGAGCCCCTTGGAGGGAGGAAGATGCTGGGGAAAGGTGGGAAGGGACGCCTCACTCACGAGAACTGGGGACTTACTAAGCGGAGCAGGAGGGGCTAATGGGCCTTTGCACAGAGTGCCACCAGGAGGTCCACCGAGTAAACATGCCAACCATTTTGAAAATCCCTTGGGAAGGATGTAGTCATCCTGGACAGTCCTGAGAGCGACCCTACAGGGAGCTGAGCGCCAGAGAGAAAAACGTGTGATGACAGTGGAGACGGGATGCCCGACCTGGGCAGTGCACTGAGAACGGTCTTTGGAGTAGGTGAGGTAGCTTTGGGAAGGAAGACCTTCTGGGCAGTCAAGAGCTTTTGGTTCTTCCCTCCTCGAGCAGGGATGTCCCACAACCCCTGGGAAACTTTGTGTCTCTGGATGCATATTGAGAAGATGGGCTTGAATTTTCAGACCACATGTCATTGCTTCTGCGAATATTGTCTCCATGTCGCCCTGTCTCCAGCGGCCCCGTTCAGGTCCTGCAGACTCGGGGCCGTGGCTTCCCTGAGTCCACCCATTTGTGACGCAGTTGCCCTCTTTTCCTGCTGCCCTCTAGCATCCAAGTCTTCTCTAGCGAGCCACCTCTTTCCATGGTGTGTCCCAAGTACAGTACGACATCCCCAGTTTGGTCATCTTGGCTTGCAGGGAGAATTCAGGCTTCTTTTGCTCTCGGATCCACCCCTTCGTCTTTTCGGTAGTCCACGGTATCCGAGAACTCTTTCCAGCACCACATTTCAAAGGAGTTGATTTCCTTCCTGCCAGAAATACGATGGCACGGGGCATCCTAACTTTACATTCACTGATGTATCTTTACACTTCAGGATGAGGTGTGGTTCCCCCGTAGCCACCTTTCCAAGTCCTTCCCTTCTTCTACAGTCTCCGTTCTGACGAGAGACTGAGCCAAGGAAGGGAGAATCTTGAACGGTTCCAACCTCTCCCTTGCCTGCTTTAAGGTGGCGGGAACCACCTGCGCTCAGTATTTTCCTCTTCTTAAGGTCCAGCGCAGAGCTGCCCTTGCACTTCCCACCTGGCCTCCTTCGTGGGCCGTTCCCACCCTCTGCTACTTCCCACCGGGCGCGCGGAGTCACCCGCCTACCCTCAGCGGCTGACCTCCTTTCCTTCCTCCGGTTTTCACGCCTCCCCCTTCTCTCCGCTGGGTCTGATCCGCCCCGGGGGCCTCTCCCGTCGCCCCGCGCTCTCCCCGGCCCCGCAGCCTCTCCGCCCCAGCGCAGGCCGCCCACCGGCGCAGCCAGGCCTTCCTGCGCACCCGCTTCCTTGAAAGCTATCCCCGGCTCCTCCCAACTTACGGGGCCGCAGGCTTTGCCACCGCCTCCCCTTTCCCGTGATTTTCTGGGGGAGGGTCTCCTTCCGCCCCGAAGATCCCCGCCCCCGTCCCAGCTCCGGCGGGCGGCGCGCCGTGGAGCCCCCGGGCGCGCCCGGCGCCACGTGTGGGGCGCACCTGCAGCCGAGGCGCGCGGGGGCGCGCGGGGGGAGGGCCCGGGGGGCTCCCGGCCTCGGGCGGAAGGGCCGCCGCCGCCGCCGCCCCGCGGCCCGCGGCAAGGTCAGGAGGAGGCGGCGGCGGGAGGGGGGTCTCCCTCCCTCCCTCCCCCCGCTCCCTCCCTCCTCCTTACCCCGCGGCCGGCTGGCGGGGCTCCCTCCGTCGGTCCGCGCCTCCCGCGTCCTTCCTCCCACCGGCTGGGCCCCGCGCGGCCTCCTCCTCCTCCTCCTCCTCCCCTCCTCGCCCTCCCACTTGGCGGCGGCGGCGGCGGCCAGGAGGAAGTGAGCTCACGCGGGCGCCCGCGGCGGCGGCGCCCCTCCCCCCCGCTCCCTCCCCTCCCCTCCCCGCCCCGCCCCTGCCCGCCCCCGGTTCCCCGCAGGGACGGCGGGCGAGATGCGGCGGCGGGGGACGCCGGGCGCCTTCCTCCTCCTCCCCCTCCCCCTCCTCCTCCTCCTCGCTCCGCTGCCGGCGGCGGGGGCGCCGCGGGGGGCGGCGGCGGCGGCGGCGGCGGCGGGGGGGTCCCGGCCTGCTTCCTCCTCCTCGGCCTCGGCCTCGGCCTGCCGCTCGTCCTGCTCCTCCTCGGCCGGCGCCCTCCCCGTCTCGGCGGCGCCCTCCCCGTGAGTAGCAACGGCGGCGGCGGCGGCGGCGGCGCCCCTGCGGGCCCCCCGGGGGGCGGGAAGCGAGCGGGGGGCTGTCCCCCCTCCCTCCCATCCGCAGGGCCTCGAGCCGGAGGCGGAACGGGGGCCCCCGCAGACTGGGGGCAGGGAGGGCCGTTTCGGGGGGAGCGTTGGGGGCCCGTGGGCCCCTTCCGGAGGGGAACTGGTGGAGGGGGCCCGGAGCGGGAGGAGGCCGCCTCCTGGAAGCCCTCGGACCGCGGCCGCCGGCCGCCCTTCGCGCCCGCCCCGCAGGTGGCCGGACCCAGCGCCGCCCTCGCTCCCTCCCGCTTCGCCTTGGCCCAAATGGGCCTCCTCCGCCCTCCGGCAGGGTTTGCTCGCCCTCGTTTGCCTTCCTTCTGTGGGCTGCGCGGGGGCAGAACAGAGACCGAGGGCCCAGCTGCCCCCGCCTTGTTCCTCTCCGGCGGCGGCGGCGGCGGCGGCGGCTTTTGCTTGGTAGGGAGGGGGCTTCCCAGTGGCCTGATGTGGCCCCCTCCCATACCTGTAACTCTGGCAGGGATTGTGGGGGGCTCCTTTCCCAGAGTCTGGCCAATCAAGGAGGGGGGTGGGACTGCGGCCTGCCCGGTGCTCTCCCGGCACAACGGGGGGGGGGTAGATGCTACCCTCCGGGTCCTGCTCTTGTGGCGTGAGAGCTGGTGGCCACCCCGGGGACTTGTGGCAATGAGTTCCAAATTCTGATGGTGCACCGGATGGAAAGAAGTGTCGTTTTCATCCTGCCCTGGGCGCTTGCACCTTGGTAGTCACAGAGGTCTGCGGACATGGGTCAGCGGGAGGCCTGGGGGTGCCCCCCACATCTGGGGCTTTGGGGGCTGTAGGAGGAGTGGAGGTCCCCTGGCCATTTTGGATTTTGGTGTGTTCCGCTGAGAAAGATGGTTCCCCTTTTTCCACATCCACATCCGCCTCTTCGGCATCTGTGGGCCTAGTGTCCCTTGGAGAGTCCGGATACTCAGGAGGCAGACAGATGGACCCCCATCCAGAAAGCAGCCCCCACCCCTGTGGCATGGGCAGGGGAAGAAGGGGGTTGGTGCAAAGGCCCCACTTCAGGGACATCCTGTGCTGGAGGGAAATTTGGTGGAAATAAAGAAAGCTCATGATTTTGTTGTGTGATTAATACAGACATTACTTAGATCAATTAAAAATTATTTGAAGCTCCTTCGCTTTCCTGCCTTGTAATTGCTGTGCCAATGAGATGTGGATATTTTGCCGAATTCAGGCTCGCTGATTCTGCTTCTAATTCATTTGGGGCACAATCGGTTTCCAGGAGTCCTGGAGGGTGTAGGTGTGCGTGTGGATGCAGATTGAGGCCCATCACGTTGCTATTTGCCCCCCCACCCCCCACACCGACTGCATTTACACCCAGAGAAGCCTGCAGCAGGGGTGTGTGTGTGTGTGTGTGTGCGCGCGCGACGAGAGCCTTGTTGGGCTTTGACCCCCGAGATGGAAGCCCAGGTCTCATCACTTTGCCCCGCAGCGCATTATGCAGTATTATGCGCTTCTGTTGACACATTAGTGTAGGAGGGGGAGTGAGGCTGTTGGCCTGGTCCCCACAGGCAGGGCTGCTGGGATTGTGCCCTGAATATAATTATTTTTCTTGCTTAATGAGGCTGGGTCATTTAATTACGGAAATACACTATGTAATTTGCTCCCTAAACCCCTCCTCTAACCCACTTACTCCAAGAAAGGAACTGGAGCCTCTCAGGGCTTTCTGCACCGGTGGGTTGCACATGGCAGCCAACAGTCATGCGCGATGCGGTCATTGTCATGCATGCTCCCTTCTTTAAAATCCGCATTTTCCTATCACCCCTGCATGAACGTCCACAGAGGCGAATGGGGTGGCCTTTGCAGCTTGAAAGCGACGTCGGGGGGGCTTGCTGGGGGGAGGCCCGGGATTCCCCAGACGCGTGGGGGCGCGCAAGGCCACGATCCACGGCGCCGCCCTGCTGGGAGAGCTGCCGGTCCCTGCCAGGTTGGCCTGCGCTTCGCGCCGCTTGCCGCCGGCCGGGCTTCCTCGCCCAGCGGGCTGCGGGGCCCGGGCGCGGGCCGGCCGCGCGGGGCTGCCCGGCGTGCGCGCGCGCGCGTATCCCCGCTGCCGCCTGAATGAACCGCCGCTGCCCCGCGCCCCGCGCCCCCCGCCCGGTCGCCCTGGCGGCGCGCCGGCGGGGGCTGCCCCGCCTGCCCCGCTTCTCTCCGCGCCGCGGCGCTTCGGAGGAGGGCCCTCGCCGGTCGCGGGGCCGCGGAGGGAGGGGCGAGCGAGGGGGCCCCGAGAGTCTTCCGCGGCGCTAGCGGGGGGCGGCCTCTACTCTGCCCGCGCAAGGCCCGCGCGGGGCTCTCCCGGGCCGCCCACCGGGGAGCAGGCGGGGGCCACGCGCGGCGGGACGGGATTCCTCGGGTGTAAACCGGCCCCGCTCCCAACCAGAGGCGTTCGGGAGAGGAGGGGAAACGGGAAGGGTTTCTTTCGCCGCCCCCCAAGCACCCGATCCCTGGTCTGGGGGCCCTCCCCGGGGGGCTCCAATCCGCGGCGGCCCCCGCCCCCGCTAAACCGGTCCGTCCGGCCCCCCTCCTCCTCCTGAGGGGTCGGAAGCGGCGGGGTCAGGCGAGGACGAGGCGGGGGAGCGGCGCCTTTGTGCTGGCCGCGCCCTTGAAGAGCCGGGGAGGGTTTCCCCCGACGTGTTTCCCGCCCCCCGCCGGGAAAGATGACGCGGCAGCCGTGCCCCCCGTGCCCGCCCCCGTCCCCCGTGCAGCCCCGCGGGCCAGGCAGGCGGGGGCTTCTTCTTTCCTTGCCCTTGCCCGCCAGCCTTCCCGCTTGCCCCCGGCCGCCCGGGCAGCAGGGCGGAGGGTCTTCGCCGGCCTCCTCGCAGAGGCGCTCCAGTGGGTCTTTAATGCCGGCGGGGCGGCTGGACTGGATGACCCCTGGGAAGCCCCTGGAACACCTCCACGCACCTGCGGTTCTCTGAGCAGCTGCGCCTCCTCCCTCCGTCCGTCCTCTCGTTCTGGCGGGAGAGCAGAGCCTGGAGGCCGGGGGGGGGTTCCGCCTCGGAGAGGGGTTCCCTTGAAATTTGAGGGTGGGCAAAGGCAGCTCTTGGCCTTGAAAGCCATGCTTGGGGGAGGCATCCTCTGAAAGGGAAACAAGACCAGAGACCCCTCTGCCAGGAAGGCGGGGGGGGGCTAGCCAACCCAGTCAGGGCCAAGGAAAGCTGCCCATGTCTCCCAGTGTGATTGCTGGGTGGCCCCCACCGGGACAGCTGTCTACATCAGCCCATGCAGGACAAGAAGCGGCCAGAGGCGGGAGCCAAACTTCACCCCCCAATCCTCCCAAACTGATTCCTTGCACCCCCTCCCCTGTGGGCTGGTGCCCTGTTTCCCTGTCGGACCACCACCTGGCCTGATTTGTGGCCCCAGGTAGGCGGGTGGGCGCTGGGCACATTCAGGTGCTCGATTTCTCCCTCTGGGCCCCCGAGCGGCTGCAGGGGAGGCCCCGAGCAGGTGCTGATCGTGTGAGGTGCCGAGGGATTTGTGTGGGTGCCTGCCCACGTGTGAGCTGTGCCCCTTGGCAGCAGGAGCAGCGAGTACCCAGTCTGCCAACAGGGACCATGGATCGAGGAGGTTGCCTGGGAGGCCAGAAAGGGGTGGGGTGGGCGCTGCGGGTATGTCTGTCTGTCTGTCTGTCTGTCTGTCTTACTGCCTGTCTGCAGCCTGTGGAGGAGAGGAAGGAGAGGTTCTCGGTGTGTATGTGTGCCTCACTTTGCCCTCTTACCCCGAGGCAGAAGTTGGTTCCTCTTCACAGCAGTATAAACCCCGGTGGAACTCACTGCCGCGTGACGTTGCCCTGGGCCCCAGTTTGGACACTTTTCAGGTGGAGTTGAACCATGGCCATGCTCTTAGGCCTGACGGGCACACGGGGGCTCCAGGTTCAGCAGCAGTTCTCCGAGGCTGAGCCCCAGCAGCCAGGGGCCCTCTCTCTGGCCAGCCCCTGGGGGCCGGGGACAGGAGACTGGGCTGGGAAGTCCCTGGTGTCCTGATTCTACTTCAGGCCTCTCCTTGCACAACCAGGCTCTCTGACAGCGAAGCAAGGGCTACGAGGGGAGCTATTTCTTCCCCCGCCCCAGAAGAGGCATTTTCTGCAGTAAAAGAATTTGACAGGGGGGAGGTAGGTGTAAGGGCAGGGGCTCTGACAGGAAAGTAGCTGCCCTGGGACCCTGAGCTAACACTCACCTGCTTTCTCAGAACCCCAGGGCTGCAAGGGTCTTGGGGGCAGCCGATCGTCCCTCAGCCAGGACTGCTTTCCCCTCCCTGGAGGGCACCTGCTGGGGGCCTGAGAACAGCTTTGCCTCGCTCTTGCACTGTGTGTTTGTCTCTGGCTGTTTACTTGTGTGTCAAATAGATTTCCAACCCTCCCAAAGCAGATGGCAACTCATCCTGGAAATAACAAACATACGAACAGCACAAACCGGTTGAGCAGGGCCAGCATAACCACTCCCACAGAGAGCTGCAATTCTTCCCACATGGGGGGTGCATCTACCCACAGCCAAGGCCCAGCCTCCCTGGATTGTGACAGGCGCAACTGGATACTTGGTCTAAGGTTGCAGAAGCAGAGTTGCTCATGCAATGCTCTTGTGCGTGCCTGTGCACACTGCACATAGGTGGGCCCTGCACTCTTACCTCTGCGTGGCAGGAGGGTGTATGCTGAGCACTCTCCATAGATGCACATGGCACATGGGTTGAGTTGTGCAACATGGCCATTCAACAAAAGGATTACATAGTACAATTCGTATGTGACTCCACATGTGCAGATGTGCACCAGGTGATGACACTCGATTCTCGGCCCAGAGCCTGGCTGGGAGGTGGTGGCAGCGGGGCGGGAGGGCGAAGCAGCCACATCCTGTGAGGCTGAGAAGTCGTGTCTCCTCTTGGCCTCCCAGGCGGCCAGCCATTCTTTCCAGAAGGATAGAGGAGGGCTTGCTCTTATCTCTCCAGAGGGAGAGGGCCTGCAGGGTGGGAGAAATGGGAAGTCCCCACATCTTTGTGCTGTGTCCTCACTGGTCCTGCCCCCACTTCTCTTTGTTGGACCTGAGAGCCCAGATGACATAGGGTGCTGCAGGGAGCAATGCATGGAGGGGAGGGCTGGGGTGAGGAGGCCCATCCTTTAAGCACACCCCGACCCCCAAGCACTAGGAGCCTGGTGGTGTGCCTGGGCTACAAAGTAGGCTAAGTGGAGAGAGAAGTGATGGCTTCTCTCTTGCCTCAGAGAATGGGTGGCTGTGTGGCCCCAGGAGCCTGCTTTCCCAGGCAGGCTGCCTCTGACACAGGCAGGAAGAGTTCCGTTCACTGCGACTCCTCCTAGCCGTGGATCTGCGCCGTCCCCTTTTGAAGCTCCTGTCCAGCTTGGCAGCCATCCCCAATGCCTCGCAGCAGTGAGTTCCACAGTTTCACCTTGCACTGTGTGGAAGAGACCCTTCTTTTCCTCTGTCCTGAATCCTCCTCCTTTCTGTGGGGGAGAAAGAAATTGATTGGGGTGCCTGGGCTGAATCCCTGAATGGCAAAGCCTATCACCCTGGCACTAGGAGCATCTGTGAGAAATGGTGAGGTCTTGCCCATCTGGGAGGGCATCTGGAAGAGCACCTACTGGGCCAGCCCTGTTCTGAGGGGCTCTGTGTTGCGACTGCAGCAGGTGCAACCCCCTCCCCTCCCTTTGCACTCGCTAGCCTCCCCCAGGGCCCCCTTTCCCTACCTCCCACCTGACTCATTTCTTCCCCCCTCCCTTCCTCCCACCCACAGGTGGATGGGAAGGCTGTGCTGATCACTGGCTGTGACAAAGGCTTTGGCTACGCCTTGGCCCGGCACCTCCACGCTAAGGGCTTCACTGTCTTCGCCGGCTGCTTGCTCAAGGTGAGATGAAGGGGGTAGGAATGGGAGGGCTCGAGGGCTTGGGGCCTGATGACCCCCCACTACCCTGTTTGACTTCCCTGCTGTCCCTCCTGGAAGGGGGTGGACTGGGGCCAAAATGGCCAAAGGCCTGGAAACCACGAGGCCCTAGGAGGAGCAGCTGAGGGGGCCGGGTAAGCCTGGAGAAGAGAAGGTGAAGAGAATGGGACATGACAGCCATGCCTAAATATTTGAAGGGATGTCATGTGGAGGATGGGCAATCCTGTTTTCTGCTGCTGCAGAGAATGGGACACTATGGAGCCTGGCTTCAGAAAGAGATTTCTCCCAAGCCTTAGGAAGAACTTCCTCACGTTAAGAACTGTTTGACAGTGGAATGCCCTGCTGCTCACTGGAGTGTGGTGGGGTCTCCTTCTCCGCTGGCGGGTTTTAAGGAGAGGCTGGGTGGCCATCTTCCAAAGGGAGGGTTTGGATTGTGTCTCTCTGCTTGCCTGGCAGAAGGGGGTTGGACTGGATGGCCCCTGGGATCTCTTCCAGCTCTGTGATTCTATGAAGGAGGCTGACCAGACCCCCAGGAACAAAGACCACCACTGTTGCCCACTCGGTGCAGAAGGAAGCAGCGGCCTTTACGAGGGAGCAAAGCGTGAGGGAGGGGAGTTCCCCTCTGTGGGCCATCTGATTGAGAGGCTGGCTGGAGTGGGTTGGGGGTCTCTCTCTCCAGGGTGGGATCCTTTTCTGCCAGGCAGGTTCCCCAGAGGCTCCTCCAGCACAGTCCAGACCCAAAGGCCCAGAATTCAGCCAGTGGGCTGCCCCTTTGGGTCACTGGGAGTCAACCTTTGTTGTGCCTTGTTCTGGCTAAGACAGTGTGGGGGAGAGAGAGAGAGACTGTCCCCCTCTGTGGCACCAGCAACAACCCCCAGCCCGGCTCCTGGCAGTTAGAGATCCTGATTGAAAATCAAAGGCACCAAAGGCTTCGAGGAAGAAACTGCCGGCCTTATTGTGGGAACTCGTGCTAAGATAGGAAGGTTACTGAGGGTGCCAATGTGATCTGGCTTCGTTCTGAGGGAGGATTGCCAGGAAGAGGGGAGGTGGAAAAACATCCCGAAGAGTGTCAGTTTACATCACAGAGGGGTCAGGGTAGGTAACTGGGAGGGAGGGCACGCTGGGTGACGGTCAAGCCCTGGGTCTGCTGGCCGCTCGGAGGCCTTCTTGCTCTCTGGTGCTAAGCGCTGTTGGACTCGGAGCCACGAGTCAGGTGGAGAGACCAGCTGGAGGGGAGGGAAAGGGCAGTCGACCTGGAGCAGGGGGACAAATGAGCCACTTTTTGGGGCAGGGGCCAGGACTAGAATGTTTCCATCCTGGCTGAGACTCAGCCACAGGCCTGCCAAGAGGCCTCATCACCCCAACCAAGGGCAGGAGGGAGGCTGGCTCTTCCCTCTGATGCTGGGGGGGGAGGAGTGTGTATAAGGGGTTGACAGGTGGGGAGGGGGAGACTGTGTGGGAGGAGGGCTGCTGGGGAGCAGCCACAGGCCAGGAACCCAGTTGAACCTCTGGCAGCACTTCCAGACCAGGCCCATGGCACTCAAAATAGCAGAGGGGCGGGCATGGGGGTGGTTATGGGGGGTGGGGTCTTTATTCTAAATCAGTCCAAGTCCCCACTGCAGGACAGAACCCATTTGGAGGTGGAATAACAGAACGTTACGTTTAGGGCCTGGACTTCAGATGCCTACGGGGTGTGTGTGTGTGTGTGTGTGTGTGCAGAATTCTGTGCTCTGAGAAGAAAACATCATCTGTGCCCCCTCTGTCCTCCTCTCCTTCTTTCCATGTGCACCAGGAATTGCCACCCTGGCCATGGGGCGCTGGGTCTGTGTTGCAACCACCAGTGCAGCTTCACCCTGGGTTCCATGTCTGGCTGCAACCTCTGTGTGGCAGGGTAGATGTGAACCCCTTGTGGGAGGTCTTGGGCCTGCCTTGTGCTTCTCGGCGTGTGCTTTCTCTTGTCCGTACGCGAATCCTAGAGCTGAAGAGATCCCAAGGGCGACTCAGTCCAACCCCCTTCTGCCATGCGGAAAGACACGGTCAAAACACTCCCTTGGGCCACCTGGCCTCTGTTTATAAACCTCTGAAGAAGGAGACTGGTGATGGCGTGGAGTCCTGCAGGCACTGCCACATGCATCTACGCCTGAAAAGGGTGTCTGAGTGTCCCTTCCTGTGTGGCATCCATTTGGTGCCTCCGAGAAAGCATCGCGTTGTTGTGCAAGCTCAGCGGCACCAGTGAGTGATGGAAATAGCGCTCTGTTGCACTTTGTCTTCGTGCTGTTTCCCGAAGAGCCTAAATTCCCTAAGGGAACCATTCCCATCTGATTTTGGAAGCTAAGCAGAGTCAGCCTTGGTTAACGTTTGGTTGGGAGACCACCAACGTAGCAAGCAGATACCTGCTGTCCATGCCATCATTCCCACATTGTTTCCAAGGTCTTTCCTGAGATTTCCAAGGAGCCTCTCAATACTCTAGACTCCAAATCCCAGAAGCCCAAGCCAACACGTGGGCAAGGGGCAGGAGTGATGGGAACTGAAGTCCAACAACCACTGGAGCCCCTCTACTTGAGCCTCTCCCCTCCAGACTGCAGAGGTGCCTTTCTGGGCCGGCTCAGGGCCTCCCAGCGATACCAAGGGGAGCAGGGAGGCCCAGACATCAAGGAGGGTGGAGCTGGCAAAGGCTGTGGCCACACCTGTGGTCTGCAGATGCCACTGGTTGCTTTGAACTGGGTAGATGAAGGTGACATCCTCTTTTAGCAGGAGGACATTTCCCAGTCTGGCTGCAGGGATGGAAGGGCCCCGGGGCCCCTCTGGAGATGGCAGTGCTGGGGCCAAAGAGGGAGCCTCTGCCATCTCTGGCCACTCTTACCGTGGTGGTAATAGAGGTTGGGGGGACCCAGGGGGAGAGGTCCCCGTGGTAGCCAGGGACCTCCTGTCTTTTCCCTCCCGCTGTAGATTTCATGGCTCTGTCCTGTGGTGGAAGGTGGGGAAGTATCCCTGGAGTGGCACTAGAGCTCCGCAGGAGAGAACCCTAAGCCGTTTCCCAGCTATGGATCCCAGGGTCCCACGAGAGGGGGCCAGGACAGTTATGGAGGGTTTGCCCCCACGGGGACTGACTCCCTCTTCTCCCTCTTGCGCTCTTTCTCTCGGCTCTCTCCGGAGGGGCCTGGGCCAAAGGGTGAGCGACCCTCGAGTGGTGCCAGGGTGTTGGGGGGACAAAGGACGCTCCGCGGCTGAGGGGAGCAGCAGTAGACCGAGCCTTTTCCTCCTTCCGTCGTGGGCAGGACCGAGGTGGGAATGGTGCTAGAGAGCTGGCCGGCCTGGGATCCAACCGCCTACGTGTCCTCCAGCTGGACGTGTGCCTTCAGGAGGAGGTGGATCGTACCCTGAGATTCGTGAGGGAGAACCTGACGGACCCTCGGCAAGGTGGGTCCCTGTCTGGTTCTGCACCTGCCTGCATGCTTGCGTACACACGCCTGTCCTAGGACCGGGCCCCTCCATTTCCCTGCGGAGCGGCCCCTCTGCCCCCACAGCTCCCTCTCTTGGCCTGCGCCCCCCTCCCTCGGCTGGCGCCGAGGGCAAGGCAGTGCCCCAAAGGGCAGGCTGGTGGGCAGAGTGCTTTGCCCTCATGCAGCCCCTGTTGGATCGCTGGTCCCTAGGAGAGGAGGGGGCTCCTTCGAACCCCCTCCCTGCCCCTGGGGCACTCCAGGAGGCACTGCTGTGGGCTGCTGGGAGCAGTGGTGGGCTGGCGCTGTACATTCGTGGACAAAACTGCTGCCAGAATGGATTCCCTCGTGGAATGGGACTGGCAGGGACGGTGGTGGCTGAGCAGGGCATGATCCAAGCCCCTGGCCGATGGCTGCATTTCCCCTTCTCTTGATGAGGCTGTGGGTGAGAAATCTGGGCCAGAACCTGAGTGGAGCAAGGATGGGGTGGGGTCCATGGTGGTAAGAGAGGTTGAGGGGCCCAAGGGGGTAGGGAGGGCTGACAGTCACTCCCCCACACTTAGGGGTCTCTGCTCTTTGGTCCTGCAGGTCTGTGGGGTTTGGTGAATAATGCCGGCGTGGCCTCCTTTGGGGACGTGGAATTCACTACCCTGGAAAAGTACCAGCAGGTGGCGGAGGTCAACCTCTGGGGGGCCATTCGTGTGACCAAGGCCTTCCTGCCTCTGATCCGCAGAGCCAGAGGTACGGGAGTGAGGGAGCCTGTGGCTGGAGTGGGGACAGGAGGGGGGCTGGCAGGGACCATCCTCAGGCCTCTAGGGGCCCCTCCTCTGCCTGCCCTCCCACCTCCCACTGGATGCCTCTGTTGCAAAGCACCCTCAGACTGAGACACTTTTGAAGGGAGAGGGAGGGCCCTCTAACGGTGCCAGCAGGAGCCGCCCCATTGACCAAGGGGGGCTGCAGAGCTGAGAGGGGTGTCCCACCTTGGGTGATAGCTGGGTCGCTCTTCCCTCCTGTAGTTACGGGGGCACAAAATGAGGGTGTTCCCCCCAGTTCTGCCACACACACACTGAAAGGTTCCTTCAGTCGCCGATTTCTGCAGAGAAGCTGAAATCATTTCACACCTGGAACTCTTCTGTTTACTGTGCTCCTATTCCCTGGGTAACACTGAGGGGCATTTTGCTCTCTTCTCCTCCTCATTTTGTCCCCTGCATAGCTGTACCTCATCTCCCACCACTGGACGGTTCATGAAGCAAGAAACCAGCAAACGGGTGCTTAGTCTGTGTAATATTTGGCACTCCCCACATGCAGGGACTTGGGGGGGGGCAACTGCAGGTCCTCAGTCGTGGACATGAGCAGCCATAATGCAAGGGGGGGATAGGAATCCTGCCCATGTGGACTCGCTTGCATGCGCATGTCCCTCTCTCACTCCAAATCGGATCCAGAATGGGTGTCATGGGGGAGAGGAAGGGGCTTGGCCTTGAGGCGTGGGCTGAAGGTGGCGCTCTCATGGAACCATGTAGGGCACTGATTGGGCTCGAGTGGCACCTCCACTCCCCAAGGGCTTCCCGGGAGCCTGAAGTGGCTGAGACCTCTCTCCAGAACCCATGAGGAATGCCTTCTGAGCGTGCACAGAGTTCCCTTCCTTCTTGTTTGCTTAACTGCTTCTGGACATGAGGTGGGGGAAGGCTCCTCTTCTTAGAAAGCCAGCCCTGTGAGGGGCACCTCAATTCTGGGATATCATTCCCCATAACCTGAGAGCAGCCCCGCTCTGCCCTGTCTGCTCCTCTTCAGGTCGGGTAGTCAACGTGACCAGCATGTTGGGCCGGATGGCCAGTCCCATGCGTTCCTCCTACTGTGTCTCCAAGTTTGGACTAGAGGCCTTCACCGACTGCCTGCGCCAGGAGATGTACCCCTGGGGGTCTCCGTGATGGCTGTCGAGCCCAGCAACTTCATCGCGGCCACTGGCATCCTGACTGGGGAGGGGGTGCAGGCTGCAGCCCAGCAGATGTGGGCCGAGGCCGGGGAGACCGTCCGTGCTGACTACGGGGAGGCCCACTTCCAGCAGAAGGTGGACCGGATGAAGGCCTTCGTCCACAGTGGCCGGAGGGATGTCTCCCCCGTGCTGGAGGACATCACGGACGCCCTCACTGCCCGGCTCCCCTACGCCCGCTACAACCCCATGGAAGCCCGCTGGTGGATGCGGCTGCAGGCCGTGACCCACCTGCCCACCGCGTTGGCCGACTGGCTCTTCAGCAAGTAGCCCCCCCAGAGCAACAGTGGCGGAGGCAAGAAGGGGTCACCTGGTAAAGGGTAAAGACCTCCTGCTCTGGCCTCCAGGTCACCTCCCACAACATTTTTGATTCCCAGCTGGGTACTGGGTGGAGGGGGTGGGCCCATGTAAATATCCCTTGTCGGCGGGGGGGGGTTCTCTGGGGAGACAGATGTCCCAGTTCCCTCGGGCTGAGAAAGGATGGGAGCTCTGCTTGTGAGCTGAAGAGTCCCTGTCATTCTCGGCCCAGGGCCTCCTTTGAAAATCAGGCAGGACTCAGAGCTGGTCAGGTGGTTCAGAATGGGACAGATGGCCACTCTGACCCCCCCTCCCATCCCCCCCACTGTCCCCCTTCATCATGGGGGGCAGCTGTGTGCCTTAGCAGCCCTGTGCAGAAAGGGTACCCCAGTGGTTGAAAAGGGGTGCACTGAGGAAAGTCTTTGCCAACAGTTGCCAAATCAGGAGGAACCCTGCCCCAGGCCCTGAGATTTTGGGTCCCAATGTGAGACCAGGCGGGGGCCCCAAGTGATACCATCAGGCAAGATGCATTAAGCAGCCACCAACTGCTCAGAGCACGCCATTCAGAGGAGAAAGGCCAAGTCCAAAAGAAAGCAGAACAGACTGCTTTGGTTGCAAATTAACTTTTATGAGCTCCAGCAGAAGAGAGCAAACTTTTGCCAGCTCACAGCTCACAGCAAGCATTGCTTTTAGCAAAAGGAGGCAAGGAGGGTTTTCCATGCTCTGATTTGAACTTTGCTTGCTCCAGTTTTAATGCTTTTGCAAGCACTGATGGCTACATGTGGGAGTCCAGCCAAAGGAACTTTTCCAAGCAAAGAGAAAGTTCCCAAACTCCGCTTTCAATGGGTTGCTTCCATCAGCCAGTTCACCTCCACTGGCTACCCCTTTTTCCTCTTCTTTTTCTTTTTTCTCAAAGAGTTTAGAGAATCCTCCCTAATCCCCCAAAGGATACTTACCTTGATCACAACAGTGCTGCTAATAACCACCTCCTACTAGGGAAATGGGAGATTGTAATTATGCTGATAATAGTAAATTCTGAGAATCTGACCTTTCCCAGTGATAGTTTCAAAGCTTTCTTTGGGGAGAGCAAGAGAGAGAGAGAGAGAGAGAGAGAGAGAGAGAAACTGGAGGGAGTCAGGGGAGAGGAGGAGGAGGAGGAGGAGTGTAGTGTAGGAAGAGGGAAGAAGTGGAAGGAGGGGATGGGTGGCTGTGAGGAAGGGGAGAGGGGGAGAGCGAGCGAGCGAGCGAGCGAGCGCAGGAGTGCGCTCAGGGAGGCAGGAGCTGAGCTAGCGGTTCCAGGCAGGAGGGACAAGGAGAAAGGTGGTGTTACCCTGTTTACTGGGGGTCCCGGGAGGGACACCTAAACAACCAAACAATAAAACACAATTTTGGGGAAAATTAGCTGGAGCACTCACATAAGCTAGCGAGAGGCAGGGTAAGCGGGATCTTGCAACCCAGTGTCTACGAGGTCAGGTCAGTCAAGCAACCAGATGGGTTTAACGTAATAAAAATGATGTTTTACTGAATACAAGCAAATATCAAAGATACCCCAGTCACACAGCTAACTAAGAAATTAGAGGTTGACTTAAGGATAGGGACTTTCAGAGGAAAATGGGTGATACAACACCTGTCTCATCGTCTTGGACCTCGGGAGGGAAGCCGGGGTTGCAGAGAAGAAGCTCAGCTCGATTAGCTGAGGAGAGCTCACCAAGCAAAGCAGCAGCAAGACGGGTTGAAACTCAGGAGCGATCCAAGGAAGGTCTTGGAATCAGGGGTTTTTATAGGGTGAATTGGGACTGCAGGCCATGCCTTACTTGGGGAGAACAATGAGTTTTGGGTGCGAGACAATGTCTTGGAAAGGTCACAACTTTGCATGATGGAATCAGAGCCGAATTAACAATAGTGTGGCCAGTATGCAAATACGCAGCGCTTACCAGTGGACAGCACAGCCTTTGTCCAGTAGCCTGCTTGGGGCAGGAAGCCTTTGTTAGTATCACGCATATGTGATGAGGTGTTTGCCAGAGAGATCCCTGAAGCGACGAACTGGCTATGTCTGGCCTGCCTGGGTGGAGAATGGAATGTCCAGCAGTTATTGGCCGTGCCTGTTTGCGTGCATGTTCGGTGGCCTCGCAAACACGTGGAGTGGGGTGGCAGGGGAAAGCTGAATTGTTTGATATCAAAATGATATCGGGTGCTATCTCCAGGTAGGCCTAGACTGCAGTAACAGTGGTGTGGGTGTGTAAGAGAGAGAGACAGAGAGAAAGGGTCATAAATGTTCCATCAGAAAGCCAAGACCACTTGGGGCAATTAGGAGGCAAAAAACTTCTGTTAACCAAAGGCAGAGGCCCATTTACCCTTCCCTCCAGCCCAGCAAAGGCACCCTCTAGTCTGGGACCCCGGGGAAGGCATGTCATGGCATCACCTGCTGCCACTTGAGTGGTTGCAGAAGGAAGCTCAGAGAGGTTGCCTTGGGGAACAGCAGCCCTCCAACCCTTTCATTCTATTAAGGCCCACAACAATGCATAGGGGGTGCCTCTGACCATGCACAGGGTGCACCCCACACCGCCGGCCTTTATAGGCTGCTCTTTTCGGTCAGAGGGCACCAGCCTTGGCTGGCACTACCACACCTTCACCTGCCCAACAGCTGGAGGCACTGGCAACAAAGGAGCTTCCCCAGACAGGCAGACCCTTGAGGAACAGACCAGAGGAAGAGGGCTGGCTCATGGGCAGCTGGGGTCGTGCTGGCCACATGTGGGCCCAAGGCCAGTTTTGTGGCCCAGAGACTCTCCTTTGTTGCCTTTTGCTGCCACAGCCTAACGCCCTCCCTGTGGGAAATGCCCCGTGGCACGCCCGGCCGGGCCTCCTCTTTCCTCCTCTTCTTCCTCCTCCTCCTGGGCTCCGAAAGTGCTGCAGCCGCCAGGACTGACCAGCCTGGGCTCTGGGATGGCCTTGCTGCCCCCTGCTGGCGCTCCCGGTGAAGCACACCCGGGGCGGCTCCTCCAGTCCTGCGTTCAGGCGGGCTGCTGTCCTGGGCACAACCCTGTCTGCTGCACCACCAACACTGGTGCTGGACCTGCTCCAGAGGAACAAAGAGGCAGGCAGCGTGTGTGTGTGTGTGTGTGTGTGTGAGAGAGAGAGAGAGAGAGAGAGGGAGAGAGAATTGTTTGTGGAGACATTTCTCTCAAAATTTTCCTCGCTGGTCTTCCTGTAGTTTGCCTCCATTGGCTTTCTGACTTGTTGGGGAAAAAGCACAAAGAAGATTGTGCGCCACAGCCTGGACAAGATGGAAGCAGCTGAAACCATTCCCAGGAGGCCTTCTTGACAAGGAAAGGTCTTAACCAGTGCTGGAAGTGCTGCTGCTGCCACCAGGATGGCTGCCCCAAGGAACAGAAGATGGGGTGTCATTGTGGGGGTGCCCCCTTTCACTTAACACTTGTCTCCGCCTGGCTTGAAATGAAGGGTGGACTCTCTTGAGATTCAGACTCCAACATTTTGCATTTTAGAGTCTATCCAAAGAATATGTGAAGTGGCAGCAAAAGCCTCTGAGCATGTACAGAGCATGTCCCTAAAGTGCACAGAGCCCTGCATAACCAGGGGTGATAATGCAGTGATTTGCTGTGGTCAAGTGCTTCACACACATTGAAACAGACCGTACAGCAATCCTGCAAGGTAGATCAGTATAATTTTCACCCCTTTATTGCGGGTGTGCTGCTGGGGCTGAAGGGGGGGAAGGGGGTTCACAGCATGAGGGACTGGGTCCACAGTGGAGGCAAGACCTGAAGTGGGGACCGTGCAGTCCCTCGGCCTCTCCTGCTCCGTATGGGTCCTGGGGGTGTGAGGCCATCTGTCCAGCCTGCCTGGCATTGTAGAAAGGAACTGGTCCAGACTGGGACTGTGCCCCGTGCCAGCACAGGTGACGGCGCTGCAGGAAGTGTTGTGACGGCACCATGACATCATCTTGGCAGCTGTGATGTCACACCTGCAAAGTTAGTGCGTGGCTCCCCAGTGGGCTCCTCCTCCCCATGCTGCAGTGTTCTGTGGGTCGGCTTGAGGGAGGGCACCCAAGGTCTCTCCCCTGCCATTCACCAGCTGTGGCGCCTCAGAGGGCCAGCCGTGCCCTGCGGGGGGCGTGTGCCAGCCAGTGCTCAGAGCGCCCCCCTCGGGTGACAAAGAGTGCAGCGACAGGCAACCAGCTGTGGCAAAACGCCACAGGGCGCAACGCAGTTACCGCTGGTTATGCCTGTGCTGGGCAAAACACTAATATTGTTGTTGCCGATCCTGTATTTTTACTTCACCAGGAGCCCCTGCGCCCGCTCTCCACGTCCCTTTCCTCTTTAATCCCCACAACAATCCTGTAAGGCAGATTTACTCAGAAGGAGTGGTGACCCAAGGCCATCCCGTGCCTTGCATGACCAAGCTGGGATTTGAGCTGGCGCCCCCCCGTTCTTGCCGTCCCTATAAAGAATGGCCGTAAGGCTGAAAATTGCAGAAAGAAATGAGATGAATGTCCGTAATTAGAATGTCAAAATAATACACACAACCATAGTAATTTGCATAACATGCAAACAAGATGCCTGGACTGAAGGAAATGGGATAGGGCAACCCTAGCCTTGGGGGGGCCGAGGGCTGCAGGGAAGGCACTGTGGAGTCTCGCGGCAAATGCCTGCCCCTCTTCTGGCACTGGTGTGATCCCCCCCCAGCAACAATAACTTAGCGTGCAGAATGGGCTGTCCACCACTGAGCTCCTATGGCCCCTTCCCTGACTCTGCACGGGGCAGGGGCACCATCTTGGCAGGTTTGTGTGGCATAGCATGGCCAAACATCAACAACGGTGGCGGCAGAGAGCAACCCTGGGTGGGTCCTGGGAGATGCATGTGGGTGGGAGTGGGTAGCTCCTCCTGACCGGCAAGCAAAGTGGATGGTGTGTGTGTGTGTGTGTGTGTGTGTGAGAGAGAAAGAGAGAGAGGGAAAGAAATGCTGGCAAAGACCTCATCTGTGGAGCCATGTTGGTGGGGGGGTGTCATCTTGACAAACACGTCCCCCTCTTCCCCATTCTATTTGGAAGGATGTATTCCCCTGCTGCTGTTGCAGCTGTGGCACATGATAGCGGGGGCGGGGAGGAATCAAGATGGCTGCAGGGCCACAGGGGCCTCTCCCCTCCCAGAACTTTCCAGGGTAAAAAGTTTGCCCCCTCTCCCCAGGAGCACTCGGGAGGGATTTTGTAGCCTGAGGGGCTGAAAACCCAGAGCCCTGAGTGAATCCCATCTGAGGCTCATCCCCAAAATCTCCATCGAAGTGTGTGCCTCTGCTGTGGCCCCGGGCCCCCACCCAGTGGGTCCTTTCTCTCCCTCTCCCCTGCCTCCCTGCCAAGCTGCCCGGGAAGGGACACTGGCAGTGCCACCACTTGCGCCAGGGGACAGGGAGAGCCTGGCACATGCTCTCCTCAGCTGGCCCTGCCTGTGGCCCCTGGAGGCCCCTCCCATGGACCCCTTTGGGCCCTCTCCCCCTCCCCCTCCCTCCCTCTCTTCCTGCGCCAGTCTCACCTGCGCCCTGTTTCTCCTCCCAGGCGTGAGACCAGGTGGAGGCAATCAGGTGTGAGGAAAGGAAAGGCCTCCTGTTCTCCCCACCCACTAATTAGCTGCAATTAGGGGGATTAGGCCTTCTTCTCCAGAGCCAGCACACGTGGCTGGGGTGGGGGTGGGGGTGGGGGTGGGGGGGCAGGAGGTGGCACTGGCCTCTTGGAAGCCTCTCCGGTGGCCCTGGAGGAACCTTCGTGGCCAGGGGGTGAGTGGGGCGGGGGGCAGGCAGGGCAGGACGCCCTTTGTGAGGCCTTGCAGTGCCCCCTGCCAACGGCTGCCCCAGGAAAGATGATTGAGGGGAGGGGTTTGCTAGGACGCAGTCCTTTATCGACCAAGGGGGCACCTTGAGAGGGTGTCTGGCCGTGGTTTGCCCCCTCGTTTCTGTGAGGGGATTTCTCTCTTCCCTGCACCCCCTTTCTGGTCCCATAGACTAATAATGCCATTGTTCCTTGATTGGCAAACGGGCAACCTTGCATAGGGATCCAAAATATTCTCAGGTCAATGGGTGCTACGCGTTCTGGTTGACCCACAGGGTCCCTATGGCCGGGTCATACCAGGGAGCACAGAGAGAGAGAGCAGTCTCGTTGGATTCACATCCTTAGCCACTCTCATCCTTCGGCTGGCCATTTTGGGGGTGACGGTCCTGATGAGGGGCTGCAGCTGCCTGCTTGAGCTTGAGATTTAAATGGGGGCCCTCCACGTTTGCAGTTTTGCCATCTGCAGCTTTGGAAGTGAGGAACAGGATCCTTCTTACTCCCCCTTCCCGAAGCTGGAGGCTTTTGCGCCAATGGGCATAAAAGAGTCTGTGGCTTTGGAAGTGAGGAATAGGATCCTTCTTACTCCCCATTACTGAAACTTCAAAAGCCTTAGAAAATCCTTCTCCCTCAAGCCCATTGCCTAACACATTTGCTCTTCCCCTCTGAGAAATGCACCCTGTACTCTGGGGGCGAGTCTTGTCTTCTGCTCTTAGGAGACGTTTTGGCAGGCTCCTCAGATATGCAGCAGGGACAGGCTGCTGAGCAGAAGCAAGCCCACCTCAAGCCCATTGCCGACCCCGTTTGCTGTTCCCTTCTGAGAAATGCGCCCACGCTTTGGGCTTGAGACAGATCATCTTGAGATGGAAGTGTTGTTCAAAGTCAAAAGGGTTCTGGATGAATGTCTTATGTGACTGAACCAAGGACAGCAAGTCAGTCACTAAAAATATACAAGTCTCAAGTTGAGTCGAGTCAGGGCCTAAGTCTGACTTGAGTTTGACTCAGTCGACTCAAGTCTACATCACCGGGGGGCAGCCTCAGTGCCTTGCTGGAGGCCCCCCAACAACTCTCCTGGGAGGGAGGGAGGGCTTTCCGGGCTAGGGGCAGGTTGCACAAGCAGTTGTGTGTATGAAACACATTTCCCCAGCTTGAAATAACCACTCTCCCTCCCCACTATAGCAAACAGGGCCAGGGACTCAAGCAAAGCCCCGGCGACCTCTGGAAGGCTCCTGCGGGTGGATAGGGGTCTTGAGACCACCTGGATGTCCACCAGCATTGGCCTTTTTCTCTGAGGTTGGAAGAGCATCACCACCACCCTCTGCTTTCCTGCCCACTTATGCCTTGCTGGAAACTGAAGCAGATTCCATGGAGATATCAGAGGAAAAGACCTCCTGCTGAGGCAGCCACGTGGGAACACCAGGCAAGATTGTGGAAAGGATCTGTTTGGAGGAGCCCTCCCAAAAGATCTGCGTCAGCAGACAGGCAGAGCTGGACAGCAGGAAAATGGTGTGCGTGTGTGCACGAACGAGCGAGGCTGCTTCCTGTGGTCAAAGATTACGACCAGTGCTCTGAACGAGGCCCAGGTGGTCACAGCCGGTGGAAGAGATGCCTGGGTGCCTGTGAGGGTCCCACGCTCTGGTTACTGAACTCGTTGACTGGCGTGCAAAATGTTTTAGTAATTTTTCTGTCCAAAAGCCACCCAAGGAGATGTGCAACTCCATCTCCCAAAAACTATGCCCCTGAAAGTGCAATTTGCTGCTGAGCAATTGGGTGGGGTCGGGTACTACAAGCTCGGCCGGGCCAGCATCCTGCATGACTGGGATGTGTGCTGCAGTCCCCCCCCAAACGCACACACGCTCCTGGTGCCCTTGCTCTGCATCCCAGGCCATGGCCAAGTTCTGCTGCTGTGTTGTTGTTGCTGCTGCATCTCCTGGCAAGATCTGACAACAAGGGGCTTGTTTTGCTCCAGTTCAGTCACAGGTGTGGCTTTTCCTTCATCTTGCCACACACATGGCTGGACAGGGCTCAGGTCTGCCCAAAAGGTACAGGAGAATGGGAGAGCTGAGGCATGGTGAAGGGCCAAAGGTCTCTCTGCAGAGAAAGCTGTAAGAGGGGTTGTTTGCCCGGAGAGGAAGAAGAAGAGGGTCTTCAGCTTCTCCACAGCCCACTGCAAAAACTCCCCTTGCTCTTTGTGGACCCTCTTCCTCCCCCTTCCCCTCCTCCCTGCTGAGATTTGCAGCTGCCACCTCTGCCCACCTTGGCAGAGCAGGCAGGTGAAGAGAGGTGCCAGCATTCCTGAGCTAGGCTGAGGCATGTTCTCTGCCCGATCAAGCTGGATGATGCTGGCCCTGGGCAATGGCCCAGGGATACTGCAAACTTCACCTGCTGCCCACATTTTGCTTCAAGGAATTGGCTTGCCCCAGCACCACCTCAGTATGTAGTGGGCACATTCCCCTCCACCATAGTCCCCACCCTTGACTGCTAACGCTGGAACGAGAAGGCTGGCCTGAGAGTCCTCTAGCAGGATCCCTGCCAGAGAAACCCCTCTCTCCCCAGTGAGCCAAGCTGGACCCAAAGTGTGCTCACAGCAGCAATGCCATTCCTGTTCAGGATGAGAGCACTCGGCTCCATGAGTGTTTGTATGTGTGCACGCACACATGTGATGCTGGTGGAGGAGGCTGTGAATGCTGCCTCAGAGGTGAGCAGAATGGGATGGGGCGAAGGGGTCTGACTGACCCGGGGGCTGCCAGGAAGGGCCCCTCTATCCAGGGAGGGGCTGCAGAGTGTGGAGACCCAAGGCCCAGACTGCCTCCCGGAAATGGCCAGGAACATTTGGGGTTCCTGTGGAGGAAGAGGCGGCCACAGAGCAGGGACATCTCCCCACCAGTAGGGTCTGGGCTTCCTCAGGAGCCAGGTAGAGCAGCCTTTGCCTCCGATGGGGTTATCGGTTATTTTTTCTTTTCAATATCACCTAACAGAAGAATGCAGCTCTGGAACAACTCGATTTCTCCCCCCCTCCCCCCAAAACCCTGCACCCTCCTTCCTCTAGAAGGGTGGGGTGCTTTTGATACAAATGCACTTTTTTGTGTCTGCCTGCATGCGGGGACAGCCCGTTACCCCCATCCTCTCTCACCTGGCTGGCTTCCCCCTTCTGTGGAAACGTCCCTGCATCCATTTTCCTCTTCTCGTCTTCATTGTGAAGTCCAGCCATTCTTCCCACTCCAAGTGAGCTACACCCCTTGAGTCCACGTGTCTGGCTCTGCCACGGATTGAGGGCAGCTTGGGGTGTGGGTGAGGAGTCAGGAGGGGACGAGCCAAAAGGGTGGCCAGGAGAGGGAGGCCTTTGACGGGGGCACGTGCTCGCTCACCCACAGACCCTCCCTCCCTCATCCTATCCAGGGCCCAGGAGCTGGCAGTGGCTCCTTGAACATCAGAGCCCACTTCCCTGGGCTTGGTATTTCCTAACAAGCCGGCCGTGAGCTTCTTCTCTGAGCATATGCCAGCTTAGAGATGGCAACAGTTCCAGGGGTCTCTGTGGCACATCAGGACCCCCAGACCAAGGAGGAGCTTCCTAATGCCACATTTTGCAAAACAGTGTGTGTGTGTGCGCGCGCGCGCAAGAGAGAGAGAGGGGGGGGGGGGGGATGAGGAAAGGTCTCCCTGCGGCTTAGAGGTGGGGACTGTTCTGCCGTCCCTGCACTTGGCTTGGGCAGAAGGCCAGAGGGGCCTCTAAGGCCAGAGGGACCCTGAGGCAAAGCGGGCAGTGCAGGTGCTGGGGGAAATGACCCATCCACAAGCTGGAGAAGGTGGTGCTGGGGGGGGCAGGCGGGCACAGACATCCGGCACGGGGCAAGTTGGTGGCTGGGCACTGTGGGCCATGTGCTCATACTGCTTGGTACGGATGAGGCAGCTGATACTGGGAAAACATCTCCACCGCCCCTTTGAAATGGCAGATTCATTTATGCTGGGACGGTGGGAACAGGGAGGAAGCGGGTTTTTCTCAGGCAGGCATTCACGGGCTGGCAGCTGACCTGTAGTCTTGGCACCAACTTGGCACCAGTGCCTCCCGTCCCCCACGCGCCTCCCAACAACAGGGGAGAAGGGATGAGCGCCTGGGAGGAAAGGGCGTGACGGAGTGGGAGGATGGTGTTCACCGGGAGGCCCTGGGAGAGAGGAGCTCATAAAAAGCAGGCAGCAGCCAGACAGGCAGAAAGCCCGGGCTGTGGATCATCAGGAGAGGCATCTCGGCAGGGATAAAACCACCCAGGCAAGGTAGGCAGGGCCAAGCAGCTTGCTAGTGCTCTTTTGGGGTTGCTGCTTCAAGCCTTGGGGAAAGGCTGGCAGGCTTACTGTTCTTTGCAGGATGCCTTCCACTGGAATGTGAGTTTTGGGGAGGAAAACTGTCCTGCACCAGGCTGGGTTCTTTAACTCTGTACATTCCTTTCACACACCAGCAATTAAGCCTCTGTCCTCTCTAACCATCAAGGGAGTTTATGGAAGAATAGTACTCCATTCCTGGGCGGCCACCACACAGCTGACAACAAACACAGCCCTCTTGTAGGTCCCAACTGCCCACTCCCGGGTTTGGCAGGCGCCCTGGGCTCCTCACAGGGTGGACCCACTGCCAGGACGCAGACACGGCCCCCTCCAGGGAACCCAGGCTTCACCGCAGGGTCAGAGTGACTGGCCTTAGTGGCCCTCAGCCTCACCCTGGAAGGGCAGAAGTGATGGAGCACAGCCTCCGCCCCAACTCTGCCAGAGTCAGTCTGGGCTGGGCTGCCCTGGCACCTGCTGGCTCTCTGTCTGTCAGAAAAAGTGGCAGCGGTGGAAGAGAAGAAAAGGAGGCCGGAGAAACAGCCTCAAAGGAAGGACCAACCCTCGAGAGGCAATTTGGGATTCTGCATGCATCTCTGCTTCATGGAGAGGTGCCTTTCCCTGGCTGCCCAGGACCAGAGTGGTGGCCCTGCGGAGGGCCAATGTGAGCCTTTGGCCACAGCCTGATGATCAGTGTAGGGTGCTTGCCCTTCCCATTCTCCCCCTCATCACAGAGATCAGCAATCAGAGCAGGTGAAGAGGGGGCGGTTGCAGGTGCAAGGGCTCACCCCTCACCCTCCACTCACAAGAGCTGGGGTTGTTCAGACAGCCCCCTTTTCCCGGAAGGTTTGGGTCTTCCCATTCACCTGGTTTCCCACCTACAACTTGCACCACTCAAAAGCCAGTCGTAAGACAGGATTAGAAGAGTCTTGAGAAATAAGATTTATCCTGACTGGACTACTTTGCTGACAAACCAACTCTGCGGCTTTAATTTCTATGGCTGCAAAATAAATGCCACAAGCTGGGACTCCTGAGGCTGTGGGGAGGTTCCCTTTGAAACCTTTCAAAAGTGTGTGCATTCCTTGGTGCCCATCCCTTCCTGAAGCTCAGCCCGTTTTTGTTCATGTTAAGGCTGCCTTGGAGGTGGCTGAGAACAAAAAAGTGTGGATTTTGTGATATATAACGTTTAAAACAAAAAAGCAAAGACAGGTCCTTTGCAGCCAGGACAGGGTGCAACTGACCAGGTCTGAGGGAGGCCCATGGAACTGTCCATACTTCCACGGTCGGCTGTCCATTTTGGGCCCCCCCTCTCCCAGCTTCCTTGGCCCTCGTTTCTGTTCTCATTCATGGGAGTGGGTTTCAGCGGGCTCTGCCATGACCCACCCTCTGCCCAGCAAGACTGCTCTGGGAGCCTCCTTGCCTTCTCCAGCATCTCTTGGAGGGGTATTCTTAGCCAGTAATCCCAGGATCCCCCCTCCATGCCCGAATTGGCTCCTTTTTCCTCCCAGGAAACTGTCTTTCCGTTCCTGCACGCCGCCATGTCCTCTTCCTCCTCTTTGGGCTGCTCCTCAGGGTGGCTGTCCTTCATCCTCCTCCTCTTCCTCCACCTCCTCCTGGGCGCGACCCACGCGCAAACCTTCCACATGGGGAAGTGCCCGACCCCCGTACAAGAGGACTTTGACATCCACAAGGTAGGATGGGGGGCTTTCAGGGCTGCCCTCACAGGGCCAGCATCCAAGCGTCAGATGTGCGAGGAGTGGCAGCGGAGCCAACCGGGAGGGCAAAGGCCTCACCCACAGGCAGGCCAGGGCGGGATAGGGCTCTGCCCAAGGTTGGCACCACCTTGCCGAGCAGCACGCGGATCACCGCCCTCCCTCACTGGGTGCTCTCCAAGGCGGCAACCGGTTTTTCTCTCTCTCTCTCTCAATCCCACAGTATCTAGGGAAATGGTACGAAATTGAGAAGCTGCCGTCAAACTTTGAGAAAGGCAACTGCATCCAGGCAAACTATTCGCTGAAGGAAAATGGGAAGGTTAAAGTGATGAACAAAGAGATTCAGTAAGTGGCAGCTGTTTTGTGGCGGTGGGGTGGGGTGGGATGGTGCTAGCGATGGGGGTTGAAGGGAGAGGAGGGGTGCCAGGGTACATGCTCCAGGTTGCAGCCACCCACATTGTGGCTCCGTGCCTCAGCCCCCAGGCAGCCACATGAGGCTGAGTGATCGTTGCGGAGGCAACCAGTGTTCTCAGACAGGCAGCGGCCACAGTCCAGCCTCGTGACAGTCCACCTGGCTGGACTGGTCGGCAGGGGCAGCAAAAGCCCACCTGGCTACTGACTCCACAGCCTGTGGTTCCCTCCACAAGAAGCCTACAGGCCATGCTGCCCGGGGGCTGTGGCTTTTGCAGCATGGGCAGCCCTTCCAGAGGCAGAAACCAAGGGGTCAAGAACTTGCCCAAGCTGAGCGGGTGGGTGCCCATCCCAGAAACAAGGGCCCTGGCTGGGCCATCCTCCAGCATTCTGGGTGAAGGGGCAAAATGGGAAGTATGGGGGCCAAGGGCGTCCAAAGATCCTGTGGCCAGGTGGGCTCCCAGGCAAAGGTTAACTAGTTTGGGAGGCAGGGAGGGGACTCAACTCTGGGAGTGGGAAGAAGACCCTGGCCTTGCTCTCTGCACCTCAGAGGGGGGAAGGCCTTGATGTCTGAGCCCCCAGGACCCTTCCCAGAAGGCAGACCCTCCCTGGCATCACACGAAAAATGGTCTACTTGGGACAGGTGTGTGCGTGTCTCACTCATGAAGATCCCCCTACTCATTCTTCCAGGGGAACTTGTGCCTCTGGAGGCTCTGTGTGCCCCTTCCCTCAATCCTGAGGGATTTTCAACTCTCTGCCAGTAATGGCTGAGGGTTTCCATATAAAGGGGTGCACTGGAGTGGAGAGTGTTGGTGAATCCTCTATGAGATTTAGTCTGAACTTTAAAGGAGCAACCTAGGGTGCCACTCCTTTCACCCAGGACAGTCTCGGCCTTTTGGACGGCTCTTTCTAAGTCTAGATTAGAACCCGCTGCCTCACTCACGGGCCGAGAAGCCTCCAGCTGCCCTGGCTCTCCTGCAAAGGGCCAGAATCTCCCTGACCCACCCCTGCCCTGCATTGCCTCGAGGCCACCAAGAGAAGCTGACCTTCTATGGCACTCAGGGTGGGTGACGGTCCACCAACACCACACACAGACAGACAGAGCTAAGATAGCAACTTGCAGAACACAGACCCAAAATCACAAGTACCTAAGAGAAATAACAACACGTGTCTGATGTAATACGCCACACAAGCAGAACACGCAACGTCCTGCCTACGTCCCGAAGCGTTTGTACAAGCCAACCTACTTCTAACTGCTGCCTGAAAGACAAACAGGCATTCCACTCTGCCTGGGGGTCTGGTCACTCTCTGAAGAAAGGCGGCCTCTGGGGAGGGGGCAACATCCCCATGGGAGCAGCCGGGGCCTATTCTGGAGGCCACACAGCAGCCCTGGGGACTGGCTCCCTCCGCTCTGGCCTTGTCACCCACAGCCCTGCCAAGGCCCTTCTTGCACCTTGCGCCAACACCCTTTTCCAAAGTGTGGCCATGAGCCTGCAAAGCAAAGCACCACCCAGGGAGGTGGCATGAGTGCTGTCAATCTCACCCCCCGGGCACACGCCGGAGGTCGCCCTGTCCACTTCAGGAGATGCCAAAGCACTTGCCAAGCACTCTCTTTTCCTGCTCATTCTGACTAAGTTGTTGTTACTAACTAGTGGAAGGACCACTTTGGTCAGTCCGCTCCCGTGGCTGAGGAGGGGTGGTGGGCGAAGGGCAACGTTCCCCACAGGCAGGCCCCAGTCATGTCCATGCTCGGGGCCTTTGTTCACCTTCCGGCATCTCCATCCCTTCCAGCCTGGACGGTACCATCAACGAGATCGAGGGAGAGGCCTTCCAGGGCGACCACCAGGAACCAGCCAAGCTGCATGTCAAGTTCAACTGGTGTAAGTCTGCTCTGCCTGCCTGCTGTGTGCACTCCAGGGGTGTGGAAGGTGTTCTGTCAGTGAGAGAACCTGCCTGACCACGCTCCAAGTAGCACCACACTCCTCCCCAAGTAGACCAATGAGCTGGGTCTCTGCAGGCGCTCTAGCCTGAGCCTCGGAACGGGACCGACCTGGGAACTTTTCTGCCCTCAATGCAGAGAGCTCCCACGGCGGCCACGCAGGAGCCCCCTGCTTTGCAGGCAGAAGGCCCTGAGCAAGTCCAGTTCTGAGGCTCAGGTGGAACAGACCGCGCAAGACCCTCAGTTGGCCTGGAGAGCCAGCCTAGAGAGCCGTTGCTGCCCACTGGAACAGAGGCTGGCAGGGGTGGTACAAGGAGAAGGGCCCTCTCTCCCAATGCTGTTGGCCTGCGACTGGTGCCCATCAGTCCTGCTAGCCAGACTACAGCCAGTGGTAGGGGATGCTGGGAAGTACAGTCTTCCTCCTCAGGAAGACGCTCTGCTTGGCAAGGGGGGGAGATAAAAGAATCCCATCAAAAGGGAGGGAGGGAAGGGGGAGACTTTCCCCGTGCACGCCTGCCCACCCACCCGGCCCTCAGCATGATGGCTGTGAGTCCAGCCCCCACTCCTTCAGCTGGCTGCCCCCCTTGGCTTCATGATGCCAGCCGCTGCCAGCCTTACACAGAGGACAAACAAGCCAGTGCCACCTTGTGAGAAACAAGCTCACAGGGATTTGGCTCTTACCTTTTGTTTTTGGACCGGGGTTTACAAAGCGGGTGGCAGGGCTCATCCCAAGGGTGCACCTTCCAAACAGGACTCCACCCACGGCAAGCTGCTGCCTGGCCTCTCTGCTGGAGCAGAACTGGTCCCTTTTCCCGGGAGGACAGAGATCTTTTCTTCCTTCCTCCCCAGTCATGCCCGCAGCCCCCTACTGGGTCATCTCCACAGACTACGAAAACTATGCCCTGGTCTACTCCTGCACCACTTTCCTCTGGCTCTTCCACGTGGATTACGCCTGGATCATGTCCCGAACGCCCCAGCTGCACCCAGAGACCACGGACCACCTGAAGAGTATCCTCCAGTCGTACAAGATTGACACTACACGGATGAGGCCCACCGACCAGATGAACTGCCCTCCTGAGGTGTAGCCTGCTGGGACCACTGCTGGACAGACTGACGGACGCATAGATGCACCGACACGGACAGACTGGCTTTCCTGCTTCTTTGTCCTAAATAGCAAAGCCTTGGTGGAGGATCTTGCTTGGCAGGCCTTGGGGCTTGGTGGCGTGGGGTGGAGGAAGGAGGGAAAGATGGAGGGCGGGCAGGCGGGCCCGCTGTCTCTCTGCTGCTTCATTAATGCCTGTCAGCTCTTAAGAGGGTTGCCTCCTTTTGCAGCTGCTGTTTCCAAACTCACATTTGGCTCAAGATTAACAAAAATGTTATTTACTGAAGTTTAGCTGCCTCTGTGGATCCCAGGAGGACGAAAGGCTGAAACCCATGGGGCATCATGACCTTACTGGGTGCAGCTAAATTCTAAATGCTCTTTTGGGGAAATTTCAGAAGTTTTTCTGCGTAGAATAAACTCTGCCAGGCAAGCAGTTTGCATAGCTCTGCTTGATTTCTTCTGCTTCTAAGATCTGGGTTTCTTCCACTGGGCAGAAAAAGCAGTCCAGGCCTGGTCATGCACGTAGGGGAGCACTTAAATGCATCACACACTGAGGCACATCCTTGGCTACTACCACAGGAACCACCTGTGTCCCCTTGGGGGTTTGAGATGCCACAGCATAGCTCTCCCCACAAGTAATCTCTGAAGGGTGATGTGTTTTTCATGTGAAGGAAACTGTGGCCAGGTTGCCCACTGGTGTGTGCCACTGCTGCTAATGGGCATCCCTCCCCCTCCCATGGCTCTGGCAACAAAGCTGGGGACTCCTTCTTGTCATCGCCGGGAGTGCCTCCTTTGTCAAAGCCTTGCCAGCCCCCCATAGGGTGGATGGCTGGGTGCTGCCCCAGACCAGGGGGTCACAAAGGGCCCAACCAAGGAAGAAGAAAACACATGCAAGCTGCAGGTGGCTCCACAGTAAGACCACATGCTCTGGTGGGAGGGACAACCCCCATCCCACCCTAGATTACAGAACTGGGCAGAAGCTCCTAGGATGCAGAGGGCCTGTTCTCATGCAGAGGCAGGGGCTGGTGGGTCCGGCAGGTGCCAAGCGCCAAGCTGCATGGGAGAGGAAAACCCAATCCAGCTGGCCCCTTGGCCAGGGGGCATACTCTCCTCCCACACTTTCCTCCCAGGTGGGAATCTTTGGGGAGTTGCTGTAAATCCAGCACGCAGAAGAAGAGTTCTGTGGGACCCCTGCCCCCCGGTCCAAAGAGAGGATGGGGGCTCCCTGCCCACCCTGCTCCCCATTTTTAGGTAGCTGCTGGGCCTCTAACCACCAGGTGTGAATCCACAGATGGAGCTCCAACGCCCCTCAGCGTGCAGTTGGGAGCATCACTGGCTCTCCAGAAAAGCCCCTGGCCTCTAGAGAGAGAGCGGCGAGGCGGGAGGGGGAAGAGCTGTGGGGTAGGGAAGCTCTCTTTAAAATCACCCACCCATGCAGTTGGCTCGGATGGGGGGCTTGTGCCATCTCCTCATGGCTAAGTTTCTGCCTCTGAACACACCTGCTTCTTTGCGCTTATTCCAGTGAGACTTTGTGCATTTATTTAAAGTATTTCCGTACTGCCTCCCAGCTCACAAGGACTCCTGAGGCAATGAACAAATAAAGGTCAGTTAAAAAGTACAATGATAAACACACTCTGAAAACACATTAAAATACTCTCGAAAAGCTCTTAAAAGGAATCTAAAAACAATCCTAGAATGCAGCTTCGAAACAGTTAAAATAACAGTTTCAAACCCTGAATACCATGCTGAGCAGCACTGTTTTGGCTGCCCGCTGGAAGCTCAAAAGAGACGAGCTGGCCTGATTTCCTTGGTCAGGGAGGGAATTCCATAGCAAGGTGCTGCTACAGAGAAAGCCCGTGGTGCGTTCCCAATCTAATCTGTGCATATCTGTTATGCGTGTTCACCAACCTAACTTCGTGAAGTGTTGGGACAGGCAACAGGGCCTCTTCTGAAGATCTCCACCTTCTCGCAGACGCCTAGCAGAAGAGGCCTTGGTCTTTCAGATATCCTGGCCACAAGATATTTAGGGCTTTGTAGGTCAACAGCAGCACCTTGAATTGAACTCCAGGAAACAAGCTGAAAGTCAGTTAAGTTCTTGCAGGATGGGTGTTACATGGTCTCTAAAAGCCACACCTGACACCAGTCTGGCTGCAGCTTCCAAACACTTTTCAAGAACAGCCCCGCATACAGCACATTACAGTAGTTTAATTAAGAAATAACTAAGGCATGAACCCTTGTGGCCAGATCTGCTTTACCCAAGAACAGGCACAGCTGACACACCAGCTGAAGGTGGGCCAAGGTGCTCCTGCCCACTACAGCCACATTCTGGGAGCAGCGCTGGGTCCACGAGCAGCCCCAGGGTATGAACCTGATCTTTCGGAAAGCGGGCAACCCCATCCAGAACAGGCTGTGATCCCAATTCGATTGGTCTCCGTGACCGGCAGCAGTTCCAACTTGCCTGGATTAAGCCTCCATCTCTTCACCTGCATCCAGACAATGATTCCCAGCCTCCTTGGCATCAGCTGTAAAGGAGAGACACAGCATTCCGATGACACCCAGCCCCAAAGCTTTGAATGACCTCTCCCAGCACCTTCACACAGATGATGAAAAGCACAGGGGACAGTATTAACCCTGAGGAACCCCACAGGCTGAGGGGTAAAAGGCTGAGCAATCCTCTGGGAGTGTCCAGCTGAAAAAGACTGAGACTTCTGCACAGCAACACCCCAGGTCCCATATCAGCCAGACAAAACCCAGAAAGACACTATGGCCGATGGGTATCAAATTCCACTGAAAGATCCAGGAGGACCAACAGAGATTCAGTCCCCGTCCAACTCCCAGCGTAGGTCATCCACCAACGTGATCAGGGCTACTGCCATCCCATAATGAGGTCTGGACCCAGATTGGAACAGGTGCAGGTAACCTGTTTCCTCCACGGAAGTCTGGGGTTATGTTGACATCACTCCAGCCCATCAGCATCTCCAGCAGTCCAGCCTCTTTTTGAAGGCAGCCAGAGAAGGAGACCTCATCACCCCTCTTAGCTACTGGTTCCACTGCCGAAAGGCCCTCACTGTCACATAGCCCCTTCTAATGCTTCATCAGAAAGGGTTGGACCCTGTCCTACTCTCTGGGGCAGCAGAGAACAAGTCTGCCCACCTCCTCAGCACGTTCAGTACCACGAAGAGAAGACTGAGGGGCAGGCCTGTTCTCAGCTGCCCCAGAGGGCAGGACCAGGCCTTTTAAGTTACAGGAGCGCAGATTTCAAGGGAAGATTGGGAGGAACTTCTAGACAGTGAGCACAGTTCCACAATAGAACCCACTGCTGAAAGAGGCCACGCGGGGGCCCCATCCTTCGCTGGTGGTCTTCAGGAAGAGGCCGGACAGGCAACTGCTGCTGGGGAGGCTCTCACCGGAGATCCTGCACTGAGCAGAGGTCATCTTGAGGCCCCGTCCGCTCCTATGGTTCTACCAGGGATAAAAGGCTGTGCTGAGTGGTTTAAAGGCTTGCATTCTTACTTGCGCTAACTATCCTGAAGCCTGTTAAAGGGCTGAATAGGGAGACAAAGTCCCCAGCAAATCTTCTGAGGGCAGCAGGAGATGATGTAAGGCAGGACGCCCGGCATGCAACGAAAGGGACAACAGTGAAACTAATGCCATTTCTGCACTAGACTGTTACAGCGCTATTATTCCAGTTTCAACATCCTACGGGATCCTGGGGTTTGCAGTTTAGGGAGGAGCCACTCTGCCCAGGATTCCATAGGATGTTGAAAGTGGAATAATAGCGCTCGAACAGTCTAGTGCAGAAATGGCTTAAGTGCCCAGATGGCGAGGGGCCTGGGCCCTGCTGCCCAACGGCGGCTGCCCACCACCCCCAGCCTCGAAGGGCGCCGGAGAGCCGGCTCCCCGCCGCACAGATGCCGGGGGATTCCCGCGCCGAAGGGCCCCGGGGGTGGGCTTGGCGGGGCCTCCGTGTGGGTAACTGAGGGGAACGCGGGAGGCCCCAGGCCGAGCCCAGGTCGGCTGCCCCGCGGCAGGGACCCCCGGCCCCTCTCTCCACAGGCCCAGGCCCTTTGCCTGGGGGGGCTGCCCTCCCTCCCCACTCCCCCCTCCCCCAGACGCCGGGGGCCCACTCAGGCGGGGAGGGCGGTGGGGCCTCCCCCCAATTCCCGGGAGAGGCGGCGGGGCCCGGCCCGGCCGGCTGCAAGGCGAGCGGCGGAGGGCCGGCGCGGGCACCCCCGGGCGGCAGCAGGGGGAGCGGCGGCCATTTTCTGGGCCGGGCGGGGCGGCCATTTTGCGCGAGGCGGCGGGGCTCTCCGGCTGACCCTCCTTCGGGCCTTCGTGGCGCCGAGAGACCGCGTTGAAAGCCCGGCCGGCCTTTCTTCCTTCGGGGGAAGGCACTTTGCCTTCTTCCTTTTCTGGTCGAGGCCGGCTTTTTCATCCCGCCCCTTTGTCCCCCGCCCGGTCCGGCCCGACCCGGCCCGGCCCGGCCCCTCTCGTGGGGCCCCAGCGGGTTAAGGGACCGGCCGTTCGTCGGCGTTTGGTTCGGAGGACAGGAAGAGCCGGCGCTCAAGACGCGCGCAGAGACGCCGCCGCTTCTCCGGGGGAGTCAAGGCGCGGCCCCGCCCGGCGCTTGTGACGTCACTGGCGCCTGCGCAGTCGGGCTCGGCGGCGGCGGCGGCGGCTCCGACGCGGCCTGTGCGGCGGAAGGGAGGCGCGGCCGGCGGGGGAGCGCGGGGCAGGGCGGCGGGCCGGCGGCGGCAGCAGCAGCAGCACCACCACCACCACCACCGGCGCCAGCGCCGGCGCCAGCGCGGGCGGCCCGCCGGGCAGGCATGGAGGCGAAGGGCCCGTCGGGCGGCCGGCCGGTGAAGGGCATCCTCAAGAACCCCTCGGGGAGCGCCGGGAGCGGGCTGGGCCTGGCCGGGATGGCCTCGCCCTCCGGCGCCTTCCTCCAGCACCAGGCCGCCCAGGCCCACGCCGCCGCCGCCGCCTCGCGGTCCCGCGTGGAGTCCCAGCCCAGCGTCGAAGGGTGAGGGGCCCATCCCCGCTCCGTCCCGCGCCGGAGGCCGAGGGCGCCCCCGGGTCTGTCGGGCTTCCCCTCGCCCGGGACCGGCTACCCACCTGATCCCGCCCGCCCGCCCGCCCGCCCGCTTGGCGCCCCGGGAGCGGCGGGGCTCTCCCTTCTCGCGGAGGGGCGGGGGGCCGCGGACTGCCCGCGGGGTGGGAGGGGGCGGGCCCGAGGGGGAGCGGCAGTGGGGTCGGGGGCGAGGAGGGGCCCCTTGGGCAGAACGGCTGACCGCCTCCCCCGCCTCCCCGTAGGAAAAAGTCCCAGAAGTGGGATGAGATGAACATCCTGGCGACGTACCACCCCGCGGGCAAGGACTACGGGCTGATGAAGATCGACGAGCCCAGCACGCCCTACCACCGGTAGGGCCCTGCGACGGGATTGGGGCCATTTTGGCTGCACAGCGCCAGGAGATTTTGAAAATGTTTTTAAATTAAGTTAAGCATGCATTCGACTGGTTAGAGGAGGTGCTTCGGCACAGTCTGATTTGGAGAGATTTGCAAACTTGAGATTTAGAAATTATTTGAGGCTTTCCTTCCCTGGTGTACAATAGTTTTCTTCACAGGGCCAGACAAGGGTGGGCTGATTTGACTGTCTTGTCTCTTGGGAAATGAGACTAGCTTCTAGTTTTGCCTTCACAGCATTCTTGGTTCTGTCATTGTTGTATTTGTTTATTTATTTATTTTGTGCACTGCGTTCTATAACTGTAGTCTGAAGAGGGAATTGAGAAATTACGCGCAAGAGTTGCTCGTTATAGAGCTTTTGCTGAAAGGTGGCGTTGACTTGCTTTCAGAGAACTTCACTTCCACTCCCAGCCACCCAACGCACTCCCCCTTTAGCAAAGTGGAATTTTCTCAGAAAGAAGACATGCTTGATGACCTTTGTGACTTTTGTCTCTGCAGGATGGTGGGAGATGATGAGGAGGCACACAGTGACACAGAAGACACTGAGATCCCAACTGCAGATGTCTTGGCTGAAAAGTAAGTGTCTGGGAAGGCCAGGGGGGCTGAACTTCAAAGCCCTGAAAGAGCCCAGCTGAGTTAGAACAAGCCTTCCTGCCCCAGTGGTCAACAGGAGGTCCTCCAATTGGGGAGGAGGGCAAAGATCTACCCCCCAGTCAGTCTGTGGCAGTGGCTCTGAACTGGTGTTGAACCTGGAAGGGTCATAGATTGGCCATGAGTTAATCAAGGTAGTAAAAGAGAAATCTGTGCCATTGTAGTTGCCGTTTTATGTCTCAAGCACCCATTTTTTTTCTTTCTTCCTCTTCCTTGTTTGGTGCTTGTTTGCGGGAGGAACACTGAGACATTGCTTATTTCCAGGGGCAGAAACGCTGCATCCTCCATCTTTATCCAGCTCAGAGTTCAGCTTTTGGTTTCCTGCTGTTCTCAAGATGCCCCACGGGTGTGTGGCCCCAGGGTCCCAAAATAGTTTATCTATTCCATGGGGGTGTAGGGACAGTTTTGCCACATTTTTGTCCTGCTAGGAGGCTTTTTTCCCCTGCACAAACTTTCTGGTCACTTGCTGTTGGGAAATAGGTTTTTCCTGGGTTTGAAATAGTCCAAAGAGTGCCAAACCCATGATGAATTGGTGGGGGAGAGGTGAAGAATTGATTTTGTGCAGGTGTGTATTGCTCTTCAAGATCTTCCAACAGTTTTTTTCCCATCTACCTTCTTGGGTGATTTCCAGGTGTGCTGTGTGAACAAATCTGTGCTGATGATCCATATTTATAATGAGCATTTCCAGTATGGGCCATGGTTTTGCTTTCCATATTTATTGACGTTTTTTAGTTAAAACTAGAGAGAGATTCTGTTTTTGTATTTTGAAAGAGATCTTTGGTATGCTTTCTGTTCCTGGTGAGTTTTCAGTTCCAGGCACCTCACATTAAGAAGAATGTAAGCAAGCTGGAGTGTATTCAGAGAAGGGCAGTGAGGATGGTAAGAGTTAGGGAGAGCAAAATGCATGGTGAGAGTTTGAAGGATCGGAACACACTCAGCTTGGTGAAGAGAAGGCTGAGGGGTGACATGATAGCACTCTTTAAATACCCCAACGGCTGCCCCAGAGAGGAGGAAGCAGGCCTGTTCTCTGCAGCCCCAGAGGATAGAACGAGCTTTGATGGTTTTAAGTTACAAGAGAATAGAATTACGTGTAACTGTTTTAAGTTACAAGGAGGTTGAACATCAGGATGGATTTGATGGCCCACAGGGTCCCTTCCAACTGTGATTCTGTGACTCTCATGATTTATTTCTCCCAAGTGGTTTGAGGGCAGCTTCCATTTCACTTTCTAAATTTGTGAACTCATCTTCAAATGGTTCATCCTGGAGTGAATCTGTCCTTCTTTCATCTCTTTTGTATAGTTTTTAGTGTAGTGTTTCCGTCTTTTTTTTCTTGATCATATTGTGTGTTCTGTTGGTTGTAGAGCATCTCTGCTCTTAGTTTAAATTTCCCTTTGGTTTCTTGGATCTTATTGAAGAAGTATTTTGTTCTGTGTTTTTTTTTGTCGTCTTTTTCTATTTCTGCGCAGTGATTGTTATAGTGCTTTTTCATCATTGCGCACAAGTTGCTGGACAGTCATCTTCAGGGTTTGTCCCTTTTCTGTCTCCTTTCTTTTCTTACCTCCTTCGGTTTCCTCATTGTAGGTTAGCAGTGGCGGCGGCAGGCAAAGGACCAAAGGTCCTAGCTCCTGAGGAAGAGAGCAGTGATGAGGATGAAGATGATGAGATAGAACTCTCACCAGAAGAACGTGGTAAGCCTGGCCCTGGAGGTCTCACCCCAACAGTTCTTAGGGCCAGAGAGGGTCAAAGTTGCAAACCATTGTAGCTGGACAGTTGTTGTTGCGTTGGGATGCACGAGATGGAAAATTGCTCAGTGTTGTGACTCCACTTCCTGTGGTATCAAGAAAGTTACCAGTTTCCTCCACAGAAGTCACTGAATTGATTGTCAGGATTTTGAATGAGAATACTCCCCTTTAGTATTCTTAGCTTTCAGTTAACTTCCTAGTTCAGAAAAAGAAAGCCCTACATCAAGTACTTTGGGCAAGTTTGGAAAGAATAGCCTGTCCTTGAATTTGGGAACCAGGTGCTTGTCTGTTTTTGTGAACATTGGCCCAGTTCTCTGTGCTGGTTGCATGGCTGCCTGAGTACAAGCCAGCTGCTTCTTTTGGGTGCTGAGCCCAGCTAGAGAGTGGGTCTGACCCATAGGCCATCCATGCTTGAATCCACCACACTTGCATGGCTTTGCCTGGACTCCTCTGTGCAGGTCTCTGTCAGCTGTTCTGTTTCTCCAGTGTGTCTGCCCAGCAGAAGAGGCATTCAGCGATATGCTTTCATGCACAGCGTGTAAACATGAGCCTGATCTCTGCTGCTCATACATAATTGTCTGACTCCATTCTGGAACTTCTCCTTGATGGGCTTCTCAGAAATTGTGCCTCTGAGTCCCTTTCAGAAGGGGTGCAGAACATACTTGCCTGGCTTTTGAGTTGGATCAGTTCAGTCAAAGTTGGAGAAGATGCAGGTGAAGGAGTCCATTTTCCCCCCTTGTGTTTTCTTCTCTCCCATGCTGTCCCCATGCCTTTGGATGGGACAGGCTACACATTTTCTAAAGCGCACACACACAGCCCCCACCCCCATAATTCTTACCTGACAAATTATTCTCCACTGCTGCCAGGTGCAAAATGGTGGCTGTTATCGATGCAGAATCTTCCTTCATGGCTGTTTTGGGAGGTCTCAGTTTTTGTGAGTCAGGGTCTCATTTCATGTCCCCAGCAGCCCATGGCTCTGGACCAAATATGACTTTGTGCTGGCAGAACTTCTGCGGGGTGCAGAGTGGAGGAGTGTGTAGTGCGTGGCTCTATGGGTGGCGGCGGTGATGTGACCTCTCCCCTGTGTTGTGTGCAGAGAAGAAGAGGCAGTTTGAAATGAAGAGAAAGATGCATTACAACGAGGGCCAGAACATCAAGCTTGCTCGGCAGCTGATTGCAAAAGAGCTGCATGGTGATGCTGCTGATGAAGACGAGGAGGAGGAGGAGGAGGAGGAAGAGATGAAGGACACTGCAGACTTGGGAGGGATGAGCCCTGATCTTGGTGAGCGCTGATTCCCAGTTGCAGGCCTTGCTCTCTTTTGGAGAGTCATTGTCAGAATCCGTGAGCGGTTGCACAGTGGAGGGCTCCATTTTCCAGGGCTGGGAATGTCTTCTGATCCATAGGTGCTGGATGGGCCCCTCTTCTGCAGTGTCCGGGTGGTGCTTTTGGGTCCTGCGTGGGCTGTCCCCCTCTCTCCTGGGACTTGCTTTGTGCCTTCTCATTGAGCAGCACCACCTGTTCTGCTTCTCTGAAGGATGCGCATCCTCTGGGATGGAAACAGAAGTGGCAGCAGAGCCCCCAGAGGATAAGCAGCAGCCCTTCCTTGTGTGCATGTGTGCTTTCCTCCCTTCTCCTCTTGGAGTTCATTGAGACGCACACCTCCAGGGCTTGTGCAGTTGGGTGCTGGCCCCGTCTGCCCTCAGGCGCTCCTCTTTGGCAAGTGATTGGTCTGTCCTGGCTAACGCGCTTCCTGAACCAACCCCTCGTGTTTATATTTGCGTTCCAGATGCAGCAGCCCACAAGCAGAACATCTCCTTCTGCTTCAGCTACCGCTGAGCCCCCTCCTTCCTGTTGCTTGACATGCCTCACTGTGTCCGCTTTGGAGATGGAAGGCGCTCTCTCCTCCCAGCCCCTCTCTTTCCTACCCTTCAGTGCCCTTTGAATAAACTGAGCAGTTTGCTCTGAGATTTTTGGCTTACCAGTTTCATTCACAAATGCCTCAGGGTGGTCACTGGACCAATAGTGAGAAATTAATTTAATTGGGAAATGGGACTGGAAGAGGCATTTTGACACAGAAGGAAGTTAGGCAAGGAATGTGTGGATGGGAGCAACAGCAAAACGGCAGAACTTTTTGGCTTGGGAGCAGGATTTGAGAGTTCCATTGGAAGATGCAGAATGTAAGCCTCCTGTCTCATATGCTTACAATGCCCCCCCATCCCCAAAGCAGGCAGCAGCAGGAAGGCTGTGGCAGTGGTGGTGCCCACACACTCACCTGGGTGCCTTCTGCGCCCCTGGAGACCACTGCCTTTCTAAGCTGATAGTTTGCACACCACAGAACAATGAGTTCCCATTCAAATGGGCTTAGTGCCAGAGAAGGGTCTTAGGCCCTTAATGCCTCATAAGGATGTTCTCTGGCCTGTGGGCCTCAGCCTGCTGGTCTCATTCCCTGGGCAGAGCCACTTCCTTTCTCAGGGCCCTGCTCAAAGAGTGCTCCAGGGAGGGAGCCCCTGTTGTTGGCTGCCTTCTCCCCCATCTCTGTTGGGGCCTCCAGGAATCCAGGCCTAGGTCTCTCAGTCCTGCTGCTGCTCAGCCGGGGGTCTGGGGTGGTGCAGGTGTTGGCTGGCTGGCTAGGAGTGGATCCATCCTCCCTCCTCCTCCTCCCTGTGTAGGGATGGAAAATGCTTCTGCAGATGTGAGGTGAGGAGAATGCAGAGGAATCCTGTAGGAAACTGGGAAAGCTTGGGCCCCTCCACAGTCCCAAAGAGAAAAAGGTTGCCCTGGAAGCCAGTTACACCAGGCTGTGGAAACACTCTTCTTGCTCATCTCCAACCTTGAATGGGATGAGGGAGCATTGAAGAAATCGGAATAGGGCATTGCTTCCTGGGCAAGGTCTCCCTCCAAATCCATTGCTTTTGTGCCTGCATGACCAGCACCTTTTGGTTGTTCCCAGGAGATGCAGTTCCCAGCTAGTTGCTCCTTCTTGGCCTCTTTTAACCCTGCAGCATTAGGACTTATGAACTCTCTGCTGGAAGGGGTTTTGCCCCTCCTTTTGAGGCAACATTTTGCCCAGAGCGGGGCCAGAATGGTCCAGCGTGGAAGGAAGGGAATCTTGAAAGAATCCCCCTTCACGAGTTGGAGAAAGAGTGTTGTTCTCTGATCAGCGGGGTGTTGTTAGAACAGGGAATTAAGTCTGACTGCATCTCTGTTTTCTGCTTTTGAAATCCCTCCATTTCATTCCATTACTGACTACCTGAGAACTGATTCTGCCAACTGCATCTTGGATTCCGCAGCAGTGTAAACTGCTGCTGTGTATTAATCTTCATTTCTCTCTCTCTTCCGTTTTTGCCCCAGAAATCTGAACCAGTGCTGCCCAGGTTCTTTGCCCCTTCTGCAACCTCTTTCTTGGGACTTAGTCTGGCTGCTGTCATTACAGTGCCCACCAAGGTTTCTTCTGCCCCGCTTTCAGAACCATCTAGTGCAGGGGTCCTCAAGAAGTGGTGACTTTAAAAATCAACATTTTTGAGCTATAATTTTTCTGCAGGGGTTCATTACGACTTGAAAATTATTTCAAGAGCTGCTCCATGGTATAAAAAGGTTGACAAAGATTCTACCCCAAGGAAGAGTTCTGGAGAATTCAGAAATATGCATGCTTCTGTGATTTTTTGTTGATGTGAACAAAGGTATAACCAACTCTGAGGTCTGTCTTTACTCGCAGGCTGCTGGGGGCTCCTGTTCTTAACTTTCATTCTTAACTAGAATTCTGTGTGTGCTTCTGCCCTGCTGCTTTTCCCCCTGGCAGATGGAGGTCTTTTTCTTGCTCAGTGCGTCAGCTGTGACAAAAGGGGTGGGAATCAACTGCAGGCCCTCATGAAGCTTCCCTCCTGGGCTGGGGAGACACCTTGCTGTGCAGCTGCTGTAAGGCAGGGTAGACTACACGCTGCCTCTAATCCTCTGTAGGATTTTTCTTGTGCTGTGGTCTGATTTGTTGGGCAAAGGAGGCGTTTCTCTACTTCCGGCTGTTCTTGGTCACCTAGGAGTCCCTGCTGGGCCATGAACATTCTTTCAGTTTGGATTCTTGAGGCCTTCCTCTCCTTCCTTGGGAGAGGGCTGGGTGGAGATTCCTGACTGCCTCTCCTTAGTCACTGGGGGGGGGGGTGAGAGGGCAGCCTGGATGTGAATCTTGTCCAGGGGCATGGGGCAAATCTGGCTTGCACACCTTCAGTTGCTCACTAGCTGCCCCTTAGCAGTGGCTTGTGGCTTCTGTGTCACCAGGGTGGCAGCCTGGATCTTTTTTTCTCCAAAGCCCATTTCCTTTGGGGGTGGGGTGAGGGCCAGGAGCCGCCAAGTCCTTGGTTTGCCTCTACCCCTTTCCTCCCTCTGGGTCCTGGGGTGCTGACCCGTGCAGTGAGCTGCATGACTGTTCCCTGGCCTTGGGTACTAGGGTACAGTGTTGGTGGCACAGGAAGGATGCAGTGAAAGGCCCTGCGGTGGGGTGGGGTATGGGTGGCAGAAGCTGCTTAGCAGTTGGTTCCTCGGTTGCAGGGTGGGATGGGTCTCGGAGGCCAGATGCAGAGCAGGAAGCCTGCCAAGCTCAAAGCTCACCCTTTTCCCCTCTCAGTGGGCCATCCCCCTTAATCTTCCCTAGGCTCCTGGGCTTGTTATCCAAACATTGTCAAATCCCTGGCTAATCCTTCTCAAACTCTTGGCTGGTTACCACATGGGCTAGGGTGGAAGCAAGGCTGAAGGGAAGGTGCAGCGATACTGGGCACACCAGCCAGATGGCATGCTGCTTAGCTTACCTGTCTAGGTGAGAGGGGGGAATGGCATGCGAGGAAGGGAGGGCGAGCCTCTCAGTAGCTGTATTGCTCAGGAAGGCCTCAAGGAGGAGGAGTGGAGTGAGGGTGAAGGAGGAGGGAAGTATCAGAGTGTCTGAGGTACAGGTGGAGCTCAGCTGGTCTCTGGGAGTCCAGTGAGGCTCTCCTTCAGCATGCTGAAGCGATGGCTTCTGTCATCTGGAAGGCCCTTGGGGCACACAGATAGGTTGAAGGGCCCAAGTCTCCAGCCTGGCCATCTGAGGACGTTGTGGTGATGCTAAGGAGCAGCTCCACCTGATTGCACCACTTGGCATGAGGGGCACTGATACTTCCCACAGTGCGCAGAGAAGATGTGTGTGGTATGCACGCTGCAGAAAACAGGAGGTTCTTTATCACCACAGCGCTTACTTTTCTTTTCAGAAGTAGAATAAAGGTGGTGTGGCTGCTGTGGGTTGGTTGGTGCCTGCCTGCTTGCCGGGCACCCGGGGGTGCAATGAGGTCTTGTGGGATGCCCTCTGTTCCTTTGAGAAACCCATGTCTGTCTGCTCTTTTCTCTTTTCTGCAGTACCTGCTGCTCCTAGTGACCCTCTCGAGAACACCGCACACAGCCTAGAAGAAGTCTGCTCAGGACTGTAAAGCCATGCCTTTGTGTTCACTGTATCACAACTCTGTCGTGGCTCAAGCCCTGTGGAGTGGCCAGCTTGCCCTTCTGTATTGCCAAGAATACAGTGGAGTAGCCATCCAGACTTTTCTGTTAGGGACTGGACATGTTGCTGAGCTGGCTTATCGTCCCTGTGCCTGGCAGTCTCGGAAGAAAGCTTCGTGTAAAATCTGCGAGGTGGGGTGGCCATCTGGGGCAGCGCTGGTGGCTTCGGCTCATTCAGGTTGCTCCTCTGTCTAGTTTTGAAGCCACCCAATAGCCACCCCACTCACTTTTTGCTCTTTCATTTGGCTCCCCTCTCTAGGACTTCAGAGACTGTGCACCTGGTTAGAGGAGGGTCTAGGTGTCACTGTGCCAACTGTACAGCTTGGAATGGATACCCCTTTACCTCCTCATGTTGTCCACTGCCCATTGGCAGCTGGCTAACTTGCTGGCGATTGCCTCAGTTGTTGTCACCTCAGCTGCTGAGAAAGAGTGCGAGTGGGTGCATTAAGCAGGACCAGGGGCCTTGCATTCTGCAGCCTGCCATTTCTCAGGGCCCCCAGCTGTTGTGCTCAGAATGTTGTTAGCTGGGAAAAGCTTTCTCCATCTGTCCTCTTTGATGGCTTTGGTTTTGATGTTCTGTTCTGTAGCCCATTTTCCACCAAGCTGTGTGCTGCTCAGCCATCCACACCATCCTTTCTTTTGCTGCTCTGCTGAGGCCCAGAGAGAACCCCCAGGCCCTATGCCCCTCCCTGAGACTGCTGGTCTCTGCTTTGCCTAGGAGTCGGTCTGCGGTAGCCCACGGAGCCTTTGGGAGGAGCAGGAGGCAGTTGTGCTGGCAGTTGTGGGTGTCAAGAACCCTCATGCCGGAAGCCTTGGGCTGTGGTAGCCTAGCTTGCGAATCCAGCATGGCTTGCCTCTGAGGGGGTCGGCTTGGTTCTCATTCTGATGGCACTGGCTCTTTCTAAGTTTGTTCTGAATTTGGTATGTTTGCACAACTCTGAATGACTGTAGATCTGTTTTATGGTAGCTTCCTGTGTCTGAAGAACACCCTGAGTTATTTTATAGCTGTATCAAACTTTTTGGCTCTCCCTCTTTCAGAAGACAGCACGATATGTGTAATGTAGTCTCTGAATTTTTATTCAAGCAGGTGGGGGGTTGCTGTAGAAAGTGGGATGGTCCCTGTCCAAAAGGGTCTAGCTGGGCACTTGCCTGGGTTTCTGTTTGTGCATCCCTGCCACCTCATAGCATTTCTCTTGGCAGAATGCACTTCCCAGAAGGAGACCTGGTAAGCGCTTGGCCTTTGTCAGTAAAGTGGGATGGGAGTCTGGCACCCTGACACCCTAACGGAGAGTGGGCTTGGCCTGGCTCTCCTTACGAACAGCCTGCCTCCCTGGGAGACTTAGGGCCTTGCAGCTCCCTCGTTTTCACCGTTGGCTGGCTGAGATTGTGCGTGAGGCCGTGGAATGGGGGTGACCTGTGTTCTGTACAGCACTTGGATTACTGGCACTAAATAAAATATGAAGCAAATAGTAGTCAGATACAGTTGGCTCAAGGTATCCTGAGTGGGTTGTTCCTCTCCTGCTTTGTGTGGGGGCTTTCTGGGCTCCGGTCCTTTTTCTGACTGCCTGGATGCCTGACATGGGAAGGGGAAAAGGTGCCAGTCCCCCTCCAGCATCCACAGGCTGCCTTTCTGCCAGATCACCATTTCTTAAGCAGCTGACGCCAGGGCAACGTGTCTCCAAAAATGGAAGGCAGAGGAGTTCTCCTGGCCCTTTGTGGTCTTTTCCACCTGGGTCCACCTAATGGGGCTTATCTTCTGCATTTGGCTCTCCGAGGAAACCCCTCTGCACGAGCAAAGACCATACAGTGGGGGGCTGCCTCCTCCACCTGTCCATGCGTGCGTTGTGAACTCTCCTCAGCACGGCCCCCGTAATATAACCAGACTGCAACCCGTATTTGGGGGCTGGGGGTGGCATGTTCCATGCAGACCCTCCAGCCTGGGACCAGCAGGGCCCTTTACTGTAGCAGGAGATTGATTCCTTTGGGAAGGGGGACTCTGTACGAGTTTGGCCCGCACTCTCCAAGGGCTGGACCTGCCCTGGGCACAGCCCCCAGCCTGTCCCCCGGGGCTCTGCTCGTGGGGGGGCGAGGGCAGCAGCAGTCTTGCCTGCTGTGGCATTGGAGGAGTTGCTCATCTGAGCCCAGTTACGAATCTGGGGGCTAAACCTCACGCCTCCGGGCACCTGGTTTCTGAAAGGAGGCCTTTTCTGGAGGCCAGAAGACCACAAATAAGGAGCGGAGTCCTTCAGCTGCAGACTTTGGGACGAACGAAGAGCTTTCATTTGGAGGAAGGACGGCTCTGGCCCTGTGGACCTCTTGCGCAGAGTTTGCCTCGCTTCCCGTTTCCGGCCGACCCGCTCGGCCCTGGCAGGGTCGCGGCCGGAGTGCCGCTGCCGGGCTGCTCCCGGGAAGGCCCTCGAGCGGACCCCGAGGGTGCTGCCCTGCGGGTGCCACCGGCCCTGCCCGTGCGCCCCCTCCCTGAACCTGGGCGGAGGCGGGACGGGGGGAGGCACACCGTCCGCCCAGCGGGAGGAAGCGGCGGGGTCCCGCGGGCCGCGACGCTCCGGCAGGGACGCTTCAGCACTGAGAGCCCGGCTGCGCCAAACGCGGAGGGCCCCGAAGGCCCCCCCCGCCGCCGCCCTTTCTTCTCTTGGCCCAGACGCAACGCGATCCCGCCTCGGCCTGCAGTAAACCTCGCCATAGAGGCGGGCCCCTCCCCGTCTCTTCCACCGGCGGGCCCCCGCGCAGGAGCCCCGGCCCCTGCGCCCGCAAACGGAGCGCCGGCCTCGGACAGCCCGGCGGGGCCGGGGGCTCCGCGGATCCGGCCTTCCAGCGGCCGCGGGGCCGGGGCAGAGGCCGCCCCTCGGCGCCGCCCGCGGAACAAGGGGGAGGGGATCCGCCCTGCCTACCTCGCGGGAGTCGCGTCGCCACGAACGGGGAAGGGTCCGGCTGGCCCCGCCCCTCAGCCGCCACCGCCCGCCTCGGCCAGGCCTGCCCCCCGTTGCCCGGCAACGGCGCCCCGTTACCGCCGGCGCGGAGCAGAAGGAAGCGGCGGCGGGGGCCCCCGAGGGCTGTGGCGCCTCGGGATTGGAGCAGTCGCCGCAAGCTTCCCCTCGGCCGTTGGCGCACAGGGCTGCCCCTCAGGAGCCCGGCAGAGGGGCCGGTCGGTCACGCGGAAGCCTTTCCTGCCGCCCGCCGCGATTGGCCCGCCCGCCGCCTCCCTTTCCTCCATTGGCTGGCAAGGCGAAGCTGAGGGCAGAGCGGCGCGGACGCTGCGGGGAGGAGGGAGCAGCCGCCCGCCGCCAGGAGCCCCGCCCCGAAGCCTCTTCTGCGGGTCCCGGAAAAGCGGCCGGAGCGGAGGGAGGGCCGGCGGGCGGGCGGGCGAGATGCGCGTCGCCGTGGACTTCGAGGAGTGCCTCAAGGACTCGCCCCGCTTCAGGTGACGGGGGGGGCGCAGCTCTTCCTCGTCCCCGGTCTCCCTCGGCTCTCCGGCCGGCCTCTGGCGGGACTGGGCCCCGGGCGGCCCTCCTCCCCCTCGCCGCGCCCGCGGACCTCCCGCAGGCCGCCTGGCGGCCGGTCCCTTGCACGTCGGAACGGGCGAACGCGGGTGTGGGCTGCCGGGCCCGCTCCGTCCGCCTGCGCCTGCCGCCGCCCGGGTGGGGAGCCAGCCCACCTCCCCTGCGGGGCGCCAGTCCGGGGGGCCGCTCCCCGGCGGGCGCCCCCAGGAAACGGGCGGCGGCGGCGGCGGCGGCAGAGGGAGCCTCCCTCGGAGGCTCCTCGCGAAGATCACCGGCGAGAGGCCGGGGCCGCCGCCGGCGGCCGAGAAGCGGCCGGGGCCCCCACGTTGCTGCCGGTCCCGTCTGGCTGCAGCCGGGCCGCGGGCCGCCCCGGCGGAAGTCTGGCGGGCCCGCGCCCGGCTCCGGAGCTGCGGAGGGACGGGCGCCGCGCCCTCGCCCCGGCGGCAGCGCGTGGCCGCTCGGCAGCGCTGGGGTGAGGGGGTCGCCCCCGAGGCCGGCCGCCAGGGGCTGCAGGGCCGCCCGGCCTCTCGCTGAAGCTGGGCGGGGGGTCCCCCTCGGGGGCAGCCGCGGGAGAGGCCTCGGTGACGAGGGAAAGCGGGAGGGTCCCGCCGCCCCCTCGCGGGGCTGGTGCCGTCCCAGAAGCCTGGCCGGAGCCGGGGGAGCCCGAGAGGGCGGGCGGCGGGGCGGCGGGGCCGGTTCCCTGTTGCCTTCCTGGAAAGGGGCGGGGGCGGCCCCGGAGGGGGAGGGGGAGCCCGGGAGACCTTTGGGGGCGCCTGTGTGTGAGGGGGGAGGGGCGGAGGCTCTGAGAAGAGCCCCCGGGCGTGCCTCTGTGTTCTCAGGGGCTCCGGGGGGTCGCACCCGAAGGTCTTGCCGAGCCCTTCTCTGCAGGGCTGGGGCTGCAGAAGCCTCGGGCGTCGCAAACCCCGGGAGCGCGCGGCCTCCGCGGGGCTGTCTCGCGGAAAGCGCCTCTGCGGGAATTGCGGGTGGGGCCGCGGCCGCTTCCTCCTCGGGACGTGGGTGCTGTGATTTACCTCCAGCTGGCAATGGCCAGGGAGGCCCGGCAGGGCCACAGGGCTCAGGATGGGCAAGGGAGGATGTTGAATGCAGAAGCTGCGTGAGGCAGGGGTGGCACATACTTGGTTAATAAGAATCCTAGAGCTGGAAGAGACCCCAGGGGCCATCCAGTCCAACCCCACCTGCCAGGCAGGGAGACACCTTCCGAGCCTTCCCTTGGATAGATGGCCGCCCAGCCTCTGTTTAAAAACCTCCAAAGGGGGAGGAGACTCCACCACACTCCACGGAGGCAGCAGCGTATTCCATTCTTGGACCGCTCTTACCGTAATCTCTGGAGCAACAGAAAACAGGCGTCCTCCCTGCTCTGTATGGCATTCTTCCACATATTTAAACATGGGTATCACGTCCCCTTTTAACTTTTTCTTCTGTAGACTAAACATATTCAGCCCCCCAAGGTGCTCTTCATAGGGCTTCCTGGTTGCCAGGTCTTCTGCCATTTTGGTTGCCCTCCTCTGGACATGTTCCAGCTTGTCAGTATCTTTCTTGAACTGTGGAGGCCAGAACTGGACAAAGTATTATTCCAGGTGGGGTCTAACCAAAGCAGAACAGAGCGGTACTGCCACTTCCCTTGGCTTAGATCATGGAATCATAGAAATGTATTGTTGGAAGAGACCCCAGGGGCCATCTAGTCCAACCCCCTGCCATGCAGGGACACCCACAAAGCGCTCCCGACAGATGGCCATCCAGCCTCTGCTTAAAAATCTCCAAAGAAGGAGACTCCTCTACACACCGAGGAAGCAGATTCCACTGCCGGACAGCCCTGACCGTCAGAAAGTTCTTCCTGAGGTTCAAGTGGAATCTCCTTTCCTGCAGCTTGAATCCATTGCTCCTTGTCCTGATCTCTGGAGCAGCGGTAAACAAGCCCACTCCTTCCTCTACATGGCATTCTTCAAATATTTAAACATGGCTATCATGTCCCCTCTTAACCTTCTTCTCTGCAGACTAAACATACCCAGCTCTCTATCCTCGTAGGGCATGGCTTCCAGCCCCTCACCATTTTGGTCGCCCTCCTGTGGACTTGCTCCAGCTTGACCAGGTCCTTCTTGAATTGGGGTGCCGAGAACTGGACACAGGATTCAAGATGAGGTCTAACCAAAGCAGAGTAGAGTGGTACCAGTACCTCCCTCGATCTAGACACCATACTCCTGTTGATGCAGCCGAGAATTGCATTGGCTTTCTTGGCTGCCGCATCACACTGCTGACTCATGTTCAGCTTGTAGTCTATGAAGACTCCTAGATCCCTTTCACACGTACTGCTATCCAGCCACGTGTCACCCATTCTGTATTTCTGTATGCCATTTTTTCTACCTAAGTGTAGGACCTTACATTTCTCTCTGTTGAATTTCATTTTGTTAGCCTTGGCCCAGCTCTCCAATCTATCCAGGTCATTTTGAATTTTGATTCTGTCCTCTGCCGTATTAGCAACCCCTCCCAAGGGCTAACAAAATGAATTTCAACAGAGAGAAATGTAAGGTCCTACACTTAGGCAGAAAAATGGTATGCAGAAATATAGGATGGGGGACACGTGGCTGGATAGCAGTACGTGTGAAAGGGATCTAGGAGTCTTAATAGACTACAAGCTGAACGTGAGTCAGCAGTGTGATGCGGCAGCCAAGAAAGCCAACGCAATTCTTGGTTGCATCAACAGGAGTATGGTGTCTAGATCGAGGGAGGTATTGGTACCACTTTATTCTGCTTTGGTTAGACCTCATCTGGAATACTGTGTCCAGTTCTGGGCACCCCAGTTCAAGAAGGATATGGATAAGCTGGAGCAGGTCCAGAGGAGGGCAACCAAAATGGTGAGGGGCCTGGAAGCCATGCCCTATGAGGACAGACTTAGAGAGCTGGGTATGTGTAGTCTGCAGAAGAGAAGGTTGAGAGGGGACATGATAGCCATGTTTAAATATTTGAAGGGATGTCATGTCGAGGAGGGAGTGGGCTTGTTTTCTCTTGCTCTTGAGACCAGGACAAGGAGCAATGGATACAAGCTGCAGGAGGGGAGATTCCACCTGAACCTCAGGATTTCCTGACGGTCAGGGCTGTCCGGCAGTGGAATGTGCTGCCACGGAGTGTGGTAGAGTCTCCTTCGTTGGAGGTTTTTAAGCGGAGGCTGGATGGCCACTTGTCGGGAGTGCTTTGAGGGTTTTCCTGCGTGGCAGGGGGTTCGGCTGGATGGCCCTTGTGGTCTCTTCCAACTCTACATTTCTATGATTCTATGATTCTGTGTTGCTGCTGCTTCTTCTTCTTTTCTGGATCACTGTTTTAGTGGATGGCAGGAATGTTGTGAATGTCATTTATCTGGATTTCGGCAAAGCATTTGATAAGATTCTCCATGATATTTTGATTAGCAAACTGACTATATATAGAATAGAGGGAAAAACCATCAAATGGATCCACAATTTGTTGGAAAACCATGCTCAGCAGCAGCGGCAGCGGCAGCAGCGGTGCTTCAGATTGGAAGGAGGTCTCAAGCGGGGTGCCATAGATTTCCGTCCTGGGGCTGATACCCTTCAGTATTTTTATTTCTGGTTCAGATGATGGGGTAGGGTGGAGAGAATCCTCATCAACACTGCAGATGATATAGAACTAGGAGGGGCACGCCTAGCACAGTGAGAGATAGGAACAGAATTCAAAAGGATCTTGATAAATTAGAAATCTTGGCTCAAATAAATAAGATGAAATTCAACAGATACAATTGCAACATTCTACATTTAGGCCACACACACACACAAACCCGCACAGGTGTAGGATGGGGGATACTTGGTGCAGAAGTACTACCTGTGAAAAGGACTTTCAGATCATACATTGGTTCTGTTGGACATATGTTTGAATTGGTGATCATAAGTTGAACGTGAGCCAGCAGTGTGATGCTGCTGCAAAGAAGGCAAATGCTATTTTAGCTTATGTTAAGAGAAGCGTAGTTTCAAGTTTCAAGCCTTAGTCCCACTATATTCTGAGCTGGTTGGGCCTCATCTGGAGTCCTGCATTCAGTTATGAGTGCCTCATTTTAAGAAGAGTAGAGACAACTTGGAAGGGCAGTGAGGATGGTAGGAGGTATGGAGAACAAAACACAGGAGGAGAAGTTGGAGGAGCTGGGCTTGTTCAGCTTGGTGGAGAGAAGGCTGAGGGGTGACAAGATTGGCCCCATTAGTACCTCAAGGGCTGCCACAGAGAATCGGAGGGGGCAGGCCTGTTCTTTGCTGCCCTGGAGGGGAGGACCGGGTCCAGTGGTTTTAAGTTACAGGAGGGGAGATTTTGATTGAACATTGGAAGGACCTTCTTGGCAGTGGGAGTGGTTAGGCAGCAGGGCTGGTTGCCTAGAGGGGTGGGAGCGTTTCTTTCTCTGGGTCTCTTCAGGGAGAGGCCGGGCGGCCCCCCGTTCAGCCAGAGGCCCCAGCCGGAGGTCCCGCACAGATGGCAGGGGTTGGACTTGTTGGTCTCTGGGGACTTCTTCCAGCTCTGTGATCCTATCGTCTTCTTCATTATATTTTAAATAATTTTTAAATGGCTTTAAGTTAGTGGGTTTTTTAAAATATGTGTTTTGTTATTTGTAATTTTGAAAGGGCAGGCTGTTGCGTTGTTAGCTGTACTTCATTTTAACCTGGGCTGTGAGCCCCCACCCCCGGGGCTGGGTCAGGAGGAGGAGGGGATTTTTTTCTGGCTGGGCCCCTTCCAGGAGCCGCTTTTCTGTGGGGTCCACGTGGCAGAAGGGGTTAGACCAGAGGGCCCTTGCGGCCTCTTCCCGCTCTGTTGTTTTGTATAAAGTCCGTGAAGGACTAAATAACAGTCAGTGGAAGAGAGAGAAATTGGGTTTTAAAAAGGTTGTCTGGGGCCCGTGTTGTCCTTGCCCGGAGAGAGCCCAGCCCCTGCAGCGCCTGCTGGCAATGGGAAGGGTGTGCCCCCGCAGATGGCAGGGTGAAGGCCTGCCTTGTGGGCAGCCCCCGGAAGGGCAGCACAAGACCCCTGCCACAAGCACATCACTTGGCAGGGCAGACGGGATCAGCTTTGTCTGTGGGAAAGCCTGCTGCCTCCCCTCTGGGCTGCAAGGGAGGAAAGCTTGCTGGTAAAATCCTCCTTGCGTTCTTTGGTGGGAGAAGCCACTGTTTGTGAAAACACAGGACAGTTTTGGGAGAAGAGTCCCAGGAAGCTGTGGAGGGGTGCACTGGTGCCTGTTTGTGTCTTGCGGTCCAGCATCGCCTCCTCCGAGGGGAGCCGGCCCCTTTCCGATGCTGCTCTCAGGAAGCCCGTTTCTCCTGCGGTGTTTCAACAAGATTTCAGGGATGGTCATCTCAAGCGATTTATTTATTAAAGCTTTTAACGTGTGTGAGCGAGCACCGGCTCCACACTGAAGGCGGTTAATAAAACTGCAAAGGGGCTGCTGGAGGGACAAGGGGGTGCCTGGGGAGACAGAGAGTTCATCTGGGGGTGATGGGTAGCGATGGATGGGAAGAATGCCAGACTAGGTGTAAGAACTGGAGAGAAACAAAAAGCCCACAGATGCCCATTCAGTGATGAGAGCAAGTGGGCGAGCAAGGGATCGTCTGGATGTTTGCAGGGACCGAGTGTTACTTGGAGTGTGCGCCTGACCAGCAGAGACAGTCAGGAAAGGCCGACTCACTGGGTGGGCAAGACACTCCCCCAAGGGGCGGGGGGGGCCTGGCATTGACACCTTCCGAGGGGGGGTGACCTTAAGCATGGCAGTGCTGCCAACCTCCCCCCCAACCCCGCCTGGCATTGTGCTTCTAGGCACCAGCTCTGGCTTCTGCCCCGAAGGAATTGGGGCAATGATCTGCTTCCTGTGCACCAGAGCTTTCCAAACTTTTCATGTTGGTGACACACTTTTTAGATATGTATCATTTCGGGACACAATAATTTCAGTTTTACTAGCAAACTGGAGGTTAAGCTAACCTGTATAAAAGATACAGACACATACATAAATTGTAATAACAAAATATACGGGGAAATAGCATAAAAACCTTTTATATATTTTTAAAAGTGATTTAGAAACAATAACGTGCATTGTGAGATTGTAGGTGACACAACTATACACTTCAGGCGACACACTAACATGTCACGGCGCACTGTTTGGAAAGCCCTGCTTTGCACACTCTGTCTGGTCACAGGTCTGAGCTGGGGTTTTGGGAAGCTTTTTGGCCAGGGAGGGGGCACTGCATTCATCCCCTTCTCGTGGCTCTTGTAGTGTCTTGTGGCTGCTCCCTCATCTGGGATGGGGAGACCTGCGGGGAGGAGGTGTGCCTAGGAGTTGGAGTGACCTCTTCTGGCTGTTACCTGGATGGATGCCTTGCAAGAAGGCCAGGTGCTTCCGTTGCACCCTCCGTCATACAAGACCCCCCGGTCCTGATCCACCAGAGGCAGTTCCTTGCTGTGGGAATGGGGAAGCGGCCACCTATGAGTCCCATGTGGCTCCCTGGGGAATTTCTATATCCGGTTACCCCCAGTGGTATATTTTTGACCACCTCTCCAAGTTCTGGAATGGTCTTTTTTGGCTAAAACATGGCCCTGGGCCCCCAACCTCCCCCCCAGCGGCGAGCAAACATAGTCTTCTTCCAGTGCCTTTTTGTCATCACTTTGACATTTCTTGGGGTGGTGGAGGCCATGGTGGGTGCCCAGAGGTTCCGGATCACTGGAAGCTTCCTGCCTGGCCTTCTGGGGGCATGCAGTGCCGAGGGTGTGACTCACAAACCGCCCCAGGACTCTCTGGAAATTTGGAGGGTTTTGATTTTTGGCATTAAGAATGAAAGAAGGCCATGCTTCCTGTTTTGTGGTGGGAGTTTCGGCTTTGTAGCAGAGCTACGGTGCTTAATTTGCCGTTGCTCTGGAGGGATGCGGAAGATCAGTGTTGCTTCCCTCTTTGCGCTGCAATCTGCAAGGACAGCAGGCCTCTCTCTGCCACAGGAGGGGGGCAGCAGCCGGCGGGGAAGCCCCCGGGGCCCTCGGAGTGGTGGAAGGGAGGAGAGCCGAGCCCAGCTGAGCCGCCTGCCGCGCTGGCTGTGCCACCAGGTCCCGGCCAGGGGCCTGCGGTGTGGCTGGAGAGCAGCCACAGTGAAATCGGGCGGTGCGTTGTGTCAACGCAGGAGACGCTTGGGTGCTGGTTCAGAACGTGGTGTCCCGGAAGGCCGTAGGATCCTTTGGGGCAAAAGAGGACGCTCCCAGGGCCCGGGGCGCTTCGTGGTGGGGTATGCCTGTAGGTGCCTGTGCCCACCCCGTCCCCTTACAGGTTTGGCCCACCTTGCCTCGTGTCCCGTGTTAGGGCCCTGCCGCCTGCCTTCCCTTGGTTTTCCTTGAGCGGGAAACGGAGGGGGAGGACATGTCGGGGGGCGAATGTCCTTCCCAAGGCCGCTGCCCTTGTTCTTTGGCTTTGAACAGCATGTCTCTCCCTCTCTCTCTTGTTCTCTCTGTGGTACCTGCCAAGTCCAGGGGGCTTCTGGCTGATGTAAATCCCAAATGCTGTTGTTTCTTTCAAACGTTGGAGCCGTTGGGAATTGCAGTTTAGTCTGCTGGAGGTCCTTGCCAGCCCCCATCTCAAGGGATTCCGGAGCCCTGGCTGCCTCGAGGGTGGTACTTCTCTGTTTACCCCCTCTCGCTCTCTGTCTCCTGCAGTCCCTCCTCTTTCTCCAGAAACCGCCCGGGTGGCCCGGCTCTCCGTGGAAAGGGAGAGGAGCGCGGCCTGGGTGCGGGAGGGTGGAAGGGCTTCAGAGCGGTCCCCTCTGCCTCTCTCTGCCCAGCTCCCCGCTGTCTCCAGCCAGGACCAGGACGGCTGGTGGCTGTGATGGGTTTGGACCGGCGCCTTCCTCTGAGCCAGAACCGCTACCCCCCCGGGTGACGTTTGGCTTTGAGGAGGATTTTCTAAAGCCCCCTCTCTCGTCCTGTCTCTCTCTGTGAGGGGTCCTGTGTTCCCTGTCATGGTCATCCTGGTCGGTGGTCTTGCCTTTTGCTGTTCAGAACTAATATGCAAGCGGAGGATGAGTCTGACCCTCATAGACGTGGATGCGACTGTCGCGGCAGCTTCAAGCATTGGTTAAAATCAGGTGAAGGTGTGGTGTGTTCCTGTAGTCCTTTCTCAAGTTCTGTGTGACTTTTTCTCTTGCCGTGGGAGGGGCAGCTTCTCTCCTTCTGTGTGGTTAGTGAGGTTGTGATCCATTGTTACATTTCCTGAGTGTAATATTATTGCTCCATAGCTGTCTTTAAATATCTGAAGGGATGCCTAGAAGGAGGAGTGGGCTTGTTTTCTGCCACTCCAAAAACTAGAACATGAGCCAGTGGGTTCAGATTGCAAGAAAAGAGATTCTGCCCAAACATTAGGAGGAATTCTTTTTACTGCAAGCGCTATTCAGCTGTGGAATAAACTGCCTTGTGGTGGTGGTGTGGGGGCAGGGACTCTTCTCCTTTGGGAGGCCTGTAAATGGAGACTGGATGACCATTTGTCAGAAGTGCTTGCCTTGTGGTTTTTAAGCAGAGGCTGATTGGCCGTCTGTCAGAAGTGTCTTCCTGAATGGTGGAATGGGGCTGGCCTGGGTGGCCCTTAGGGTCTCTTCCAACTCCAGGATTCATGGATTCTTCCCTGGCAGGGGTTGGACTAGATGGCCCTTGGGGTTCCTTCCAGCTTCGTGGTTCAGTGACTCTGTCAGCATTTATTGAGGAGTAACGGTTGGTGTGAGAACAGCATGCGGAAGTCTTTATACAGGGCAGCAGTGTCTGACCGTCCCATGTGTTTCTCCTTGCAGGGCTGCGCTAGAGGACGTGGAGGGAGATGTGACGGAACTAGAACTGAAACTTGACAAGGTGAGCCAATGGCAGGCTTCCTTCGTGCCTCATTTGAGGGGTCTCCCAAGTGCCAGGACCACACAGGAGTCATGCTCGCCCATCGCGGGAGCAGCTTCCATGTGGATTTCCCGTGCATCTGCAGAACATTCTGGCGGCCCCCCTGCCTGGATCTGTGTCTCATCCTGAGCTGGAAGAGACTGTGCCCCTCTTCTGACCGGGCTCCCTCCGCCAGCTGCAACTGCTCTAGCTTCAACTGGCACCTGCCACTTTCTGCCCGCACCAACTTTGAGTGGTTTAAAAGGGATGGGGAGTTCTCAGGGATAACGAGATTGTCCATAGCCACAAATCAGGATAGCGTGTGTGACCCCAGCATCAACAGGCAAGAGGCCACTGGCGACCGGTCCCTGGGGAGCATCAGGCTTACCTGCACGCAGCCACTTCAGAGTGTGGCTGTTGCCTCACTGGAACCGGCCAAGCAGGGTCACGGAATCACAGAACTGTAAAGTGGAGAGAGACCCCAGGGACCATGCAGCCCAGCCCCCTTCAGCCGTGCAGGAAGACACCGTCAAAGCCCTCCCTTTGACAGATGGCCATCCAGCCTCTGCTTAAAAGCCTCCAAAGAAGGAGACTCTACGACAGTCCACTGAGGCAGCAGCAGATTCCACTCTGAGACTGCTCTTACTGTCAGGAAGTTCTTCCTAATGTTCAGATGGAATCTCCTGTCCTGAAGCTTGAATCTATTGCTCCATAGCATCCTAGCCTCTGGGGCAGCAGAAGACAACCCTGCCCTGTCTTCTATGTGACATCTTTTCAAATGTTTAAACATGGCTATCGTGCCCCCTCCTCACTGTCTCTTAACCTGCAGGCTAAACATCCCCAGCTCCCTGAGGTGCTCCTCACGGGGCTTCGTGGTTTCCAGGACTTCAGCCATTTTGGTTGCCATCTTCTGGACACTTTCCAGCTTGTCAATATCTTTCCTGAACTGTGGTGCCCAGAACTGGCATGAATTGTTTTTGAGAAACCCATGTTAACTTTTGGTGCCTTTCTTTGGGCTTACAGACCTTCTCTGTCTTCAAGAGTGGCTGGCCAAATACTCGGGGGGAGGGGGGTGGGTGGGCTGCTTGCTGTGGAGACTGATTGCGGAGCTGGGAGGTTCCCTGCTGATTTGTGGCACTTTCTCTCCTTCTCTCTCCTTCAGTTAGTGAAGCTCTGCATTGCCATGATCGACACAGGGAAAGCCTTCTGTGCAGCCAACAAGCAGTTCACCAATGGCATTCGGGACCTTGCTCAGTATTCCAGTAATGATTCCCTGGTGGAGGTGAGTGCCAAGCGCCAAAGCCAGCCAGGAAGGCTAGTGGCCTAGGAGCTGGTGCCCTGGTCCCTGCTTACCAGGACTGGACCCATTGGCTAGGAACATATCTCCCCCTGCTGCCCGGTTTCCACAGTCTGGCACAGGGTGGTGGACAGGGCTGAGGGCTAGCAGGCAATATCCCTCAGGCCGGGAGCCCCCCAAGGGGGTGGGAGGTGGTGAAGCCCCCTCCTTCTTGCATGAAAGAAACTATCCTTTCCCTGCCCTCTCCCTCCTCTGAAGTAGTGGTGCAGTTCAGCACCTGTCCCCTTTGTCCCCCCACACCTGGGGTGGGGAGAGGGCAGCCCGTGAACCGTATGCACTCCTCCTAAGAGTCCCTGGCTGCCCCTCTGCCCTTTTTTTTCTTTTAGATATTTTTTGTTAGTTTATGCATGTAGAACAGTAACAAATACAAAGATTTTCACAAAGAAAGAGTAATAGGGGAAAAAAAGAAAAGAAAAGAAAAGGCAATATCAGGAAAAAGAAAAGAAAGAGAGAGAGAAAGAAAGAAAGAGAAAGAAGAAGAGTTAAACAAGAAACAAAGCAAGACACTTGAGTATCCCACAGAAAAAAGAAGAGAAAAGGAAAGAGAAAAGAAATAGTAGCTAAGGTGCTTCTAGGTTTCTTCATCTGTTGGTGATAACTTCACTTGCTTTCAACACCTCTCTCTAAAATAAATATAATCACAGTACACAGATAACTATAGAATACCGTATATAAGTTCTATCTCTAATTCTATATGTAAATTCATGTATGTTATTTCATACCATTGTTTATCTCTTCTCTATATACAGTTCTATAATTCACGTATCCATATTAAATTACTTTTGCAAAACTTCCTATGATCTATCTCTCATTGCTCTTCTTATCAAATTAAAACTCGTGTGTTTACGTTTTATACCTTTTATACGTCAAAACCACCAACTATTAAATCTCCTTTCTTTTCTCTTACATGTTCCGTGAAAGATTTCCGTCTTAAATATGATTCTGTTGAATTCCCCTTTAAAATAGTTGTAAGTTTGTCCGTTTCTGCAAGCTCTATTAATTTATTCATCCGTTCACTAAGACTAGGTGTTCTCTTGCATTTCCATTATTTAGCGTAAATTATCCCTGCTGTTGTTACCATATTTCTGATCAAATCTTTGTATTGCCTTTCTCTCTTGTCTAATAGAGCTACCATATTAAGAAGAAACAATTCTGGTCGGAATGTGATTTTTCATCTTCAAAATCTTTTGCATAAATTTACAAATTTTTAACCAAATTTTTTTAACTTTACCACACTGCCACCACATATGAAAAAATGAACCTTCATGATGCTTACATTTCCAACATTGGCTGCTTCCTTTTTTATATCTTTTAGCCAGTTTGCTAGGAGTTAAATACCATTTATATATCATTTTGTAAAGATTTTCTTTGAAATCATTAGATTTAGTAAATTTCAACACTTTCTCCCAAATTTCTTCCCATTGGTCTAATTCAATACTATGACTTATCCATTGATCCCAATATATCATACTTTCATTTGTTCTTCCTCCATATTTATCTTCAATAATAACTTATATGCTTTTAAGATTAAATGCGTTTCCTCTGCACATACTAATTTTGCAAATTCATTCCTACTACTCTCAAAACCATATTTTTTGTTATCATCTTTAAACTTCTCATTTAATTGATAGTATGATAACCATTGTATCTCATACCCTTCCCTTTTCAATTCTTGCAATTTTTTCATCTTCCAATTATTTCCTTCTCCTGTACTAAATCATTATATTTTAACCATATTTTTAAACTTCCCATCTCGTTCCTATAAAAAGCCTCTTTTGATGACACCCAACCTGAAATTTTAAAGCCAAACCACTCTTATATTTTTCCCAAATTTTTAAAATCGATCTTCTTATAATATGATTATTAAATCCGGCATTGGCTTTTATCTTTCCACACCACAGATAAGCACGGCAACCAAATTTCAATTCGTGGCCCTCTAATTCCAATAACCTTTTGTTTTATAATGTCACCCACTCCTAATCCATGTTAGTCATGAAGCTTGGAAATATATCCTCAAATCTGGAACTCTAAGTCCCCCTCTCTCTTTAGCATCTATTACAGTTTTCCATTTTATTCTAGGTTTTTTCCCACCCGATAAAAATTTAGAGATTTCTTTATGCCAATTTTTAAATAGGTTATTTGAAAAGATAATAGGAATTGTCCGGAAGAGATACATTAATTTGGGTAAAACCGACATTTTAATTACTGAAATCCTTCCAAATAAAGAAATATTTATTTTCTCCCATCTTCTTTAATTCCCTTTTGTACTCTCCCATGTTTTAACATAATTATTTTTGTAAAGTTGTTGGTTTTTGTGTTGTTAATATTATCCTTAAGTATTTAACCTTCTTTATAATCTCAAAGCCAGGTTTATTATGTAATTCCTCCTCTTTTTTACTCATATTCTTAGTCAGTATCTTAGTTTTTTCCACACTGATTTTAAAACCAGAGACTTTCCCGTATTCCTTAATTGTCAATAGTAATAATTCTATGCCGTTATTTGGCTCTTCTAAAGTAAAAACTAAATTGTCAGCAATAGCCTTAAGTTTAAATTCTGCTCTCCTTATTTTTATTCCTTTTATACTGTTGTTATCTCTAATTATTCCATTCAAACAGTCTAGTATCAGAAAGAATAACAGGCGAAAAAGGGCAACCTTGTCTTGTTCCCTTATCTATATCAAAATAGATTTATACTAATTTTAATCTTTTGTAAAGAGTATATCGCTGTAATGCACTTTACAAAGTTATTACCAAAATCTATAGCCTCTAAAATATTTTTCTAAATAACCAATTTACATTATCAAAAACCTTTCTGGCATCAATAAATTTTAGTGCGCCTTTTATCTGATTATGGTAGTTTAAGTATTCTATTATGTCAAGTATTGTTCTTGTATTGTCCTTGATGTATTGTCTTGGTAAGAAACCACCTTGATCTTCATGTATAATATCTTATACGCAGATTTTTAACCTATTTGCCAAAATCAGTGTAAATATCTTATAGTCTACATTTAAAAGTGAGATCGGCCTATAATTCTTAGCTGACAATATATCTTTATCTTCTTTTGGCAATAATACAATATTTGCTTCCCTCCAACTCTCTGGAATTTTATGATTTGTTAAAATTCTATTCATAGTTTTCTGTAACGGCTTTTCGAGTTCCTTATAAAATATTTTATATTATAGGGCCCTTCAACCATCTGGGCCGGGCGATTTATTTCCCTTCAACTGTTCAATTGCATCCCTTATTTCATCCATGGAGCTTCTCTGTTTAGACTCTCTCTTCGTATTTCTGACAATTTTGTGTTCCCTAATATATTTTTCTATTTGAAAATCAGTTGCTTCCTGTTTTTTATATAACGCTTGAAAATAGTTATGGAATACCTTAGATATTTCTTTTTCATTAGAGATTATTCTGTCTTCTTGCTTTAATTTCATAATCTTTTAGCTCTGCCTTTTCTCAGTCTGTATTAGTAGCCATCTTCCTGGTTTGTTACCGTATTCAAAGTTCTTTTGTTTTACATAATTTAATTTTTTCCTCATTTCATCTATCATTATCGCTGCTATTTGTTTTTGCAGTACTATTATTTGATTCGTAATCCCATCAGTTGCTGGATTTTTAAGTAGTTCTAATTCTTTCATTTTAATCTCCCTAGAGATTTCATTTATCTTTTCCTGTTTCTTTCTTTTCCATTCGTTATTTAATTTCATGAGAGTCCCTCTTATTACTGCTTTTCCTGCATCCCATACTATCATATCATCTGTCCATATTTAATGCAAAATATTCCACAAGTGTTTCCTTAGATTTCTCAACTACTTTTTCTTTATATAAAAAGGTTTCGTTTTAACTCCATTTATAACTTCGATATCTTTTTTTAAACAATACTCTAACTAGATTATGATCTGATATTGTTTTGAGTAATATCTCTATTTTCCCTATATTTCTTCCTACAGTATTTGAAACCCATACCATGTCAATTCTGGATTATGAATTATGAACGTTAGAATAAAAAGTAAATTCTCTTTTATTTCCTTCTTTTAACCTCCAGACATGAATTACCTGCAGTTCCTCAACTAACTCAAAAAATTCTTTTGCTAGTTTACCTTGATTCCTCTTAATTAACTTTGTCGACAACCTGTCCATATACAGGTCTACCACTCTGTTAAAGTCTCCTGATAAAAACTAATGTTCATAATTAACTTTTAATAATATCTCCTTTAGCTTTTTATAAAATGAATTCTTTTCTGTTATTGGAATGTATATCCCTGCTACCAAGAATTTATAATTATTTATGTTAACTTCTATATATCTTCCTTTCTTATCTGTAAACACCAATTTAGGCTCCAGATGTGGTTTGGCATATAAAACTACTCCATTTTTTTTATTCGGACTGACCGACACAAATTCTTCTCCTAGTTTCTTTTCCGTCAATAGTTTCACATACTTACCCTTAATACTTATTTCTTGAAGACATATTAAATCTAATTTTAGTTTTTGTAAATAGTGAAATATTAATTTACACTTTTTAATGAATTCAAACATTTCATGTTCCAAGTAAGATTTTCATTTCAATGTACGTGTGTGTGTGTATATATATATGTATTTAGATATATATAACAATATGTTCCCAGGTAGTTTAGATAGAACTTTTAACAATTATCTAACTATTTATATAAATGTAGATATAAATACAAATATAATTAGTTCTCAATTCTTTCTTTATACTCAATCTTGAGCGCCCCTCTTTCAACTTTCCTTTACCCTCTTATTTCCAAGCTTCCTATCCCACTAAATCACACCATCTACTTATTTAGTTTGTTGTTGTTGTTTTCCTTCTCCTATCTTCTACTCCTTGTCAGAGATTTCCAGATCAAGAAGGTGTGTCTTCCTTTCGCTGTCGTCCTTTTTTGGGTCCTTATTCAGATCTTCTTCTGTAGAGTTTTCTTCATCCTTTGGTAGAATGATGGCTCCGCTCCTGTTCTGCCACCTCCGCATTCGTTGTTCTTCTCAAATGACAACAAGCTGGGGCTGTCACAGTCTGTCCGGGGTTCTTCAGGTGCCCCTAGGTCCTGGGCACCACCTTACAGGTTCTATATCTTGCATACCTGTGGTTTGCTGCCGCTACTGCCAGGTGAGAGATCAAAGTGCTAAGTGCGATCTCTCTGCCGTCTTTGCCGGTTCCACGCCAAACTGGAAACCCTCTGCCTTCCTGCCCTTTTAAAATTCTTTTCCCCGACAAAGAACAACAGCAACAACAAAATGCCCGTCAGCCAGCAGCTGCTTTTGGAGTGCCGCTTTAGTACCTCACCCACATGACTGAAAATTGTCCAAGAAATGGAAAGCAGGAGTAGATGGCTGGTCTTGTCCTGGAGTTATGGGAGGGGTGTAAAGTGGGGTGTGCCTGGCCATCCTTTGGGTCTGTGGGGGTGAAAACTGTCCCCCGCCCACATCTTTCTTTCTGCAGCCTTTGATTTTTCCTGGTAAATATTTCTGCGCCACTTTGTGGCCACCTGGGTGGGTCCAGGGAGGAGGGAAACCCAGGTGGTGTCCAGGGAGTAAGGTCACCATGTTGCCCGCCATCTCACTGCCCTTTCCCTTCCCTTCCAGGCCAGCTTGACCAAGTTCTCTGAGAGCCTCCAGGAGATGATCAACTATCACACGGTGAGTTTGGGAAGCGGCACAGCCATGGACTGTGGGGGATAGGTGTGTTTCTCAGGCCAGTAGCTTTTGAAATGGAGTGCCTCCAGAAAACTGCTTTCTAGTTCCCGGGGGAAGGCGTATGTGTGATTTGCTTTTTCCGGCTTCTGGGAACATGGAAAGTGGCTCTTGGCACGGCATGCCCGTTGCCTTGGCTGCCTGTGTGGAAACTCTGCATTGCTCCTCTCTTCCTTTGGCAGCCAGAACCTGGGGCTTCTTGCGTTCCAACCTCCCTGGGAATGGAGGAGGCTTTTCAAAGGTGAAATCCTCCTTGCAAACCTTCTTGCTGTGCTGCTTCTTTCTGGCCCACATGACAGATTTGGTGGCACACAGAAGAAAGGGCAGTGCCAGGCCTACCCCTTCTTGGCAGGGGAGAGTTCAGGTGTGAGGAAGGCCCTCCCTCTGCCGCCTGACTTCTCTGTGCCTCTTAAGGAAGGGGCGGCTTCTGGGCTAGCCAGTTGGCTTGCAGTCCCTGCTCCATCTCAGGGTGGGAGACCCTCAGTGAGGGCAGCTGGATTGAGCCACGCTCTCTGTGCCTGCTGGGCGCCCCTCCCACTGGGGCTGCCTGAGATCTTTCTTTTTCTTTAAAAGCTGAAGCTGGCAGGATTTCATCCAGGGATTTCCCACGCATAGAGTGTGTGCTTGACACCAGAGCCCTTGCTTGTGTTTGGGGTGGTTGCCTCTGAGGGACCTGTTGGTCAGAGCAGGCTCAGGGTCTGGAGTCTGAGCTGCCCTGTGGAAGAGGTTGAGGGGAGAGAAAGAGAGAGAGAGAGAACGCGTGCCGCTGGCTGGTGTGGCTGGCTGGCTGGAGGCTCAGCTCGGGCACTTGCTCCCCGTTGGCCCTCTGTCTTGCTGCCTTATAGGAGACATCTGCCTGTCCCCACTACTTCCCTGACCCTCATTGGCATGAGGAAGAGCCAGGCTCCAGGGAGGTGGCTGGTGCAGGCCTCCTGTTTTGGATTAAGCCCCTCCAGCCTCCTCCAGCCTCATTCATTAGCTGCGTTTGTATTCAGCCTTTCTGCTGAAAGGGGCAACAGACCTCGTGCTCAGCAGGCGTTGATTCCTGTTACTCACTCCACTGAGTTTCAGCCTGAGCTTTTCTTGCCTCCCCTTGTTGAAACCTTCCATCTTCCTCTGAGCAGGGAAGCTAAGCTTCCTCCCTGCACTGGGCTACCTGACACTGAGAGGCAGAGTGTCCATCTGCCCACCCATCCATCCTTCCTGGCTGCCTGCTCCCCCCACTGCTGTGTGGCTCCTGGAGCACAGAATTAGAATTAACAAGGCAAACACCTGACAGAGCAAACTGAAAAAGTAAGGTGAACAAACATGGATTTAGGGTTGTAGGGCAAACCTGGGTTACCCTCTGCATCCCCAGGCAGTGTGTTTTTTGCTTTATGAAAGGAAGTTTGTCTCTTCTTTCAACCCTGGAAAGCATGTAACATCATTAATGCCCTGTAGCACGGAAATGACTGAGAGAACCATAGTCGTCATAAGACAGAAGGCAAGGCAAGAATTTCAGACCAGTCAAAGGCAAATGAGAAGAAATTCTCTTTCAGTTGCTTGGCCAAAAACGCGCTGGTCCCTCACAGAAGGGTGTTCCACAGGAGGTAGCACCTGCCCCCCGTGCAGCCATCCCTCTGCAGGTGGCAGCTTTTGAAGACTGAGGAGCCTAAGGACCTTGGAAGTAGACCTTAGCATGGAGGCAGGCTTCCTTGGGAGCAGGGCCTCCTTCAGATTCGTTTGACCCCACTGTACTTGGAGACAGCTCTGTGGCTGTACAGCTGGTTAACTGATGGGGAAGATCCCTTTGGCCTGGCCCAGCTGATGGTCTGCTGGCTGTATGTTGGGCCTATTGCAGAGCAAAACTCGTTGCAGTAATCCAGCTTGGGTATTGCTGGTGCCCGGAAGAGGGTGGCCAGGAGGCTGTCCCTCGCCAAGTGGCTCTGAGCAGGGTAGCAGCCACCTTAGCTGCTCAAAGCGGCCCCGGGGCATTTGGCAATGCACACCTGGCTTTGGACAAATATGGCCCTGACCCAGAGAGTTTGGATGTGCTGCTAAGTTTTTGGCTGGCCTTACTAGCCAAGCAGAAAGTTTTGGTCTCAGGGTCTCTCTCCTGCCTTTCATGTTTTCCCACGAGCAAAGAGCTGCCCTTCATGTTCCTGTAGGAGGGGTGGGTTGCGGGGGTCACACCAAGCAGTGGCTGAAGAAGCCTCCCATTCAGCCGCCTCTTTCTTGTGGGAACTGTGTGTGCACCTGGCCGGAGCCTTCGGCTCCAGTTTGGATTTGAGAAGGGGCTTGGACAATCCCCCCCCCACGGGCATGTTCACCTGGCACCTCTGAAGCTGAGAGGAAGCTGTCTGAAGGGGCTGTCCCCAGAGGCGAATTCAGGAGCCCTGCAGCAGCCTCGGGGCAGGAAAAGGAATAGGTGGGTATTGCTGGCATGCTGGTGCTGCCAATGAGAAATTCTCTTGCAGGCTGCACTGAAGGGTTTCATGTTTCTGTGTAGCTGGTATGTGCAGGGCAGGGCGCCATAGAGCCGTGCTCGCTTGGTGGCTTGGTACGTGTGACGATTGCACTGTCTTCTTGCTAAATGGAAGTGAAGGGGTGTTTTGCAGGGGCTTCAGACATCTTTTTGCCTTTTTTTTTGCATCCCAAGTATGGGGGGCAAGATGATGAGGGCCCCTTTCCCATGATTCTGGGCCTCGGCCAGGGCTCTTGGAAGGAGCGGTGCCCAGTTGCCGTGAGAAGATCGGGAGTTGCCCTGGGAGCCTCTGTGGGTGGGCAGAGGTCAGATCTTCACCTCTGGGACTTTTGTTTGAACCAAATGTTTCCCCCTTTTCAGATCCTGTTTGACCAAACCCAAAGATCCATCAAAGCCCAGCTGCAGATGTTTGTTAAAGAGTAAGTGCACTCTCATTTTGGTTTCGTGAAGCCTGGCCTCGACTGGAACACTTGTGCCGCTGCCACGCTTACCTCCTTCCCCCAAATCCCTGGGGACTGAGGAAGGTGTCACCAGTCCTGTCCAAAAAGGACAGCATGCTGCTGTCGGCCTTCCTGAAGCTATGCTGTGCAGAATGAGAGAACAGTGTGGTGTTCCTCAGTGCACGTGGGCAGGTTGTGCTTCCATCGTGCCAGGGCCATGCACATGGAAGTTGCGCGGGGAGGCAGAGTCTGGAGTCTGGGGTGAAGTTGGCATCTGAAGACCGTGTGAATGAGGCAGCTGAAGAGGTTGGCAGGTCCAGGATTTGTGAGGGTGGTGGAAGAAGAGGGGGTGGGAGCAGGAGGGGGGCAAGAAGGAGATTTGCCTCTCTGTGCCTTACTGCTTGTGGCTCAAGGCTCTCTGTGCGTAAGAAGTGGAGAAGAGGCCGCTCGGATGCAGGGAGGACCCAGTTTCCCCCACACAAACCCACGGGGTCGAGATTCCCCGGTTCTCGGGGGGAGCACTGCTTTTGCAGGACACTCTGTGTTCTGTGATCCTCCCCTAGAGGAGACAGGGTGGCTTTGCCAGAGTAGGGGGCAGACTTGGATTTGTGAGCCCAGGGGGCATTGTCGCCTGTGTTTTGTTACTCTGACAGTCTTGAGCTGGTGTGGAGACCACAGTCTCTTTATACGTATAAAAGACTCTGTGTTGGTTCTTTTCTTGAACAGATGTGTGTTCTTGCTGCCTTTCTCTCTCTCACATGCCCTATGAGGAGCGGCTGAGGTAGCTGGGTATGTTTAGTCTGCAGAAGAGAAGGTTAGGAGGGGACACGATAGCCGTGTTTAAATATTTGAAGGGCTGCCATGTAGAGGAGGGAGCGGGCTTGTTTTCCGCTGCTCGAGAGACTAGGACAAGGAGCAATGGATTCAAGCCGCAGGAAAGGAGATTCCACCTGAACCTCAGGAGGAACTTCTTGACAGTCAGAGCTGTCCAGCAGTGGAATCTACTGCTGCCTCCATGGAGTGTGGTGGAGTCTCCTCCTTCTTTGGAGGGTTTCGAGCAGAGGCTGGATGGCCATCTGTCAAAGATAGGGTTTTGATGTGTGTTCCTGCACGGCAGAAGGGGGTTGGACTGGAGGGCCCCAACTCTAGGATTCCATGATTCTACACGCACACACACACACATGCCTGCACAGAGTGTCCCAAAGGAAGCCATCTATACTTATAAGAGAACACTTGCAGGCAAAACTATGTTGCAAGAGATTTCCAGCTGAAACACTTTGATGGTGGCATTCTGCAGTGGTTGACCGAATGTGGCAATTTATTTCCTTTCTGCTCTAGAGATATTAGAAAATTTAAAGATGCAAAGAAGCAGTTTGAGAAGGTCAGTGAAGAGAAGGAGAATGCCCTTGCCAAGAATGCTCAGGTTCCGAGGAACAAGCAGCACGAGGTCGAGGAAGCAGCCAACATCCTGACAGCCACCCGCAAGTGCTTCCGCCACGTCGCTCTGGACTACGTTCTTCAGGTGAGCCGGCCTGACCTTCTGCAGCGGCCTGTGAGGTGGGTGGGCTTGGGGCAGCCCCACTGGAGCCGTTCCCTCCCGTCCTGTCCCAGGCTGGCCGGTCCCCTTTCTCTTTCCTGGCACCTCTGCCACGAACTTTCTGGCTCCCTCCGCTGTTCTGTCTGTGCCCACACTTGAAGCAGGTTGTTTGTTTTCCTTAGATTAACGTTCTTCAGTCAAAGAGGAGATCGGAGATCCTGAAGTCAGTAAGTCTCTTGTGCCCTGTGGGGGGCTGCTTTTGTAACTGACCACAGATTTGATCTGGGGCTGAAGGGGGGCGTGGAGTCATTTGGTCTGGGGGTGACACCATGGTACAGAATGCGGGGCCTGCTAGTGTGGTGATGCCTGTGGGGGGCCTACCAGCAGGATATGAGCTCCCTGGCCAGCCCTCTGAGGGAGCCCTGGCCTGCCTGTCCTGCAGCCCCACTGTGCCAGAGTGGCTTGTCCTTGGCCCCCCGCCTGGCGTTGCTCCTGTGGCAGTTTTTGGGAGTGGGGCTCTGCTTTTGTCAGCCAGGGGTTGTTCCAGCCACAGAGGGGCTCGGGTGCGTGGGGGAGAGGAAACTTCTTCTGTGAGACTGGCAGAGAGGATGTGGTGTGTGTGTGCGTGCATGCGTGTGCGTGTTTATGTATGAGAAAATAGAGAGAGAGAGCGCGCGATCGTGTCCTAGGGACCTGTGTGGAGGAAGCTGCCAGAAACCTCTCCCCTCAGTCTTGCCTCTCCCTCCTGGTCTTTCTCCCCAGATGCTCTCCTTTATGTGTGCCCACCTGGCTTTCTTCCATCAAGGCTACGACCTCTTCAGTGAACTGGGACCCTACATGAAGGACTTGGGAGCCCAGGTAAGGAGAACTACGTGCTAGGCTTGCTGCGGGTGGGCTAGGGTGGGCAGAGGATGGCCTCAGGAAGGAGACTTCCGTCTGTTTCATCCAGCCGGGGTCTGCGATTGGCATTGCATGGCTTGAGAACATATGGTGAGTAGCAGATCTCTCAGGAGATGAAAGCCGCTGAAGGCCTGGACCCCTCATTAGGGTCGCCAAGTCTTTGCTGTCTGACATGCTGATTAAACAGTTCACAGTTGGACGCAGGGGACAGCTGATACTTCTTCTCTGTCTCTTGGCTTCTGTTTGGCCATGCTGCCCAGTTGGTGATTTTCTTGGATCAACTGCTTGTGAGGTCGCCTTCTTCCTTCCCCGGGGTGCCTCTCCCATCTTAGCCCTTCCTTAAAAGCCAAGACCAGGTGGTCTCAAAATGGCCCCTTGTGCCTGGGTCCTCCCTCAGTCCCCTGAGAGACATGTGCAGGCAGAGAATGCGTGACCAGGGACGGGGCTTCTTCCAAGGTCTCCTCTGTAAGCACAAAGCATGGGCCAACACTGGCTGGTTCACATTCCCTCATCTGCCTGATTCCAGTTGTAACCTTCCCCTGAACACACGCATTGCCGTCTGTCTGTCTCCCCGCATGCCGCTGCCTCCCTCGTGTTGGCCGGCCTCCTCTCCTTGTTCTCTGACAGATAGAGACCGGCCTGCCTTCTGGCTGGATCAGACTCTCACCCGCATTATGCCAGCTTTCTCCCCTTGATGCTCCGTGGAGGGGTGGGGGTGGGGGTGGGGTGGGTGAGGAGGGGGTTGTGCTGCAGCAGGCAACTCAGAAGGAGGCCATCACAGCCCCTTCTGCCAGTCCTGGCTTTCTTCTGCCTGGGGCGGCCCCTCTCGGGACTCAGCGTTGCTCTTCGACTCCTCCCGGTGATGTGGGAAGGAGAGGTGGCTGCCAGGTGGTCGGCTGGAGCTAGAGAAGCTCAGGCACAGTGAGTCGGCCTTTTCCTCCCTGCTCTTGGGGAGACTCAGCAGCCCCGCCACCTGTCCCCGGCGGCACTCTGGCTGTTCTTGGAAGCCAGAGCCCTGAAATTGCATGTGAGCCCAGCTCCTGAGGGCCCTGGCCCTGAAAGTCCGGCTCGTTGGCCGCCCAACTGGCCAGCCGGTGTATGTGCGTGGAAGGGGTGTGTTTCAGGGGTGAGATGGGGGACTCCCCTGGGGGGTGCCCCCACCAGAGCAGACCCCCCCACCTCTCAGGGTGCTCCCTCTGTTCCCCTGACAGGTAATCCTCTTTCCTCTTTCAGCTGGAACGCCTGGCTGTTGAGGCTGCAAAGGAGAAGAAGGAGATGGAGCAGAAGCATTCCACCATTCAGCAGAAGGTACTGGGAGCGGCAGGCTCCCTACGCTCATCCTTGTCTCCCTAGAGTGGAATCCTTGCCAGGGCAGGCAGAGTCTAGAACGTCCCCTGCCCTGGTGCTGAGGGCCAGGGCGGGGCTGGGTAGCGGAAGCCGAGATCTCTCCCATTCCTCAGAGAGGAGACCTCTCTGGTGGCAAGAGCGTTAGCTGAGCTCCTCTCTGGCGGGTTTCAGAGGTGGCTCTTGGTGTGGCAAGGAGAGGAGAAACAACCCATGCGTCTGTCCTGGATTTCTGCAGGGACCCTGCTGGGTTGCCACCATACAAACGTGCAGTGCCAAGGGGGCCACCTGCCAAGCACAGTGGTGGCTGCTTCTCCACAGCTGGCCATCCAACTAGCCTGCTCTCCTGTCTCGTACAGAGAGGCCTCCTTTGCAGTGGAACTGTTTCCTGCATTGGCCGCTTCCAGATCCAGATAGATCGAACTCCTGAAGGGAGGGAAAGCCTGAAACCACATCTTAGATCTCCAGTCCCACTGTGGCTGTGGGTCCAGTCCCTCTCAGCCCTGGCAGAGGGGGCGGAGGGAGACTGTTCATCCCAAAGTCTCTCTTGACACCTGAAGACCCCTTTGGGGATCTGTCTGTTGAAGTATCTCTCTTGTCCACTTGCTTTGTGGGGGCGCCAGCTGCTGCATTAGTTAGCAGAGAAGAGCCTGAGGGGGGCCCTCTTCCATCTGTGGCGGCTTTGCCGGCAGTGCCCTCACTGAGCCCTCTGGGAACCAGCTGGCGAGTCACCCCAGATGAAGAAGCAGGGCTGATGTCACCCCAGTTTAGCGGCCCGTGAGGGAGCCCGCATCTCCCCCAGCAGGAAGTGGCTCCCTGGCTAGATGCTTTGGGTCAGAACATCCCCTGGGATCAGCTGAGATAGTGGTGGTTCGGTAAGAGCTATAGACTGTGTAGCAGAGCAGACTCCCTTGTTTGATGTCCTGTGAATACTCCTTCCTGACATCTGGTCTGCAAGCAGCTGCATGAGGCCCCCCTCTTCTTGCCCGCAGAGGGGGAGCAAGGTAGCCCTTCTGTAGGGAACGCTCATGAGGTGGATCCACACACTCCTGCCCCTGATGAATGTGGATGCCAAGGGCTCTGTGGGGCTGGCTGTGCACAACTGCCCCCTCCTCACTTGGTGCTGCACCAAGTGGTCACCTGCAAGTGGAGAGGAGGGCAAAGGAACAGCCAAAGGGTTTTCTGGGGGTGGCATTGGAAGCAGGTCTCCTGGTGACCCTCTTCCATGTCATGTGAAGCGCTCTCTTCATAAAAAGTGGGCAAGTCCTCTTTGGAAAGAGCAGGCCCTCCATTCCTCCCGCTCAGGGACTACCTGGATTGAGTGTGTATGTGGGGGTGAGGTGGGGCTGGATGGGGGGGGTCCTCTTTCCATATCGTACTGAGGCTGACCTGAGTGATTTGAATCCTAGAATCACATTTAGGGAAGTTCTTACCTTGCTTGTGTTTTAATAATTGGAACGGCAGAAAATAGGCTCCCTCTACTTTCTATGTGATGGTGTCCTTTCAGATATTTAAAGATGGCTGTCGTGTCCCCCTCAGCCTTCTTTTCTCCGTGCTAGACATCTCCACCTTCTTTAGTTGTTTTCATAAGGCTTGGATTCCAGACCCTTGATCATCTTGGTTGTCCTCCACTGGACACATCCTTCTTGGGCTGGGGTGCCCAGAACCAGACGTGGTGTTCCAGATGAGATCTGACCAAACAGAACAGAGTGGGACCCCCACTTCCCCTGATCTGGACGTACTTTGTACCTGTTGATGTAGCCCAGAATTGTTTGGGGGTTTTTTGGCCCCTACATCACACCTTTGGCTGAGGTGTGTACTGAGACTTTTCAGTCCTTTTCACGTGTCCTATTTACAAGCCAAGTGTCAGCTGTTCTGTATTTGTGCCTTTCATTTTTCATGCCTAGATGCACTTGTTGTAACCTGCCCTCAAGTTGACCTTGACTTACGGCGACCCTGTGAACGGAGCTCCTCCAACTAATCTCCTCGCCAACTGCCCCACTCAGGTCTTGCAGACTCAAGGCAGCAGCAGGGCTTCCTGGGTGGGGCTCATCCGCCTGTAAGGGGGTCTTCCTTTTCCCTACTGCCTTCCACATTTCCAAGTGTCATTGCCTTTTCTAGGGAGTCTTCTCGTGCTATGGTCAAAGTACGACAGCCTCAGTTTAGCCATCTTGGCCTCTACAGAGAATCCAGGCTTGATTTGCTCTAGGACCCATTCATTTGTCTTTCTAGCAGTCCAGAGAATCCCTAGAACTCTCCTTCAGCACCACATTTCAACTGAGCTGATTTTCTTCACTGGCCAGGTGTTACAACTAGACATAGAAACTGGATATACGATGGCATGGGCTGTCCTAACTTTAGTATTCAAAGGTAGATCTTTACACTCCAGGGTCATGTCTGGTTCTATTGTAGCTACCTTTCCGAGTCCTTCTCTTCTTCTGATTTCTTGACTGCAGTCTCCATTCTGATTAATGACTGAGCCAAGGTATGCAAAATCTTGAATTATTTCAGTGTCCTCATCATCTGCTTTAAGGTTATGCAAATCAATCTGTGGTCATTGTTTTTGTTTTCTTAATGCTTAAGCTATAGTCCTGCCTTTGCACTTTCTTGCTTGACTTTCTTCAGTAATTGTTCCAAGTTTTTGCTCTGTTCTGCTTGAAGTAAGGTGTAATTTGTGTATCTTAAATTGTTGATGTTCCTTTCTCCAGTTTTCATGCCTCCTTCCTCAGGGTCTAATCCTGCTTCATGTCTATACAGGTAGGCCTGGCCTGACCTCTTTGCCAGTTGGAAGCTGTTCTGTTTCTCCAAATTCCGCCTTGACTGGAGCCTCTTGTCTTGAGTACCAGTTATGCATTAGAACAGTCAAATGTTGTGGCACACCCGTCTCTTTCAGAGCAGTCTATAGCTTTTCATGATATCTATAGCTAAAGGCTTTTCTATAATCCATAAAGCACAGGCTGATGTGATACCTCGTGTTTATCGCTGTTGAAATTCATTTCGTAAGTTTTGGCCCAGCTCCCTAAACTGTCATGGTTATTTCGAATCCTGTTCCTCCCGTCTTGGGTATTAGCTGCTTCCCCTCCCCTCAGTTTGGTGCCATCTCCAAGTCTGATAAACATGCCATCCAAGTCATTTATAAAGACATTCATATAGAACCCTGGGCCCAGGACAGAACCCTGAGGCACTGTGCCTGTCATTTGTGAAGACCAGGCCCTGGGGTGCCCCTCTTTAAGCTTCTCTTCCCCTCTTCTCCCCACTTCACTGTGAAGCCTCTTAACCTCATAGGTGGCCACCTTGCCTCTCTGAGGTTGTCCTCTTCCTCCTGCCCCTGGCCAAAGGCGCCACCCTCCCTGTCATCACACCCTTTCTGCTTGTGCGCCATCCCAGGGATTTCTCAGGGGTGGGGGCTGCTCCCGTGCTGCACGGTGACTCTCCTTTGCATTTTCCTGTGTTTCCAACACAGTGCGAGGTCCCCAGGTACATCGGGGCCGAACTTTCCCTGCCTCTGCCCTGGGCCCTTCTCACTGTTTCTGGCGGGCCTCTTCCCTGGCATGGTTTGGCAGAGTTATGACAGCGTTTGAGGGGTTGCAGTTGTGCTGACATTTCCTGGTAGGGTGGCGATGGGGGCCTGATTGAATGGGGGGTGCGCCCTTGCCCTTGCCCTTTAGAGAGCAGTTCAGTGGTCAGATGGGGCCCCGAAAGGCTTCCCTTCAGCACCCCCCACCCTGTATCTGCTGCCTTGGCTCCACAGCATCCAGGATGGGCCCAAAAAGCTCTCATAGAATCATAGAGTTGGAAGAGAGCCCAGGGGCCATTGAGTCCAACCCCCTGCTATGCAGCAACACCCATCAGAGCATTCCCAACAGATGGCCATCCAGCCTCTGCTTAAAAATCTCCAAAGAAGGAGACTCGACCGCACTCCATGGAGGCAGCATATTCCACTGTCGGACAGCTCTGACCGTCAGGAAGTTCTTCCTGAGGTTCAAGTGGAATCTCCTTTCCTGCAGCTTGAATGAATTGCTCCTTGACCTATTCTCTGGAGTGGCAGAGAACAAGCCCACTCCCTCCTCGACATGATGTCCCTTCGGATATTTAAATATGGCTGTCACGTCCCCTCCTTTTTTTTTTTAATACATTTTATTCCATATATCAAATGTAAACTTTTTCCCCCATGAATATTCCAAAGATACATAAAAATAAATATTACATCAATATTTCAAAGTTTAAATCACCGATAATTACAAAATTTTTATAAAATCCATATAGTCCATATAATCATATAATCCTCTTCTCTTCTTTCTTCTTTCTTCATTCTTCTTTCTCCTCTTCATTCATTCTTTCCTTATCAAACTAACCATCATCTAGCTATCTTAAGTTTTCGACAAGAATATAATTATAAGATAGCATCCAACAGTAATAATGATAATAATACAATAATTGTAACTAGAAATTTTCTTTTTATATATCACTATACTCTGTATTTAACTAAAATAATAATTGAGATATCTTCCTACCCCTAACAATTTCCTTATCACAAGTTAAATCTACAAGAATATTTTGCTTAATATTTTATGTTATTTTATACATTTGACTATGTACTTCCCTAAATCTAAATGATCAATATAAAAAGTTACTTCCCTTTTTTTTTTCCCAATATTTTCAATTAGTTCCCATTCCTCATTAGTCTTGTCTATACTTGGTTTTTTCTGCAACAATTCAAATCTAAAATACCAGAATCTTACCAATTTTTCCGTGTATAATCAGCTGTTTTATGTCATCATTACAATTCTTTATTAAAGCAAGTGCTATATCTACTAAAAATCCCTTCCCTATAGTTTATTATCTATCTCACAAACTACTTTTATCTAATTCCCAATTTTATCCCTAATCTTATATTTCTTAACCTTTATCCTACCCTTCTTTTCCGTACCCTTTAAACCCCCCTTAACCCTCATTTCATCTTCTTACCCCCAAACTTTTTCCCTTTTTTGCTTTAACCTTCTCTCTTTCCTTCTTCTCTTATCTCCTTCCCCCAATACTACTCTCCCAATATTCCTTCCTTATTCTATATCCTCTCTTACCTTCTTACACTTTCACCAACCTTCTTCACCTACTATTTGCCCTCTTATCCCCCATTTCTATCACAAAATTTTAAAATCTTCCCTTTAATTCCATTTCCTCCTTTCTAAATATATCCATTTCCCCCTCCCTTTCTTCCCCTCTGCCTGACTCATCTTAACAGTTAATAAATTTTCACCCTTATTTTTCTCCTATATTCACTTATTATTTAATCCTTCCTTGAAAAGTCAATGGGAAAAAAAAAAGGAGAAAAGAAAAGCAAAGGGAGGAGAAAAAAAAGAATAGAAGCAGACATATATATATACACACATACACACACACACACACACATATATATATACTCAACATTCCATTCCCTGTTTGATATTTATTAGAATTTATTTTCTTCTCCTACCTATTGCTTACTTTATTGCTTCTACCTATTATTTGTTTGTTATTAGTATTAATAATTTCCCTGACTTTCTCTAAATGATTCCCTCCACCCCTTTTTTCCACAATTTCTTGACTAATTCCCATTCCTTTAGCGCATCTGAATATCCTCCGATAGTTCTGACTGATTCTACAAGAAAGAAACCAAATAAATTTTCCCAAATTTTTCTATCCATTCTTCTTTTTGGGATTTTATCTTCTTCCAATATGTCGCGTATAATATTCTGGCAGCTGTAATTATATAGAGGATTATCCGGCCATATTTTTTACGGTGTTTAGTCTCAAAGTATCAAAATTTTTAATAAAAAATTTTCTGGGAGAAACTTCTTAAAATTAAATATTTAATAATCTTTTTATGTTTTTGGGGCCCAAAATTTTCTAGCTCTACTACAAGACCACCATAAGTGAAAAAAAGTTCCTACTTTTTTTTACATTTCCAACAGTTAATATCTTTTTTCTTATACATCTTAGATAATTGTAGAAGGGTTAAATACCAACGAAAAAGCATTTTGTAAAAATTTTTTTAAGAGTGGAGCATACTGAAAATTTAGGGGCTTTTACCCAGATATTGATAATTTATTCCTATATTTTTTCCAAAATTTTTTCCCATTTCAACATATATTCTTTAATGATTTCCTTTCTAATTGATTTAAAATCTGATAAATTCTTGCTATCATATGATCTTTATTTTGCAGATATTTTATATCAAGAGCATTTGGAATATCTTTTTTTCCCTCAATACCACTTTGTTTAATATCATTGTTAAATATTAACAATATTTTATTATAATTCAACCAGTTTTCTCCAATTCCTAATTTTTTTAACTGTATAAATGTTTTTACCTGATCTTTTCCTTCTCTATTAATTAGGATATCATTATATGTTAACCAATGTGATTTGATTATATATGAATCTTTTAAAAATGCCTCCTGTATTTATACCCACCTTGGTTTTTTAATAAATAATTTAGATTTGTATCTGTCCCATATCATCAATAGGTTCTTTCTAATCATATGTTTCTTGAAATGTTTATCTGTTTCCGCCCTATCATACCAAAGGTATGCGTAACCATGACTATTGTTTATCCTTCTAAATTTAGAGTTCTTTCACTGGTGAGATTTATCCAATCCATAATCCACATTAATCCTGAGGCATAATAATATAATTTTACATTTGGAATTCCTAACCCTCCTCTATCTTTTGTTTCAGTCATAATATTCCACTTAATCCTCGCCTTTTTGCCTGCCCAGATAAATCTTGATTATTTTTTCCAGTTTTTAAAAAATTGATCATTATTGAGAATTGGTAGGTTTTGAAATAAGAATAACATTTTAGGTAACACACTCATTTTTATGGCCGCAATTTTGCCCAATAACGACAATTTAAATACACTCCATTTTTTAATGTCTTTTTCTTTTTCTTTCCATGTTGTCTTATAGTTATTGTCATATAAATCTACATTTTTATTTGTAATAGAAATACCTAGATATTTAACCTTTTTAACTATTTTAAAATTTGACATATTTCTAATTTTCTTTGCTCTTGCTTCGTCAAATTTTTAGTTAACATTACTGTTTTTTCTTTTTTTATTAAAACCCTGTGCTTTACTATAATTATTGATTAATCTTTAGGTGGGATATGCTTTTAATTGGATTTTCTAATGTGATTACCAAATCGTCAGTGAAAGCCTTATATTTATAAATATGGTTTTTAATTTTAATTCCCTGGATTTCCTTATTTTCTATTAATTTTCTAGTCAGAATTTCTAATACCATTATGAATAATAGGGGTGAAAGAGGGCATCCCTGTCTGATACCTTTTTTAATATTTATTTTTCCAAACCTCTGTCCATTAATAATCAAATTTGGATTGTTCAGAATAACTAGCTTTAATCCAATTTATGAAATTTGATCCTATAAATTTTTTCATTAATTAAAAAACAAATTCCATTTTACGTTATCAAATGCTTTTTCAGCATCTATGAAAATTAGAGCTAGTTTCTTTGGAATATTTTCTGTGTATTCTATAATATTTGATTGATTAATATTTTTCCTCATATATCTTTTAGGTAGAAAACCATTTTGGTCTACATCTATCCATTCTGTTAATATTCTTTTTAATCTTTCCGCCAAGATTAACGCAAAAATTTTATAGTCTGTATTTAGAAGTGATATGAGTCGATAGTTTCTCATTTCTAGCGGATCTTTTCCAGATTTTAATATTAATATTATGTTTTCTTCTTTCCATGTATTTGGTATATAATTTTCTTTTATTCAAAATCTGTAAGAATGGGGTAATATTTCATCTTGAAGAATTTTATAATATATGGCAGTAAAGCCATTGGACCTGGTGCTTTATTCAATTTTAATTTTTTAATAGCTTGATCTACTTCTTGAGCTGTAAATCTTTGATTTAAAATTTGATTTTTTTTCTATAATCCCGGGAATTTTTTGTTGTTCAAGAAATTTTTTAATATAATCCTTTTCTTCCACATCTTGGTCCTCTTTGTCATATAGTTTTGCAAAGAATTCTTTAAAATTTTCTTTTATCAGTTGAGGATCCATGATTAAATTCTCCCCTTTTCTTAATTTGTAGTATAAGATTTTTCTCCCTTTTTTCTTTAATTTTATAAGCCAACCATCTGTTAGGTTTATTTCTTAAATTCCTTTTGTTTAGCAAATTTAATTTTTGTTTCTAGTTGCTGAGACATAAGTATATCTAATTGTTTTTGTATTATCCGTATTTCCCTTTCAAATCTCCTTATTTTCTGGATTTTCTTTCAGTTGTTTTTCCTTTTGTTTTAAAAGATTTGTTAATTCGGTTTCTGTTTTTTCTTTTTTCCCCCGATATACCTCTTTTTTAATAAAAAAGCCTCTCTTTCGGGTTTACCTATCCCCTACTATATTATTGGAGTGCCTTTGTTTAGGTTTTCTTCGAAGAAATTTTTCAATTCACTTTTAGCTTCTCTGATTATTTTCCCGGTCACGTAACAAGTTATCATTAAGCTTAATAAAAATCTGACCTACCAAACTTTAAACTTAATTTTATCAGACTGTGGTCTGAGATTTTCTAGGTAACATTTATTTTCCCTTTATTGAATTAGCTAGGGTCCTAGATAACCAAATCATTTCGATTCTGGACCAGCCAAGATGCCTTTGTGAAAAGTATGTATACTCCTTTGTATCACCATATTTATATCTCCATGCATCGATTAACCCAAAATTTTCACATAATATTTTAAACTGACAATTCCCTTGATTAGATTTGGATAACTTTTTAGTTTTATGTTTTCTATCAATCTGTGGTCTTATCACCCCATTCCAATCTCCCATCCATATTGAATTATTATACTCTAAATCAATGGCTTCCTGTAAGATTTTCTCCTAAAATTCTTGTTTCTTATCAAGTGGTTCATATACGCCAATTAATAAATTTTTTCCTTGCCTAACTGGATTTCTGCCAAAAAATTTTCACCTTTTGAATCTGCTTTAATTAATTTGCTATTATATTTATTATTTATATAGAGCTACTCCTTTTTCTTTTTTTTCTAAAATTTTTAGCTGCATAACAATTACCTAATTTCCTATTTATTAAGTACTTATTACTATCTTGAGTCAGATGCGTTTCTTGTAAACATATACCTAGATTTTGTTTTCTCAGAAAATGATATATTTTTTTCCTTTTTAAATTTGGGGGGTTCATCCCATTTACATTCCCGCTCATTATATTTAATTGTGTACTATTGTTTTCTTCCTTATCAATCTCTAATTTTAACTTCTAATATTACTTCTCTTCCCTATCTCTGTCTTATATTTTCCCTCCCTCACTACAATTTCTCTCCCTCCCTCTCCCTCTCCTATTTCTAACTAATCTTCTATTTGTATATCAAAAACAAGAAATTTATGTTAGTATTTGTTTTTTCTATCTTTATCCTTTTCCTCTATTTTTTATTATTATTATTAATATTATTATTTTGTTATTATTATGTTTCTTTCCTCTCTATTTTACCCACCCTCTTTTTTCCCCTTTTCCCCTTCTCCTCTTTCCCCCCCCCCCCCCCTTTTTTTATCCTTTCTTTTTTCCCTTCCTTTCCTTCTTTCTCTCTTAATCTTTTAGTTATGTCTTGTCCTCATTTATTGACTCCTCTTGTTCCTCTGTTTCTTTTTTTTCCTTCTAGTCACTGTCTTTTTTATGTTTTCTCTTCTTTGCTCTGAATTGTTTCTTTTTTTCCGTTCTACTTTTCCCCCTTTTTCCCGTTCTTTCCCAATTTTTTTCCAGTCTTCCGTATCCACATATTCTTTCAGAAATTCTTTCCCCTTTCCAGGGGGTATAAAAATAATCTTTTATTTAACTTGAAAGCTTCTCTTCCCCAACGATATGTAATCGATTCTTCTTAAAAATCTGGTCAGTTCTGCATATTTCCTTCTTTTTAAAAAAAATCTCTGGAGGTATATTCGAAGTATCTGAAGTTCATCACCGTTGACAGAGAAATTATGAGTATAACTTTGTTGTTGAATTAAATCTCTTACTCTTTCTTGTAATAAGTAAACAGCGATGTCCCGTGGTAATTTGTTTTTAGTAGCACTTGCCAATTAATCCTGTACAGTTTATCTATTTCCAGGTCAAGTTGAGGAACTTTCCCCTCCAATAAATTTAGCTAGAGCTGGGAAAGATAATTTTCCCCTAAATTTTCTCTAGGCTTTGTAAGTCCACGAATTTTCACACATTTGTTGCGAAGTTTAGTTTCTGGATTGAGTTTATTTTTCCGTTTCCTCCTTGAAGACCTCCTCTAGTTGATCATTTCTTTCTTCCATCTTCTACTTTTCCCTTTTTAGTTTACCTGTTGTTTCTTTAATCTCTGCTATATCTTTATTGATTGTTTCCACGTTATCTTTAAGATCTTTAAGCTCTTCACGCATATCCGTATGTTTTCCCTTCTTAACTCCTTAAATAGGTCTCGCATTTCTTTTCTCATATCCATACCTATCTTCCTGATTTCCTCCTTCATCATATTGTCTGATTGCATCGCTTCTTTTTTCCCAAAACTAATAACTACTCGTGTTTCAAAGCTGATGCCTGTCTTGTTCTCTCTGCCCTTTTTTCCCAACACTCCTTCTCTCTCTCTCTCTCTCTCTCTCTCTCCCTCTTTTTTTTCTTTACTTTAATTTAATTTACCTCTTAACCTTCTCTTCTGCTGGCTAAACATTCTCAGCTCCCTAAGCCATTCTTCATAGGGCATGGCTTCCAGTCCCTTCATCATTTTGGTTGCCCTCTTCTGGACACGTTCCAGCTTGTCGACATCCTCCTTGAATTAAGGTGCTGAGAACTGGACACGGTATTCCAAATGAGACCTAACCAGTGCAGAATACAGTGGTACCATTACCTCCCTTGATCTAGACACCATACTCCTATTGATGCTTAGCTGCTGCATCACACTGCTGACTCATGTTCAGCTTGTGATCTACCGGGACTCCTTGATTCTTTTCACATGTACTGATATCCAGCCATGTGTCCCCCATCCTGTATTTGTGCTTTCCACTTTTTCTGCCTAAGTGTAGGACCTTACATTTCTCTCTGTTGAAATTCATTTTGTTAGCTTTGGCCCAGCTCTCCAGTCTGTCAAGGTCGTTTTGAAATTTGATCCTGTCCTCTGGTGTATTAGCAACCCCTCCCAATTTGGTATCATCTGCAAATTTGATCAGCATGCCCTCCACTCCTTCATCCAAGTCATTGATGAAGGTGTTGAATAGCTCTGGGCCTAGGACAGAACCCTGTGGCACCCCACTAGTCACTTCTCTCCAAGATGAAAAGCAGCCATCGGTGATCACCCTTTGGGTTTGGTCGGTCAACCAATTACAGATCCACCTAACACTAGCCCTGTCCAGCCTGCATTTTACTAGCTTCTTTGCAAGAATGTCATGGAGAACTTTGTCAAAGGCCTTACTGGGATCAAGATATGCTACGTCTACAGCATTCCTTTCATCTGTGAAACCTGTAACTCTATCATAAAAAGAGATAAGATTAGTCTGGCATGACTTATTTCTGAGAAATCCATGCTGGCTTTTAGTGATTACAGCATTGCTTTCTAAGTAATTACAAACTGACTGTTTAATGATCTGCTCTAGGATCTTTCCCAGAATTGATGTCACGCTGACCAGGGGATAATTATTTGGGTTCTCTTTTTCCCCTTCTTGAAGATGGGGACAACATTTGCCCTCCTCCAGTCTGCTGGGACTTCTCTTGTTCTCCAAGAGTTCTCAAAGATTATTGCAAGTGGTTCAGAAATGAATTCTGCCAGCTCTTTTAATATCTTTGGATGTAATTCATCTGGCCCTGGAGACTTGAATTTATCTAGTTTAGCCAGATATTCCTGTACTACTTCCTTACTTATTCTGTGCTGCATTTCCTCCCATTCCTCACCTGCTCCCCACACCCCAGGTTGGGTACTTAGAATCATAGAATCATAGAAATGTAGAGTTGGAAGAGACCACAAGGGCCATCCAGTCCAACCCCCTGCCATGCAGGAAAACCCTCAAAGCACTCCCGACAAGTGGCCATCCAGCCTCCGCTTAAAAACCTCCAAAGAAGGAGACTCCACCACACTCCGTGGCAGCACATTCCACTGCCGGACAGCCCTGACCGTCAGGAAGTTCTTCCTGAGGTTCAGGTGGAATCTCCCCTCCTGCAGCTTGTATCCATTGCTCCTTGTCCTGGTCTCAAGAGCAGGAGAAAACAAGCCCACTCCCTCCTCGACATGACATCCCTTCAAATATTTAAACATGGCTATCATGTCTCCTCTCAACCTTCTCTTCTGCAGACTAAACATACCCAGCTCTCTAAGTCTGTCCTCATAGGGCATGGCTTCCAGGCCTCTCACCATTTTGGTTGCCCTCCTCTGGACCTGCTCCAGCTTATCCATATCCTTCTTGAATTGGGGTGCCCAGAACTGGACGCAGTATTCCAGATGAGGTCTAACCAATGCAGAATAAAGTGGTACCAATACCTCCCTCGATCTAGACACCATACTCCTATTGATGCAACCAAGAATTGCATTGGCTTTCTTGGCTGCCGCATCACACTGTTGACTCATGTTCAGCTTGTGGTCTATGAAGACTCCTAGATCCCTTTCACACATACTGCTATCCAGCCACGTGTCCCCCATCCTATATTTCTGCATACCATTTTTTCTGCCTGAGTGTAGGACCTTAGGTTTCCCTCTGTTCAAATTCATTTTGTTAGCCTTGGCCTTCTATCCTTCTATCCTTCTGGGAGAAAACTTCTTCTATCCTTCTGGGAGAAAACTGAGGCAAAGAAGGTGTTGAACAGTTCTGCCTTCTCTCTTCCCCCCGTTATTAATTGGTCACTTTTTCCACGCAGTGATCTTATCATTTCCTTGTTTTTCCTTTTGCTGCGGACATATCTAAAAAAGCCCTTTTTATTGTTTTTGATGTCGCTAGTAATCCTGAGTTCATTCTGTACTTTAGCTTTTCTGACCTTCTCCCTATGTGTCCTGGCTATTTGCTTGAATTCCTCTTTGGTGGTTTCACCATTTTTCCATTTCTTGTACATGTTTCTTTTAACACTTAGCTCAGCTGAGACTTCATTGGTCAACCATTCCAGTTTCTTTAGACACCTGCCATTTTTCCTCCTTATTGGCACAGTTTTCAGTTGTGCCTTCAGTATCTCACTTTTAAGAAACTCCCATCCGTCATGAATTCCTTTCTCTTGTAGTATTCTTGACCACGGGATTTCCGCAAGTCACTCCCTAATTTGTAGAAATCAGCTTTCTTAAAGTTTAGGATGCGTGTCTGGCTACACTTGGCTTCTCCTTCCCACTGAATGACAAATTCCAAAAGAGCATGGTCCCTCCCTGCTAAGCATCCCACCACCTCCACCTCATCAACTTCCCTCCTTACGGGAGGGAGCAAGGAGGGAAAGGCGAAGCCTGTCACCTGTTCATTCGCTCTTCAGATGTGAGGAGGCACACCCATCGCCACTGGGCAGCACTTTGCCACTGGATGCCGCCCTCCTCCATGGTCCAGCTTGCCTCAGTGTCCACGGGAGTCATGGGCTCTGCATGCCATTCAGCACGGGTCCCTTTGCGCTCTGGGGGGATGAAGAGCGTGTGGGGAGAGGAGTGCACTCGGGAGGGGTGTTGCTGCCCAGGGCTTGTCCAAAGGACAGTTCTCCTTCATTTGTTCCTTCTTCCATTCTCTTCCCTACCAGGACTTCGCCAGTGATGACACCAAGCTGGAGTACAATGTGGACGCGGCCAGTGGCATCGTCATGGAAGGCTACCTCTTCAAGCGAGCCAGCAATGCTTTCAAGACCTGGAACAGGTAAAGCTGCCTCCCCCCAGGCTGCCTGGGGCTGGGTGGGGGCTTCTCCCTTCCCTCTGTGGACTGGTTGGGGGGCCAGCCCTGAGGCAGCCCCTGGTCTTCTGTTGCCAGCCCGGGACTGAATCCTTTCTGCCGCAGAACTCTGCGGCCTGATCCATGTGTCGTGCTTTTGTTCCTGTGAGTTTCTGCCTGCGCTTAGAAGATGTTAGACAGCAATCTTACATTGTGGCTTTGTCTGTGCTGGTTTTTTGACCACTAACAAGTGGAGTAGGTGGAGAAACCCCCCGTAATGTTTCTGGGAGTAGCTAAAGGTTTCTGGGAAGAAAAGTGGCTGTGAAAGAACGGATAGGGGCCAGGATCAGGGGGTGCTAAGTTGAGGAGCCTCAATCAGAGTCCCTGCCTCTTGGGCCACAGCAGGAGAGCTGAGTGGGTGGAGGCCTCTGTGAGGGGGGCAAGTTCACTGTCAGGGTATCTTGAGGACTGCAGTGGAGGCGGGGAGCCAAGCATGTTTTAGCCTACTTCCTCTGGTTGTTCCTAATAACTGACCCTTGGGAGTGGGCAACGTTGCAGGCTTTCAGGATGGGAAACAACTTGTGCGAAAGCTGAGGAGCCCCCAGTGGCCCAGATCCCACCCCAAGCTAGATTTTGGCTCAGGGCCTGAGGCTCCGCGCCCCTTGTGCCTCCGTGTCTTGAATACTGATAGCTGCCCCCTCTGGCTGCCCTCCTACCTCAGTCGCCAGTCCCTGCATTTCCTTGCCCTTTGACCTCTTCTCCCCACAGCCTCCCTTTTCAGCTCAGGAATAATTGGGAGGACGGGGGTCCACACACGGGCTGGCTCAGGCAGCAAGGGGAAGGTGGCTGGCATTCCTCATGAAGTCTTTCTGTCTCTGTGTGGATGCCTGGCGTGCAGAATCTCTTCCCGCTCCCCCTTTCTCGAAGCCAAGGAAGGCTCTGCAGTGCTGCAGTCGGGGGTGGGTGGGCAGGCAGCTGCTATGGTCCCTGGGTGGAGGGGGGAACGGGCCTGCTTCTCCTGCAGGTGAGCCCACGCAGGCACACACCACCTTGGGCACCTCGAGAACTCAGAGGCTGTAGGAGGAGACTCTGTTGCTGAGGGGTTCCTGGTGGGAACCTTCTATTTGGGATGTTGGGAGCCTCTGGGTGCTGGGGGCGTTGCTGCCTGTGCTCGCTGGGCACCACCTCCAGGCAGTCATTTCCACGCCTATGGTGGTGGCACTGGTGGCTGCTGGTGGCAGTGAGAGCTCCCTGGGTGACTGGTTTTGTATGCCGTGTGCGTGTGTGTGGCTGGCCATCAGCCCTGTGTCTCTCCTTGCAGCTCAGGCTGCAGGCTGCCTGCAGGGATGGCGTGTGCCAGGGGCGGTGGTGTGCCAGTTCTGCTTCTGTGTGCGCAGACAAACTCCTTGAGGGAGCAGTGGCACGACTCCAGTGTGGCCATCCCCAGAAGGGGCCCCTTAGAGGGAACCTCAGCCGCTCCTTTGGCCTTTCCGTCCTGCCGCCTACAGCAGGCACCCTCAGAGTGGTTTCCTTGCTCTGTGAACCTTCCGGGGAATTTTTCTTAAGAGGGGATACCGCTTTCTCCAGCCGGCTCACCGTGTGTGCCTTGGCCGCTGCCTCCCTTCTGTGGCCCTCCTGCCCTGCTTCTGTGTCTTTCTGCGGCCTCCCTTCATTGTCCCCAACCCACACCGGGAAGCACGTGAGGGGTGTGTGTGAAAGAGGACTCCTTTCCACCCCCTGGATCCCCAGAGCTTGGCCCCTCCACTCGCTCCTTCCCATCGAGTCCTCTTCTGCTTCCCCTCTGTGCCGGCTGGCTGCTCTTGCTCATTTTGCTTGGGTGCGTATTCTTTTTGTGGTTTAATTTCTTCTTCATCCCCTTGCTCCCACTTACGTTTTAACCCTTCCCTGTTTTCTCCACATGACAGGAAAAAGCCCGATGGCATCAGGTACCACTCAGCTTCTGGCACCCTCCCTCCCCCCGCCATCCCCCTCCTCTCTTGCAGCTGTGCATGTTCTTCTTTGGCCAGGCATGCATGCGCTGCCCCCTCCCCCGCTTCCACCTCCCTCCCCCCCAAAGACTTGTGGTGGATCAGTGGAGGGGGGCTCCGTCCCACTTGGGAGCAGCTCTTCCTGTGCTCAGCACTCCTTGGTGGCCCTTCAGCAGTGGGGCCCACTGGGAGAAGCCCCTCCATGAGTGTGTGGTGGGGTGCCCTGGCTTCCAGCCCTTTGGAGGCTGCCATTCTGTAGGTTGGCATGGGTTTGTGCTTTTTGGAGGGTCCCCGCTCCCCAAGGGAAATGAGCTCTGCTGGAAGGCATTTTGTGGGATGCAACTTAAGACCCCTCGGCAGATGGCCTCTGCTGGCACTGGGTGTGCCAGGAACCTCCATGCCCTCCTCATTTCCCTCTGGCCCCAGACGTGACACGTTGACCAGGGGCTGCCCCCTTGCTCCTTCCACTTTCTGTTGCCTCTCCCTGCTGTGCTGTGTCAGGCCGAGAAGCGCTTTCCCTCTTGCTGCACCTCGGCCTGGCTTCGACCCCTGACGAGTTCTTACTGCAGTAGATGCCTTTTTACAGTGCTGCAGCAGCCTCTGGCTTGAACTTGGGCTAGCGACTAACTGCGTGCGTGCTTCTGCCTTTCTGGAGTGGAGACTCTGATGTAAAATGAAATGTGTGTGCCACCCTCAGTGATTGTGTTCCTCTGCTGCGCGCATTCCCGGTCTTACTCTGTAGGCAGAAGGGAGTGCTTTCCAGGGGTCCCTTTCCTTTTTGCCAGTGTCAAGTCTTGGTTCAGGAAGAGAGTCCCCCCCCACTGACCTGGAATAAAAAAGTGGCCATCCATATGGAAATGCCTCCCCCATATCCATTTTCCAGGCAGTGCCAGGACCCTGACATATAGAAAAGCTGCAGAGTTAGCCCCTCTGGGAGCTCAGCAAGGCAGCCATGTTGGGGGTGGAGCCCGTGTATGTTTGTGTTCATGTACACCACTGTTGTGGCCCTTCGGTGGCTTTCCAGTGGCCTGCAGGAAGGCCAGCCTGCTACCGTGATGCCCAGGTGCCTGGCTGGACAGGAGGATTGGGTGCTAGGCTCAGGAGAGTGGCAGTGCCAATGGCAGCTGCTGCTGCTACCACCAGTGCCGCTCAGAGGTCTGCAGAACTGGGGATGGGCCCCCGGGCTTGGTTACAGGCAGTCCCCGCAGGGCTGTGGCTGCGTGGGCAGACATAAGAGGAGCAGGAAGAGATTTTTGGGGTGCCGATTTCCCTCTGGGCCCGCTTAATGCGAGGAGGATGATGGAGAAATCCAGGTCGTGTGAGTTGGGCCGGGTCAGTCAGGGGAGGCAGCCATAACAGACCTGCATTCCGCTTGCCCTGGCAGGAAGCGGCTGACAGGGCTGGAGGATTTCACCTTTCTGCTAGTTGTGCTGTCTGTTCACCTGTTGTAGCATCGGCTGTGCAGCCGCCCCACTGCTGGGAGAGAAGGAAGGAAGAAGGGAGGGGTCCCGATGGAAGGACCATGTTGCAAAGGGCTCATCTGAGCTTCTTACTGCCCCCGCCCCAATAACCCTTTTTGAGCCTCTTTTGAGCCTCGAAACGGGTCTGCTGAGATGGGGTGAGCCAAAGGGAGAGGTACCCGTGTGCCCCAGCGAGGGAGGCTGCCTGCAGGCGAGAGGGGAGGGCAGGCAGGCAGGCAGGCAGGCAGGCAGACAGACAGACAGACAGATGGGGTGGTAGGATGGGGCTCCAGCAGCTGATTCCCAGGCCATGGGGCGGCTTCTGCTGCTCTCCTCCCGGCAGTACTGGGAATGGCCCTCTTGAGAGAAAAAGGAAGAGAAAGGTTTTCTGCAGGTTGTTTTAGAGGCACAGAGGTGTGTGGGGGTGGTGGCTGTGCCTCAAGTTGATGGGTGAACTCTCCCTCCTTGTTGAGAGCAAGGCTGTCTTCTACACTTTCCACGGTGGAGCACGTGGGGTGTGTTCTCCCCCTGCCAAGGTGCAAAAACTGTGGCGTCTCTTCTGCAAAATGGAGTTTGGGTCCCACTGGGGCTGCCAGGTGCCCGCTGCAGCTGCCTGGACTCTTACTTTGCTTGAGCTGTACGCATCCCAGTTGCCTGTGGTGGGCCTGATCCCGGAGGTTAATAACACCCCCCAGCTTCTCAAGAGGCGTCCTCTTTCTGCCACATCTGGGGATAAACCAGAAGGGAGGCCCATCCCTCTCCCACTTGGTCACGTCTGGCTCCAGAACCCGTGTGAGGCAGCCTCACTTTCCTGGGTCAGGATTTGATGCCACTGAGGTGGCAGAGAGAGCATGCCTCTTTAGAGGAGGAATAACCCCTTCCCTGATATTCCCCCTAATAGGAAGAAATAGCAACCAGGGCGCCTGAGCGGAGGAGATGGGTGGTTCCTGCAGGGGTGAGGGAGGGGTCCTCATAGTCTTTCTGGCCAGTGCCATTCCTGTTGCCCTGGTGGAGGCCTGCCGGAGGCGCGTGGTGCTAATCTTGCCCTCTTTGTTTGAGCAGACGCTGGTTCTCCATACAGAATAACCAGCTGGTGTACCAGAAGAAGTTCAAGGTAGGTCCTGCAGAAGGACTCGCTTGCTGTGGGTGGGACAAGGTGAGAGAATTAGAGGACAGACCCCCCCACTCCGTGACTTCCCAGCAGCCCCGTGTGAGCTGCTCCCCCCCTTTCTCTTGTAAAATCGACCACAGCACACACACCCCGCTCTTTTCCACATGTGAAGAAGTGGGGGAGCATGTTTCCAGGAATCTCCAGGAAGCCCCGTGAATCTTTTGTTATTTAAAGTTAAATAGTTGTTGGAGGCAAAAGAGGGGGGCAACCCCTGATTTTGTTGCTGCAGCTGTCTGCATCTGGCACAGGTAGGCCCGGGGGTCTTGCAGGCTGGGTGCTGCCCTTCTCCCTTGCGTAGGAGCCGAGGATGGAGGGGACTGTTAAGAGAGGAGACCCTCAAATGAGCCAGGCCTCGGCCACGAGTGAACCCAGCAGCAAGGGCCACCTGATCTTTCGGAGTTTACAGAAGCCGCAGGGTCTTTGGGCCATTGGGGAGGCAGAGTCACGGGAGCGGCCCCCTCACTTCTGCTTGCCTCTCCCTTGCTTCCCCAGGATAATCCCACGGTAGTGGTTGAAGACCTCCGCCTCTGCACAGTCAAGCCCTGCGAGGATATTGAGCGGCGCTTCTGCTTCGAGGTGGTCTCTCCCACAAAGTAAGGAGGGAGGCAGGGCCTTCTGCTGGTCGCAGGGCCAGGCCCACCTGTCCCTGGCCATCTCTTGGGCCGAAGAGAGAATTCAGTGGGGAAGGAGGGACGGGTGCTTACAATCCACCTGTGGGTGTTGTGTTGTGGCAGAGCCCCGGCCCCAGCTGGTCCTGGAGGACACTCTGCACATGCTCTGCCGCTCTCTCTTGCAGGAGCTGCATTCTTCAGGCAGATTCAGAGAAGCTGCGACAAGCATGGACAAAGGCTGTGCAGGCCAGCATTGCTACAGCATACCGGGAGAAAGGGGATGAGGCGGAGGTGAGCAGGGCAGAACCCCAGGAGGCTTCACTCAGCTCAGAGACGGACGGGCAGCCGAGTAGCCTCTGTGAGTGGCCACCATGGGGCTACTGGCCAGGAGAGGGAGAGCCAGAGCACCCGATGTGCCCTTTCAAAAGACCCCAAAGCTCTTTCTAGCCCACTGGAGGGCAGATTTGGTCTTGAATGAACTTTAGTGAAGACACTGCCCGGTAAGTAGAGCAGGTGCAAGGAGGGCAGCGTGCCTGCCATGAAACAGAGCCAGAGTTAGTGGTGGTTGTGACGCTGGCAGCTTTCTCATCTGCAGCTCAGGCAGCAGCGAGGGGCCTTGCAGAAATGTTCTGGGCAGGGCGAAGGCGTCTGGGAAGGGTGTGACTGTGACACTGAAGGTTTATTTCCAGTCTAAGTTGACTTCCAGCCTTGCAAGACTGGAAATTCCCTCCCAGCATTCTACTGGGGTTCTTGCCAGCCTCCCAAAGCTGATTCCCACGCTTGGAACGACTGGCAATCTCCCCAACTCTATCTGGTATGCTGCCACCACCCCCCTGAATTATGAATTATTTGGACAGGACAAGAGGGACCCTGCCCAATCTCTAAGCATAAGGATCTTCCACCTCCCCTTCCCCTGAGTGAGAGGTCCTATGTAGCGTGTGCCAACCCTGGCGTGGAAATGGAGAGAAATGGAGGTTTATGGAATCATAGAAATGTAGAGTTGGAAGAGACCACAAGGGCCATCCAGTCCAACCCCCTGCCATGCAGGAAAACCCTCAAAGCACTCCCGACAAGTGGCCATCCAGCCTCCGCTTAAAAACCTCCAAAGAAGGAGACTCCACCACACTCTGTGGCAGCACATTCCACTGCCGGACAGCCCTGACCGTCAGGAAATTCCTCCTGAGGTTCAGGCGGAATCTCCCCTCCTGCAGCTTGCATCCATTGCTCCTTGTCCTGGTCTCAAGAGCAGGAGAAAACAAGGCCACTCCCTCCTCGACATGACACCCCTTCAAATATTTAAACATGGCTATCATGTCTCCTCTCAACCTTCTCTTCTGCAGACTAAACATACCCAGCTCTCTAAGTCTGTCCTCATAGGGCATGGCTTCCAGGCCCCTCACCGTTTTGGTTGCCCTCCTCTGGACCTGCTCCAGCTTATCCATATCCTTCTTGAATTGGGGTGCCCAGAACTGGACACAGTATTCAAGATGAGGTCCAACCAATGCAGAATAAAGTGGTACCAATACCTCCCTCGATCTAGACACCATACTCCTATTGATGCAACCAAGAATTGCGTTGGCCTTCTTGGCTGCCGCATCACACTGCTGACTCATGTTCAGCTTGTGGTCTATGAAGACTCCTAAATCCCTTTCACACGTACTGTTAGCCAGCCACGTGTCCCCCATCCTATATTTCTGCATACCATTTTTTCTGCCTAAGTGTAGGACCTTACATTTCTCTCTGTTGAAACTCATCTTGTTAGCCTTGGCCCAGCTCTCCAATCTGTCCAGGTCCTTTTGAATTTTGATCCTGTCATCAGGCGTATTAGCAACCCCTCCCAATTTGGGGTCATCTGCAAATTTGATCAGCGTGCCCTCTATTCCTTCATCCAAGTCATTAATGAAGATATTGAACAGCAGCGGGCCCAGGACAGAACCCTGTGGCACCCCGCTAGTCACTTCTCTCCAGGATGAGAATCTGCCATTGGTGACCACCCTTTGGGTACGGTCAGTCAACCAGTTACAAATTCACCTGACAGTAGCCCTGTCCAGCCCACATCTTACTAGCTTCTTTGCAAGAATGTCGTGGGGAACTTTGTCAAAGGCCTTACTGAAATCAAGATATACTATGTCCACAGCATTCCCTTCATCTATCAAGCAAGTAACTCTATCATAGAAAGAGATAAGATTAGTCTGGCATGACCTATTTTTGAGAAATCCATGTTGACTTTTCGTAATTATGGCATTGTTTTCTAAGTAATTAGAAATTGACTGCTTGATGATTGACATTCTTGCAAAGAAGCTAGTAAGATGTGGGCTGGACAGGGCTACTGTCAGGTGGATTTGTAACTGGTTGACTGACCGTACCCAAAGGGTGGTCACCAATGGCAGATTCTCATCTTGGAGAGAAGTGACTAGCATGGTGCCACAGGGTTCTGTCCTGGGCCCGGTGCTGTTCAATATCTTCATTAATGACTTGGATGAAGGAATAGAGGGCACGCTGATCAAATTTGCAGATGACCCCAAATTGGGAGGGGTTGCTAATACGCCTGATGACAGGATCAAAATTCAAAAGGACCTGGACAGATTGGAGAGCTGGGCCAAGGCTAACAAAATGAATTTCAACAGAGAGAAATGTAAGGTCCTACACTTAGGCAGAAAAAATGGAACACAGAAATATAGGATGGGGACACGTGGCTGGCTAACAGTACGTGTGAAAGGGATCTAGGAGTCTTCATAGACCACAAGCTGAACATGAGTCAGCAGTGTGATGCGGCAGCCAAGAAGGCCAACGCAATTCTTGGTTGCATCAATAGGAGTATGGTGTCTAGATGAGAGAGGTATTGGTACCACTTTATTCTGCATTGGTTAGACCTCATCTTGAATCCTGTGTCCAGTTCTGGGCACCCCAATTCAAGAAGGATATGGATAAGCTGGAGCAGGTCCAGAGGAGGGCAACCAAAACGGTGAGGGGCCTGGAAGCCATGCCCTATGAGGACAGACTTAAAGAGCTGGGTATGTTTAGTCTGCAGAAGAGAAGGTTGAGAGGGGACATGATAGCCATGTTTAAATATTTGAAGGGGTGTCATGTCGAGGAGGGAGTGGGCTTGTTTTCTCCTGCTCTTGAGACCAGGACAAGGAGCAATGGATGCAAGCTGCAGGAGGGGAGATTCCGCCTGAATCTCAGGAGGAATTTCCTGACAGGGCTGTCTGACAGTGGAATGTGCTGCCACAGAGTGTGGTGGAGTCTCCTTCTTTGAAGGTTTTTAAGCAGAGGCTGGATGGCCACTTGTCGGGAGTGCTTTGAGGGTTTTCCTGCATGGCAGGGGGTTGGACTGGATGGCCCTTGTGGTCTCTTCCAACTCTACATTTCTATGATTCTATGATCCGCTCCAGGATCTTTCCAGGTACTGATGTCAGGCTGACTGGGCGATAATTATTTGGGTCCTCTTTTTCCCTTCTTGAAGATGGGGACAACATTTGCCCTCCTCCAGTCTGCTGGAACTTCTCCTGTCCGCCGAGAGTTTTCAAAGATTATAGCAAGAGGTTCCGCAATGACCTCTGCCAGCTCTTTTAATATCCTAGGATGCAATTCATCTGGCCCTGGAGACTTGAATTCATCCAGTGTGGCCAGGTATTCCTGTACCAGCCCTCTACCTATTACGTGCCTCATTTCCCCCGCTTCCACACCTGCTCCCCAACCGCCAGGTTGAGTGCTTGTATCCTTCTGGGAAAAAACTGAGGCAAAGAAGGTGTTGAGGAGTTCTGCCTTTTTTCTTCCTCCTGTTATTAATTCACCATCTTCCTTGCGCAGTGACCCTATCGTCTCCTTCTTTTTCCTTTTGCTGCGGACATATTTAAAAAAGCCCTTTTTATTGTTAATGTCTCTGGCCAGCCTAAGTTCGTTCTGTGCTTTAGCCTGTCTGACCTTCTCCCTACATCTCCTGGCTACTTGCTTATAATCTTCTTTGGTGATTTCCCCCTTCTTCCATTTCCTGTACATGTTTTTCTTAACACTGAGCTCAGCTGAGAGCTCTTTAGTCAACCATTCCGGTTTGTTCAGATGCCTTCCGTTTTTCCTCCTTAATGGCACAGTTGTAGCCTGTGCCTTCAGTACCTCCCTTTTAAAGAACTCCCATGCATCCTGAAGTCCTTTCTCATTGACTATTCTTGACCACGGGATTTCAGCCAGCAGCTCCTTCAGTTTACAGAAGTCTGCTTTTTTAAAATCTAAGACGAGTGCCTGGCTACACTTGCCTTCTCTTCCCCACTGAATGCCAAATTCTAATAGGGCATGGTCACTCTCTCCTAAAGATCCAACCAGTTCTACCTCATTAACAAGGTCTTCCCTGTTGGTCAGGATCAGATCCAGAATATTTGATCCCCTTGTCGCCTCTTCCACCTTCTGGACCATGAAATTGACCGCAAGACAAGCAAGAAACTTGTTGGACCTTGCCGCCTTTGCAGAGTTTGACTGCCAACATATATCCGGGTAGTTGAAATCTCCCATTATTACTGTATCCCTCCTTTTTGAATGCGCAGTCGTTTGGTCTATGAAAGCGCCATCGAGGTCCTCAGTCTGGCTTGGAGGTCTGTAGTAAACCCCCACTATAATATCCCTATTGTTTCTCGCTCCCTTAATTCTTACCCAGATGCTCTCGACCTGGCTTCCGGTGTTCAAGTCATGGATCTCTTCACAGGTGAAAACATCCTTGACATATAAGGCTACTCCTCCTCCTTTCTTATTTGGTCTATTTCTACAAAATAGGCTATACCCCTCTATTCCTACATTCCAATTGTGAGACTCATCCCACCAGGTCTCAGTGATGCCTATCAAATCATATTTATTTTGCTGTACTAGGAGTTCAAATTCATCTTGTTTGTTTCCCATACTCCGTGCATTAGTGTAGAGACACTTAAGTCCCCGTGCCCTTCCTGCAAGTCCCATAGCATTGTTTCCACCCCTCCCACAATTGGATGCTATTCCTTTATAGAAGTGTTTTAATCAAGGCATGCAAATAAACAATATACACTTGGGAGACTCCCCTCTCCCAGGTACACTTAGTTACAAGAATTTACAAAACAGATATAACAGCACAGATACATTCTTAAGATCAGCCAATTCCCAAAATAACAACATCCCTAACGCGACTAACTACTTATTTCTAGTTACTCACAATTAGGTTATAAGCGTAGATGGTCTAAAGGAGAAGGGAAGGGGGTCCAGGAGACACGGCATACCTGCCAGCTCGACTGGCCCAGCTCTCTCTCTCTCTCTCTCTCTCTCTCTCTCTGTGTCTGGCCACATGGCCCCTCAGAAGTTTTATATTTTCCTCCTTGGAAGGATCTGGAAGCATGTCCAAGATGCCCACCTCTTTTCCTTTTGGTTGGTCAATTCTCACCTTGTGACCTGTGATGCTGACCCTTTCCTTTTGGTTGGTCAACTCTCACCCTGTGACCCTTGATGTAATCCCAACACCTCATTAACCCTTGATTTACCTGAAGAGGGAAGTATCTCCCTTTGATAAGCCTAGATAATGGGAAGTCCCATTATCACAGTGACCCACAGAAAGGAGGGGGAGGTGGAGGCCATGGCATAGGTGGCAAAATGTGCCCGGACCCATGCTGGGCCTGTTGGTGGAGCCTGTCTGTGAGGCATGGGCACACTGCCACTGGCCGTCTTCCTTCTCTGCTTCTTCCACAGGTGGAGAGAAAGCCACCCCCTTCCACAGGGAGCCCCGAGGCTGGTGGGGAGTCCAAGGAGAAGCTGCTGAAAGGCGAGAGTTCCCTCCAGAGGGTCCAGAACATTGCGGGCAATGCTGTCTGCTGCGACTGTGGCCTGGCGGACCCCCGGTGGGCCAGCATCAACCTTGGCATCACGCTGTGCATTGAGTGCTCGGGCATCCACAGGTGAGTGGCTGGGGGGTCCTTCCAGAGCAGGCAGCCTGGCTTGCACCCTCTGGCACCATGGGGTCCCAGCCTTCAGCTCCTCCCTCCTTCCCTCTGTCACCAGTCCAGCTTCTCCCCTTTCCTCTCTCCTTAGGAGCCTGGGTGTCCATTTCTCCAAAGTCAGGTCCCTGACGCTGGATTCGTGGGAGCCGGAGCTCCTCAAGGTAGGAGAGGGGGCCGTGGGGGCCACCAGTCACGGTTGCACGGTGGTCCCCTCTCTCCCCCATCCCCACTTGCTCTGCAGCTGGAGTCAGGACAGGGCAGGGACAGAGCTGAAGAGGGCTGCCGGGTGCAACCTTTGCCCAGAGGGATGGGAGGGTGCATCCTGAGCTCCAGTCCTCTGAGCGGTTTGCTGCTTCCCTTGCAGCTGATGTGCGAACTGGGGAACGACGTCATAAACAGGGTGTATGAAGCAAACCTAGAGGAAACAGGAGCCAGGAAGCCCGAGCCAGGGAGCGACAGGTAATGGCTTCCTTTGGCTTTCATGCACCAGGGGTAGGTGTGAGTGTGTGATGCTACCTCCAGTCCCCCCTCCCCACAAATGTTCTTGTTCCTTGGCCTCCCTTCCCTGGTGCTGTTGTGCCTTTCCTTGGAACCATTTCCCTTGCAGCTTCTTTTCACCCTGTAAATACTTGAGGCAGCCTCTTTGTTTTGTTAGAAAAAATTATTTTAGAAAGGCTTTTGGACCAAGTTCTGCTTCTGCCCAATGCTGTCCAGCCACTTGATCCTCTGTCACTGAGCTGAGGGGCACATGTGGTCTTGCCTCCCCGCCCCCTCATGTTGTATCATCTGGCTGCTCCTCAGGGGTGGAGAGGTGTGGCTGCAGCTGTTGTTGGCTGCCTTGAGGGATAGGAGGAGAGGCAGTGAGTTGGAAGGGCAGCCTTGAAGGCAGAGCCCTCCTCCCCTTTTGGGGGTGGTGTTCCCTTGTGCTGCAGCTGCTGCGGGCCTGCCTTTGTGCATGTCTGAAGGAGAGGAGAGGGGGAAGACCTTGCCTGCTTGTTGGCACAGACAACAGCGGATACTGGCCCTGGGAAGACAAACCAGGAGCCAGAGCACTAGCCAAGGAAACCACTAAAACTTCTCCAAACCAGCACTCCTCCATCTTACCAGTCCCTCCACCCCCGGTGGTTCAAATGTTTTTTTCTTCTGTATTCAGGCAAGAGAAGGAGGAGTACATTCGAGCCAAATACGTGGAAAGGTGCTTTGTGGCCAGAGGCCCGTCTGCCTTGGAGGATCCAGGAGGGAAGCCTCTCCTGCCCAGCCAAGGGGGCAAAAGGCAGAGCAGTCCGGAGGAGCCCCTGGTCGCCCTTGGCGAGCAGACAAGGGTGGCAGCAGCATGTTCCCTGAAAGGTAGCATTGTCCCCTCGCCCTTGGGTTGCTCAAGGCTTGGAACGGAGGAACTGAGCTGGCGCCACCCACTGCCTTCTCTCTCTCTCTCTCTCTCTCTCTCTCTCTCTCTCTCTCTCTCTCTGAGATGTTTCCTTTGAGGAAGGGCACATGTGGGAGTCCCTGGCCAGCGCCTACCACTCTGTGAGTGTTCTGTGTTCTCAGAGAACAGGAGAAGGCAGTGGCCACCAGCAGTGGTGAATGTGCAGGAAGGGCAGGAGGCTGGGCAGCTGCTTGGAAACAGGGAGGGGCAATGGGAGAGAGGACCAGTGTTCCTCAAGATGGGATACCCAGGAGATTAGGGGCAGGGGCCCTTTGCCTGGGGGAGTCTGAACTTCCCTGAGCTGCTCAGTGGGGCTGGGGGGATAGTTCTGACCCGTGGGTGAGAAGCATGGGTCGCTCTTGGAACTCTGCTGCCTACTAACCAGCTGATTTCTTTCCCATTTTCCTCCTCCTTTTGACGGCCTTCCGTCCGTCCTTCCTTTCCTTCCTTCCTTCCTTCCACCTCCTGCGCTGCGCTTTGCTAACTTGCATGTCCCCAGTGGCTGGTTTAAGTAGCGATGAGGCCAGGCGGGAATCTCTCTTCTGTCCCGATGAGCTAGACTCGCTCTTCTCCTACTTTGATACCTCCTCAAAGCTGCGCAGTAGTAAGTACCGCTCTCTGAGCCCCTCTCGTGACCCACCACATGCTGCTCTGGCCATCCCTGTCTTCTCGTGCCCATCGACTGCGCTGCTTTGGGTGTTCGTGAGAGAAGGAGCAGGTTGGACTCGTTTCGACTTCGCAGCTTGGCTAAATCGCTCACGGCTGGCTTTTTGGCAAGGATACGGTAGAACGCGGGGGAGGCCACCCCACACTTCCTTTTCAGGGGCTCACGAGCAGGGCGGAGAGAGGGAATGCTGGCTTTGCATTCATCGTCCGTCTGTCTGTCTGTCTGCCTCTCGCTCGGTGGGCCAGTTGGTTGAAAAGACCACCTTACCCCTCCTGGTCTCCTAAGGGTGCCTCTTTATTGAAACAGTGCGGAGCAACGACAGCGGGTTCCAGCACAGTGCAGATGACAGCAGAGAGCACCTGGCCTCCACTCTGTCAGCAAACACCTTGTATGAGCCAGGTAGGACGGGGGGCCCCGCACCTGACTCTGGTTCCAGGGGGAGGTGACTGGCGGCTCTCTCCCTTTGGGATGCCCTCCCCCCGCCTCAGATGGCGCTTGGCCGGAGGAGGACCTTCTCGCCCTGTGGGCACCCCAGGACTTCTAGCTGGAATGTGAGGGCAGAGGATGCATTTCTTCAAGTGGAGCGATGGATTTCAGTGCCAAGGAATCCTTTCCATGTTTCCCAGGCCTTTTACTTTAAGAGGTGTTTGAGAGCGGAATATGGACGGCCTCAGGGGTGGTGAACTCTCTTTCTTTAGAAAAGGTTCTGAGCAGAGGCTGGGCAGAGGTTGGGAACGAGCATGGCTGAAGGGGGGTGGACTGGACGGCCCTTGTGACGCCCTCGTGCTCTTAGATACCATGAAAATGTGTGCTCACTGTAAACACTTTTTAAAAATATGTGCTAATTATGAGTTGCAGCTTGGCCCTGAGCCGGCATTGTGTAGTAGTTTTGAGTACTGCATTACGACACCGGGGACCAGAGTTTGATTCCTTGCTCAGTCTTAGACGCTGCTGGGTAACCTTGAGCACTTCCACACTCTCAGCCCCCAGAAAACCCCATAAAAGGTTCTCTTTAGGGCTGCTGTAAGTCAAAAATGACTTCACACGACGACGGAAGCAGCAAGAAAAACAACAGAGTTTGGCCCTGTGTCTCAAAATGGAACAGTTTCCTTGTTGACACTCTTAGAGCCCCATCCCAGACCATCAAAAGGGCCCCCCCGCCCCCCACAGTATGTTCCTGGTCACCTCCAGGAGCCATTTTGTGCTCCAAATGTGGTGGGGCAGTCCACCGCACAGTCTAAATTCCCACCATTGCCTGCTCCTCTGACCGTCCCTGCTGCATGTCCACTTCTCCTCAAAATGCCTCCTCAGGACGGGCCAGAGGCTGAGGGCTGGAAGGCTGCTCTTGAAGGTCCTTGGCCCATGGGCCGTGGGGCTGCTGCATGGGGATTGGGGCTGCTTGGAACCTGCTTCCTCTTTGATTCCAGAGGGGGAGCGGCCTGAAGCCCCTGCTGCTGGTGCCCCCACCCCTGCCGGCAGTGGGTCTTCCGCCCCAGACTCGGAGCAGTTCCTGGCAGGGCTGCGGCTGTACCGGGCTTCCTATGAGAACAGCCTCCCCCGCATGGCAGAAGCCCTGGCCCATGGGGCAGATGTCAACTGGGTCAACTTCAAGGAGAACCGGTCCACGCCTCTGATCCAGGCTGTCCTCGGGGTGAGAGAGAGAGCAAGAGCGTGCGCCTACAGTGCCAAGGGGCAGGGTGCCCCTTCTGAGCTGCCTAACTGCACGGTGGACTCAATTGGGGGCCAGGCTGTGGGGGCTGTGGGGCCAGGGTCTCCGCTGGCATTGGGGTCAGAGAGGCTGTGCTCTGAATCCCCCCTTCCTCCTCCTCCTCCTCCTCAACAGGGCTCCTTGGTCACTTGTGAATTCCTGCTCCAGAATGGGGCCAATGTGAACCTCAGGGATGCCGGCGGCAGGGGGCCCCTCCACCACGCCACCGTCTTGGGACACACCGGGTAGGTGGCCTGTAGTTCTCCCAGCCCTCCCTCCCTGCCTCCTGGATCCTTTTAGCACCTGGGAGAAGGGTCTTCTCTGGTGGACTCTGCTCCCTCCTCTTGAGGGGGAATCATCCTGCTTTTCCCAGGATAAATGAGTTGTTCTGAAGACACTTCTAAGCCTCTGCAAGTCCTCTCAGCGTACGGTGATGCTCCCACAAGGTTTTGGGAGTGGGTGGGGGGGCCCAGGGGAACGGGTGCCCCTTGAGTGAAGTTGGGGCTTGGGAGGAAATGTGGCCAGTGTGTGAGGAGAAGTGCAGGCCAGGAGGGTAGTGGGGGGAGGTGGAGGGGTTCAGGTGGCTCCCAGAATTGGAGATTCCCACTGGTGACAAAGGGCACTTGCTTGAAAGGCAGCCCCCGCCCTTGGCTTTGGCCTCCAGCGTCGGCCGTGTGTTGCCCTGTGCCCTTGTCTCAGGTGGAAGGAAGGAAGGACGGTTTGCCCTTCCTCTGGTGGGGGGACTGGGTGCTGGTCAGAAGAGGTTTCCTTTGTTAACCACACGTCCCCCACCCCCAGCAGGTGCCCACCTTGAGTCCTGCAGCTTCAGTGCTTTCCTTTCCCTCCCTTGCATGCGTGTTGCGGTGTTGCGTCCTTTGTGGCCAAGGCCGGCACCTTCCCCGCCCTCCCCATTCTGGAAACCATTGCCAGTGTGTGGTTCTTATGAACAGGCAGGTCTGCTTGTTCCTGAAACGCGGTGCCAACCAGCACGCCAGGGATGAAGACGGGAAGGACCCTCTGAGCGTTGCCATAGAAGCTGCCAATGCAGACATCGTGACCCTGTAAGCCTCGGGGCTCCCGCCTTGGCCTCCTGCAAGCATCGTTGCTGGTTTGGGCTGGAGGGAAGACCGGCGAGTGGCTGGGTTGGCTCCTGGGCCCCTTCCCGCACCTCCCACCCCGTTGTCTTTCAGGCCGTGTTCTGCTTCTGCCCATATACGTTCTGAGGTGGAGAAAGAAGCAAGAATGGGGATGGCGCGGCTCTTCTGGGCCGTGTGGGTGCATGCAGCCCCCCCAAAGCCCCTCCTTGGCTGATCCAGCCTCTCTCTTCCACAGGCAGCTTCCTTGGGGGACCCCCGGATTTTCAGGCAGTGTGGTTTCTAGTGGAGAGGCTGCGGATGGGTTGGCCAGGCCTGGGGCCAGACCACACCCTTGCAGTATCTCATGAGTGAAACAGGACTGATTCCAGCTGAGCTTGGAGGGCCTCAGGTGTTTGGGAGTGTGGGTGGGAGGGCAGGAGAAGGGGCCTTGTGGGTGGTGGGTGCGGAGGCAGGACCTAGGGCCCAGGGTGGTCATTCTGTGGACTGTGCCAGGGCACCCCGACTTTCCTTGAGCTGTGGCTCTCCTCTGAGACGGTGCTTCTCCCCCCCGCAGGTTGCGTCTGGCAAGGATGAACGAAGAGATGCGGGAGTCGGAAGGACTCTACGGCCAGCCAGGTCAACCCCCCAACAACCACACAGAGATGCAGTACCGGACCTGCATTCAAGAGTTCATTAGCTTGCAGCTAGACCAGGCGTAGCTCCTTTGGCCAGAGCAGAAGGCTTGGCCTCGCTTGCTGGGGCCGATGCTCAGTCAGGCAGTGGCAGCGGCTGTGGTGGTGGTGGCAGGGGCTGGCAGAGGGCTTCTGCTGGGCAGAGTGCCCACAACAGAGGATTCTCCCAACCAGTTACCCAGCTGTCCAGCTCCTAATCAGCCAGGAGGGACCAGGCTTCCCCTGCGCTTTGTTGTCTTCCCCCACCTTGAGCGGCTGTGCAGCAGGGGACTTGCTGACCCAGCCCTTCCCAGTTGGCACGCCTTGTTCCCGATTGGCACAGCAGTTCCTTGAGGTCCCTTGGTGATAGTGGGCCCAACAGCGAGGCCCAGCTGAGTCAGGTGGGCTTTGCAGAGGCTGCTGGTGGCTCCTGATGCAGTGGTGGTGGGGCCTTAGAGGCACCTCTCCCCAGGGAGGCTTCTTTGGCCCGTTTGGCCAGGCCAGGAAGAGGGAGGGGCATCCACAATGGTACCCCCCAGGACCTCAAGGACACCCCGCTTGCTAGCAGCGGACTCCACAGTTTGATCCATGAAAAGGTGGATGGTGTGACCTGAATCCTGTTTGGATGCAAGTGCACCATGTTTCACACAAAGACCCCTTTACCAGCTGGAGAAAAGGGGTCAGGAGAATCCCACGCAGTTCCCATCCCTGCTGGGGGAACGTTCTGCTACCATAAGGACTAGGAACTGCCGGTTAAAATGCTCTGGAGTCTTCCATTGCATCAGTCTCCATGCTTCCATGCTGGCCATACAGAGTGCTGTTTGACCAGGCGGGTCCTCACAAACAGGGTTAAGGGGTGGAGGAAGCTCTGCCCCTTTGAATTGTGGAGTGAGCCTTCCCCTCTCCCCATCCCCAACTCCAGGGCTAAGAGAAATGAAGCAAGTGAATTGAGCGGGGGAACTTCCGGGCCTTTCTGACCTCACTGGCCGTCCCTGCAGTGCCATATGCAGGACTGTAGCCAGAGGGATCTGGGTGCTGCTGGAGTTTAAGCTGCTGGTCCAGCAGATTCCTTTCACTACTTCCCTCAAAGCCCCAGGTCTGCTCCATGAGGATGGGGCATTTGCGGGGAGAGCCTGGGGGTGCCCACATTCTGATTCCCTCAGGTCTGTTAGCTGTGGGCCCTGAGTGCGTTCCCCTTGAGAGTGGGGAGCTGGCTGAGAGCCCTTAGTGGGAAATGGCAGAAGGGCGTCCTCTCCCTGAGCCAAGCATGGCAGGCGGGCGATTTCTTCCTCTTGCTGAGTTAAGCCTGCAGGCTCCAGTGCCCTGGCCCCCAATCACCCTCCTTGTCCACAGCATTTCTGAGGCTGGGTCTGCGGGGATGAGATGGTCAGGGAGCTTGTGGTGGCCTCCCGGCTCCACTTGGGAGAAGAGAGGAGGGACGACGGGGCTGGGCGCCTCCCTGGCAGGCCTCTTCCTGTCACCTCCTGGATTTGGGACACTCTTTGGGCCAGCACTCACAGTGAGAGGCCCCAGGGTGCCTTTCTGTTGCAGGACAGCTCCTGCCACGCTCTCCTCCTCCTCGTCCTCCTCCTCCTCTTTGGGTGAGGCTGCACCAGGGCAGTTCCCCCCCACAGTTGTCTGCATGGAAGGAGATTGGAGGGGGCAGAATTGAGCCCCAGGAAGCACTTGAATGCTTCAGGCTACTGGTACTTGGATGCAGTGTGGAATTCACGGGTTGGTCTTCTTTTCTTTTTTTCTTTCTTTCTTTGCTTGTTTGAGGGCTTTTTGCTTCTATCCTGAGTAGCAAAAAGGCTGAACCCAAAGACAGATGTCCCCAAGAGTGGAAATCTGTTGTCCCAAAGCTCAGAGCAAGCTGGGCGGTGCTTCCGTCTGCCTGTGGCTTTGATGCTCGAGGGGGCTCGGCCTCTCTACCCTCCTGACCAGGTTTTAGAAGAGTCTCTCTGAAACACTTCCTGGGAACTCTTCTCCCCCTGCCCCCCATTCTCCATGGCACAGATCCCCAGGAGAGTGATGGGACAGACCTGTGGCCAATGTGATGTGGTGATGTTGGGGCACCAGACTGTCCCTCCTGGCATGCACAGTCACTGGCACAGGCTTCCTCCTCCTCCTCTGGGGCAGTGGCGGGGGGGCAGGCAGCCATGATTTTTGTCCCCAGGGCTCTTGAGTTGGGGCTTGGGGTGGAGGTTCTTGAAGTCTCCTACCATGACACATAAGCAGAGGATGGGGTGCATGTGGTACTCAAACGGGGGAGTACCAGCAGCATCCAGAGATCCACAAAGCCTGTCTGAGCCTCGCCTTCCCCAAATACCACAGAAGACCCTCTCTGTTGTCTCCTGCTTTCACCTCCCTTCCTGTCCCCACCCTGGCCCACTGATGGGCCCCTGCAAGGGTTTTTTGGGCCCTTTTCCCCGGGGTGGGGGTCCCGCAGCTGCTTTCCTCCTTCCTTTGCGCACATTTTTCTGCAGTTCCTTCCTTCTAACTCAGAGCTTTCCTCCTCCTCCTCCTCCTCCTGGCTGCTTGCGAGGGTCTCTCTTCAGGTAGAGTCTGGCTTCCTTTCTTTTCAGTTGCGGGGGGGGGGGCTTGCACACAGTAGAAATGGGGGCAAGGTGCCTTTCCTAGATTAACTTGCCTATGTTCAAAATAGGGGAGGCATGTACTCTGTGGTGGGGGGAGAGCACTTGGAGTTCAGAGGCATAAATGAAAGGTCAGGAGATGAAGGGATGGCACTCCTGCAGCTGCTGTTCACCACTTTGATTTTCTGCACACTTCCTTTTCAGCCTGATTCCCAATTCAAATACTTGTCCAGTCCCCAAAACTGAGAATGTGTGCGTGTTGTGTGTGCTTGTAAAGGCCTGTGCAGGTCTGTGCTCCCCTGTGTGTTTGCAGTTTCCGCAAGCCGGAGGCAACAGGTCCCCCGTCCAAAATACCAGCCAGAACCCCGTGCAGGAAACACAACCCAGAGAAACACTGCCCCTCTTGCACCTGCCCCATTGTGTCAACCTTGCATCCTGGCCCCGTGAGGAGAAGGGGCTTCGGGCGGTTGGGGGCCTGCCAGGAGGGCCGTGCTGGTGCCCTTCATCTTCCTCCTCCTCTTCTTCCTCTGCAGGAGACGAAACCTACCAGGATATCTTCAGGGACTTTTCGCAAATGGCCTCCAATAACCCAGAGAAGCTGAACCGCTTTCAGCCGGCTGAGACTCAGAAGCCTTGAAGGGTCCGTGGGGGGGGCAGATGTGGCCCCCACCCCTCTTCGCTTCCACCCTGTCCCCCCTTTTTATATATATAAAGGCTGCTTTAATTACATGTGGTCGTTTGCCCTTTGCTTGCCCATCCCAGGTGAGGGAGCTGTGTGCCTGTGCCTTGAATGGGTTTTGGGGGGCCGGTGGGTCACCCCGTTCCTGTCTGGGTCCCTGTGAGGTCCCTCTCCAGAGGGTGCTGCTTGTCCTGGGCTCCTTGACCTTCTGGCCGGGGGTTGGGGCTGTCTTGGGTCTCCTCTGTGTGCAAGAGGGAGGGTGGAGGGCACTGGACACCTGAGGCTCCCCCTCTCCTCCCCCTCCCTTAGCCCCTCTCTCCTGGCGGGGGGGGCTGCGGCCAGCCCTTCCGAAGGTCCCTGCGGGCGCTGCCGCGGGTGGGGGCCGCGCCGCCTTCGCAAGGGGCCCAGAGCCCGGCCTTCCTTTCCTTAGCGCCCCTGCCGAAAGTCTGGCCAGCTGCGGAGCGGGGTGGCCCGGGGGCGGGGGCGGGGGGGGCGTCGCTGCATCGGGCATGCTTGGACTACCCTTCCCATCGGCCCTTAAGCCGACTGAGGGGGAGGGAATGCTGGGAGTTGCAGTGCGAGCCCGCCGCCCTCCCGCCCGCCTCACGGCCCCGGCTCTGCTGCGGGTGGGGGACGCGGGAGACGCCCCGCTTTCTGTCCCGAGATGGGGGGCGCCGGAGGGGCGGCGGCCTCGGCTTCCCGGAAGGCCGAGCGGAGCCTCCTCGGCAGAGCCGCGCCCTCTCGCCGCTCCGCCTCTCCCCCGGCGGGGCGGGGCGGGGCGGGGCGGGGCCCGGCCGGCGGGGCGAGAGGCCCGGGGAGGCGGCGGCGGCGGCGGCGGCGTCTTGCGGCGGGCCTGCGCGGGGTTGCTGCTCCTCCCGGGGCCCGGCGGGGCCGATGGCGCGCGGGGCGGTGGCGGAGGCCCTGGCGCGGCCCCGCCCGTGCGCCCTGGCGGCGGCGGCGGCCCTGGCCCTGGCCTGCGCCCTCTACTACTCGGGCTCCTCCTCCTCCTTCTCGGCCGGGCCGGCCGCCCCCGCCCCCGCCGCGGCCCCGGGGCCGCAGAAGGGCCGCCGCCCCGGCAAGGCCGCCCCGGGGCCGGGGCCGGGGCCGGGCTCGCCGCCGGGGGAGGCGGCGGAGCTGCACGTGCTGGCGGTGCTGGCCAAGGCGGAGCGGAACGCGGGGCTGCGGGCCAAGGCGGAGGCGGCGCTGCGCTCGCTGGCGCGCTTCGGGACGCTGGGCGCCCGGCAGGCGCTGGTCCTCCACCTGCTCACCGACGCCGGCAGCAGGGAGCCCGGCAAGGCCCTCCTGCGCGACGCGCTCCGCCGGGCCCCCTTCCGCTACAAGGTGAGCGCCGGCCCCGCAGAGCGCTTCCGGGCCGGGCCGGGCCGCCGCCGGCGCCCGCCCCCCGCCCCCCGCCCCCGGGAGCTTGCCCCGCGGGGCGCAGAGCCCGTCGGGAAGGGCTCTCCCCCGCGGCCCCCTCGCGCCCCCAGCCCCCGGACGGCGAAGGCCAGAAGGAAGGGGCGCTGGCGGTCGGCGCGGAAGGTGGCGCGGGGCCCTTGGCCAGGAGTGTCCTCCCGGGCGTCTGGGCGCAGCTGCCCAGAAAGTTTGAGAAGCGCGCCGTTCGGTGGGGTTTGTTCTGGAAAAGCCGAAGGGAAAGGGGTGCGGATAGGAGGGCGTGGACTTCCTGGATCCTAGATGCAGTTTTCCCAAGTCCCTGAAAGAGCAGAAGCGGTGAAAATAAGACTGGGTGCGAAACAGAAACGGGGGAGAGAGAAAGAAAGAAACGGAAAGAGTGAGGAAAACTCCCCGTAGAGATTTGCGTGTGGGTGATATAAACGCGCTTGAAGAATCACAACAGGCTAGCCTTGTTGCCTCTCAGTCAGCATATAATCTCGTATAGCTGTGCGCAGTAACATGAAATAAAAATCAGAACCAGAAAATCGGAATAGAGCCAGTACGGCGTGGCAGGGGAGCTCCCCAGGAGGAGCCCCCCCTGCAGCTCCAGTGCTCCAACCAAAGCCCCGGGGGTCCTTCAGGCTAAGCCCACAGGTCCCTGCGTCTCCTTGCTTCCAGCCACTCGCTCTTTTCCCCCCGCCGTTCCAGTTTTTAATTGCTTCCTAATCCTGGCAATTCGGTTGCTTCCCAGAGATGCTGATCCTAGGTTTCCAGAAGTTACCTTTGTTTTCCTGCACATTCTTTGCTCCCAAAGTAAGCATCGTGAAGCAAGCCTGGCAGCAGAACCACACAATACTTTTCTCCTACTCGTGGTCCTCCTTTTACTGATCCCCACCCGTCTTCCTGAATCTGCTGGGACTGAAGCTCCCTTCACAGCTTCCAGCGCGGGGCTCTGCTCCCTTGGCCTCTTCTGAATCCCACCGAACCTTTTTCTGGTCTTGTGCGCACTTGCGTGCGTGCGCAGAGTGGGGGGCTCTCTTTCTTCCCTGGTCGTGTCCTGCACAGCCTTCGATGACAGCCTGCCTTTCTGTGCCCCTGATCCCCACCCTTCCCTGCACGTAGGTGGTCTTCCATGACGTGGAGCTTCTGACAGAGAAGCTGCTCCCCATTGTGGAGCCCATGCAAAAGCTTTTCAGTGCTGGCGCCGGCGCCTACTACAGCGACGCCATCTTCTTCCTCTCGGTCGCCATGCACCGTCTCATGCCAAAAGGTGGGTCGTTCTCTGCGGGGCAGGGGTGGAGAGCTGTGTCTCCATGGCATTGTGGTTGTTTGACCGACCCCGTTGTGGATCCCTGAAGTGTGGGAGTGGGAAGATGTCCCCCCTCATCCTCCCTCATCATCGGCTGAGCTGGCTCGTGGGCTGAGGGGGGTTGCAGCCCAGTGAGGCCAGGAGGGCTGCCCTCGCCCCTCAGCTGGCAGGCTCTGGGTGACGCTGGAGAGGCATCGGGAGGAGGGAGGCAGTGTGCCCACGAGGTGGTTGAAGGGTTGGGTGGCTGCGAGACACAGACAGAGACGGTGTCTAGCCCTCTGCTGCCCTCAGCTGGCATCTGGGCTTCTTTGGTGGCACACCCGACGGGCTCTGCTGCCATACAACATAGCCAAAGTCACGGTTGTGTGTGCATTGGGGAGGGAGGAGGAAGAGAAAGGGGGGCTGTGTCAGGTCCCAGAGGTTTCTCTCTAGTGGGGTCTGACATGGACTAAATGATCTTTGGGCACATCTAGGCCAGTGAGGTGGCATCCGCTGCCGCTGTCTTTGGAGCCCGTGCCACTGGGAGGAGGGGTGTGGCAGTGATGGTGGAGACAGCAGGAAAGTTCTGGGACCTTGGCCAGTGGGGGGAGGGGGCTTATCGTGGGGGGGGGCCAGTGTGGGAAGGGGCCCAACTCTTGACTACTAGGCTGGCTTGGAGGAGACCCTTGGCAAGGGCTGCCTGCCCTCCCAAGTCCTTTTCTCCTCCTCCTCCTCTTCCTGGTGCTGGGCGGTCTCCCACCCGACATGACCTGCGGGGTTCTTGCCCATCTCTGTGGCATCTTAACCAGGGGCAGGGAATAGCTGAGAATCAGCTGTTGCTGAGTGCTGGCAGAGGGTGGTGCCCCCCGGGTGGTGGCAAGGGTGGCCCTTTGCCCCCTGTGCCATGTCTGATTGCTGACTCCTCCCTGCTTTTCCCCCAACCAAGAGATTCCGCGGCTTGTTCAGCTCGACCTGGATGTGGAGTTCCGGGCCAACATCCGGGAGCTCTTTGAAGAGTTTGACCGCTTCCCAGAGGGGGCCGTCATTGGCATCGCCCGGGAGATGCAGCCTGTCTACCGGTAGGTCCTGGGGATGTGTGTGTGCGTGTTTGAGAGAGAGAGAGGGAGAGACTGAAGGACTGGGTCCTGGAAGGCCTTTAACTGCTTCCCTCTCTTTCCTCCTGGGCAGGCAGTGCTGGGGAGACGGCTGTCGTAAGAACTCCCCGGGAGACCCCCTTCCTTCTTCCGTCTTGCCTCCCTTCTCCGGGGACAGGGTACTCTACACACACACACGTTGCAGCTGCACCGGTGGGGCTTCTCTCCCTCCAGCACAAGCAGGAAGAGCTTTGTGCTGTCCTGCCCCTACTCTTTGCCCACCCAAGCCCCATGGCACATGGCTGGTTCAGGATTCTTCTTCCTCTCTAGGCCAGTGGGATAGCCAGAACGTAGAATGGTGGCTGGGGATGGAGTGGAAGAAGCAACCTACTTTCTGGGGCCCGGGGTGGGGGGACACATGGACCTCATAGCTCTGCACCCCAGAGCTGTGTGTGTGTTGCTCACACGTACCTTTCCCAATTGTCTGCCAGGGCGGGCAACGCTGTGAGCTTCTCTCCCCTTTGGGGAGGACGTTCCCCCATCCCATGGCCTGTATTGGCAGGAAGTGCTTTGCCAGGGTTGTGGTTCCCGTGAGATTGTCTGGCAAATTCAAAATGCAAATGCCATCTCTCGCCGGCTGTGAGAAAATGCCTCGCACGTTTACAATGCAAGCATGCTGAGCTCAGTGGGATGGCCAGGTTCAGAACTTCTGTTTCTCGCAGGGAGAGAAGTTTCTGAGAAGACTAAGAGAAGAGAAAGTTAAGAGGAGACATGAAACCCATATTTAAGTACTTGAAGAGACATCATGTCAAGGAGGGATCAGGCTTGTTTTCTGCTGCTCCAGAGACCAGGACAAGGAGCAGGCAACGAATTCAAACTACAGGAAGAAAGATTCTACCTGAACCTCAGGAAGAACTTCCTGACGGTCAAGAGGTGTCCAACAGTGGAATCTGTTGCCGCCTCACTGGAGCAAGGTGGAATCTCCTCCTTCTTTGGAGGTTTTTAAGGACAGATTGGACAACCATCTGCCAAAGGGAGTGCTTGGATGGGTGTTTCTGCATGGCAGAAGGGGGCTGGACTGGAGGGTCCTGGGGTCTCTTCCAATTCCATGATTCTGTGATCTACGATTCTGTCTCCTGCCTTCTTAAAAGAGGCCTTTGTGCCAGTTGCTGTGGTTAGCAGAGTGGTGTCCAAGGTTCTGTCTTGTTCTGTTTTTGGAAGTGTTGGCTGTGTTTGTGAGCCCCCCGTGGGGTGGCGTTGCTGTCCTGGGGAAGAGAATCCTTGAGCCCATAGAGGTCTTGTGGACCACCGAGTCCCAGCCCCTTGCTCCAGCTAAAGCATCCCTCACTGGGAGACTGGGAGGAATTGGTCTCCCGGACAGGTGGGGAGAGGGGTGCTGGTTGCACTGACTGGAAGCGAGGGCTCTTTGTGAGTCCTGAGTGAGGAAGAAACCAGAATTCGGTTCCTCCAGCTCTCCTCCTGCCCCCATTGGCAGAGCATGTTTTCAGGGAGACAGGCAGTGCAGTGTAGTGGTTTGAGCATTGGGCTGGGGTTTGAAACCAGGGTTCAAATCCCTGTTCAGCCATGGAAACTTCTTGACTAACACGTGGCAAGTCATACTCTTTCAGCCTCAGAAGAAGGCAAAAGCAAAGGTCTTAAAATTTCTGGCCAAGAAAATCCCGTGATAGGGTTGCCGTAAGTCAGAAAGGACTTTTGAAAAGGCACACAGTGGCAACGAGGCCGGAGATCTTCCCCGCTTCATTTGAGAAGCAGCCTCCCCTGGGGAGATTCTAGCCCTGGAACTGGGGGTGCTGCAGGGGTCCGGCTCTGGCTCTTTTGGAGAGGGGAAAGGCCACTCCTCCTGTGTATCTTCCCTTCTCTGGCTGGGGACAGCAGAGAGGCCCATGGTACAGTGGGGGGCCCATTGTTCTGGGGGGCAGCTATTTTTAGGGCCCACTGCTGCTGCTGCCGCCACCTCCTCTTGGCCTCTGTGTCTTTGTGCTGGCTGCTGGCCAACTGGAGTGCCGTTGGTTTTCTGGGAAACTTGCATTTGCAAAAGAATGAAAAACGAGACGTCCGGCCGGGTGGTTGGCTGGCTGGCTACTGCCTGGCTCTGCTGCTTGTTTCCTGCTGCTGCCTCCTCCTCTGTCTCCTTGAGGCCAGGTGGGGCCCCAGTGGGCAGAGGGGGTGCTGGGGAGGCTGGGCTGCAACCCTGCCGCCTCCTGGGGGGCGGGAGTGGGAGGCTCTGTGGGCACACGAGGGGGAGCCCCTTGGCCTGGAAGGGAGGGGGCATCAGGGGAGCCCCTTGGCCTGGAAGGGAGGGGGCATCAGAGCCCAATCAGCCGTGGCCACTCTTCTCTGAGGAGGGGCTGAGGGTGTCACTGTCATAACTAGGGGGGCTTTTTTGATAGAGTATCTGCACCCCTAGGCTATAGGTCTGGACTGCAATTTGCCTTGTATGTATTTGGCGGGGGGACGGAGATACTTTCTGCTGGGAGGGGTCACAGATGTTCAGGATGGGGTTGGGAAGGGGGGATGCTTTTTAGGATGGGGTCTTCCTGCAGGGTCCTGCATATGAGAGAAGGGGGTCCTGTCCCAGGAGGGGGCAGCCAAAGGAGGACAAGCCCCACCCACATGCTTCTTGGCTGTAGCCCCCGCTGGAGGTGGGCAAGGACTGTGGGAACAGCCTCCCAGGGATGGCCCAGGCCCCTTCTCTCGCCCACCCCTGGGTCTCTCTCTCTCTCTCTGTCTCTTTCTTTGGTCGGAGGGATCCAGAGGTGAGGGTGAACCAAGCAGGCAGACAAAGTGGAGCTGGGGCTCTGGCCTCCCCTGTCTGTAATTCTCCTTCCGTCTCCTGTCTTTTCCTCCCCGTGCAGGCACCTCTTCTGGCAGTACCGGAAGGAGCACCCGGGGACCCCAGTGGGGGACCCTCCCCCGGAGGGGCTGCCCGGCTTCAACAGCGGGGTCCTCCTGCTGGACCTGGCAGCCATGCGCCGCTCGGAGCTCTACAATGCCCTGCTGGCGGAGGCGGCGGTGCGCCGGCTGGCCGACAAGTACCACTTCCGGGGCCACTTGGGGGACCAGGACTTCTTCACTCTGGTGGGCACGGAGCACCCGGACCTCTTCCATGTCCTGGACTGCGCCTGGAACCGCCAGCTCTGTACCTGGTGGCGCGACCACGGCTACGAGCAGGTCTTCGAGTCCTACTTCCGCTGCGAGGGCCACGTCAAGCTCTACCACGGCAACTGCAACACCCCCATCCCCCAGAGTAGCCTGTGGGCAGGGAGCACAGGGGTGAGGGGCTACGGGGAATTGATGGAAGGGTTGGTGCTGGCCTGGATGGGGAGGGTGGGGGCAGGAGCCCTGGGGGGCCCATGCGGGGCTACCCTCAGACCCCCCACCCCGTGAACTTTTCTGGAAACTTCTCTCTGTATGTGGCAGGCAGGGAGGGACGGGGACTCTTCTGGGATTCCAGTCAGGATATTGCCCCCCCCGTACCACTAGCTGCCTGTGAGACAATGGGGCGGCCGGCCAGCCAAACGTTTCCCCTCTGGCCACCGGATGTCACACGCCAGGAAGCAGCCGGCTTCCTCGGGCATCCTGGCCAGAGAGAGGACAGCTGAGGGGAGGCCAGCAGTATGTTCACGGTGTGTGTGTATGTGGGGGGGGGTCTGTGTGCAGCTACAGTGGGACAGTGTGTGTGTGTTGGGGGATACAGGTAATGGAGATCCACAGTCAGGTCACTGCACGCAATGGATGGGCAGGACAGGCTCCCTATCGTGCAAGAGGATGCCTTGCAGAGCTAGTCCAGGGTCTTTAAGACCCCGCCCCCACCGCCATCACACACAGACTCCTTTCGCTGTGGGGCCTCCTTGTGGCTTCCGGGTCCCCCCAACCCTCCTCTGTTTGGGTTGCTCTCCCCGTGGCCTTTGGGCCTAGGCGGCAGCTGGTGAAGGGTCTGATGAGCCGCTCTTGGGTTGAGGTCTTAGACTCTGAGGATTAGCGACGTGGCCAGCATCCAGCCGCTCCCCGAAAAGGAGGGGCACAGAGGTGGAAGAGGAAAGGGCAAGAGATGCGGAAGCTGCTCCTTGTTGGGCCACTAGTGAGGATGGAATAAAACATGTTTGAAGCCATCGGTCTTTTGTGCCTGTGCCCAGTCTCTGTCCGTCTGCTTCTCTCTAACAGATAGGAAAATGGCTCCCTTGGCAGGTGGATCCACATTCCCCCCTTTGGCCTGGTCTTTACCTCCAATGACTAGTGGACGGTTGGCTGTGTTGCGCTGCCTGTCCCCAGGGGCCAACCTTAGCGGCCGGCTGTCCCCGAGGCAGCAGGGGGAGGGCGATGGGACTGCCCTGTCTCTGAGCTTTCATGGCCCCCGGACAGCTCAGTGGTGCCAGCCAGGATTCTTTATGCCCAAAATTTTGGCTGCCTAAAGGGCACCTCTGCCCTGCAGTCAGCTGGTTGGCAAGGGGCTCAAGGTCTTTGGAGTGAAGGTGCTTCAGGAGATGGAAGTCTGGCCTGCAGCAGAGAGCTTGAGCTTTGCACAAAAGGGGCTGGGATCCAGAGGGTGCCTTGCGCAAGTGCAGGTTCCCCTGTGGAAGATATTCAAGGTTGCAGGTGCAGAGCAGCCCCGTTAGGACGATTGTGGATGGCGCGGCAACGGTATTTGGTTGCTCAACGTTCCGGTTAACAGAGCAGCGCTGTAGAACTGTGTTGCGCCAGGAGTGTAAAGTTATGGTTCCTCTCTCGGTGTAGGATCTTGGTCCTCCAGTTCTGGGGCATGCAATGCTTGTAACATTGATTCCCAAATCAAAATGTTTAAATAAGCAGAAGCAAGAACCAGAGGTAAGAGAAGACCAGGCAAACCACAGAGGGCTCAGTGGATTTTCCTCACAACTCCCATCTGTCCCAGTCCCAGTGGCTGGTGGCCAGGGATGATGGAATTTGTAGTACAGAGCTTACGGAGGACACCAGGCTGTGGAGGGCTGTTGCAGACTTTGTGGCTGAACGGAAAACGCACTGCAGGTTTCTCTCATCCTCTGTGGGTGAAAGGCCTGCTGCCAGAGGGCCAAAGGGTCCATCTGTGCGCTTCAGCTGTGCTCTCCAGGCCTTGAAATGCCTGGGAGAGATACGAGGCCAAAACTACCCCTGCCATCCCCCTCCTTCCTTCTCCAAATTGCACAACAGCCCCTCAGCCTCTTGAACCCCTCACTGGCTGTTGGGGCAGGGGGTACCGCATACATTCCCACCCTGGCCTTTGTATGTGCAGCTGCATGCTGACCTACATTCCAGGCCACAGAGGAGATGGGGAGACAGATTGTGGCATTTACTGCTCCCCTCCACAGCAGAGGGACTGTTTTCTCTTGGGAGCGGCTTTAGAAATGGATGCTCCATCCATCAATGAAAGAGAAGTAACGAAAGCCAGATTAAAGTGGCTGGGGGCCCTGGAGCAGTTCCGTTAATGGGGGGATCGTTCTGCAGTGGGTGGGTGATTCTGGGGTTAGTAACATGGAAAGTAAGTTCAAAAGACCAGTGCAAAGACTTTCCTGTGGGAAAGAATGTTCAGTCCTACACCCGCCGTCAGGTGACCCTCCCTTGCAGCATTCCTGTACCATATTCAGCCAAATAGTGATGATTCCAGAAACATTGGAAAGGATGGAGAAAAAAGGGGAAGCAAGTGATTGCCCCCCTGCTGATCTTAGTGCGGCCAGTGGACCCCTCCCCTCTTTTTATAGCCATCCCACAGGAATTAAGTGCCAGAGCTGATGCCTTGGCTGTGCAGGTGAAAAAGCATCAAGCCAGCCCGTGTGTTTGCGGGGGTCTCTCTTCCTCTGTGTTGAACAGAGCTCTCGGCTAAATGCCAGAAAGAACTTCCTGATGGTCAGAGCTGTCCGGCAGTGGAATCTGCTGCTGCTTCCATGGAGCGTGGTGGGGTCTCCTTCTCTGGAGGTTTTTAAGCAGAGGCTGGATGGCTGTCTGGCTGTCTGCCAAAGGGAGCACTCTGACTGTGTCTTCCTGCATGGCTGAAGGGGGTGATTCTAAGTAGTGGACACTTTGGAAGCAGAGAACCGCTGGGGTGCGTGCTTGCTTGCTTGCTTCCTTGGCACTGGCAACTTTTTCACAGGATTCCCCATTCAGAGAAGTATGTGGGGGGAACTCCTGGGTCCAATTCTGGTCACCGCAGCATGGGAAGGATGTTGAGGCCCTGGACTGTCCGGAGAGAGCGACCAAGGTAAAAGATTCAAGAAACAAAGCCTTACCAGGAAGCTGACTGGACTAGCCAGGGATGCTTAGCCTCGAAAAAAGACTGGTCAGGGGATGGATTTGTGGCTATGTGCCTTCAAATCGCTTCTGACTTATGGCAGCCCCATCGTAGGGTTTTCTTGACCAGATTTATTTAATGTGGAGAAAGTGGATCTGGGGAAGCTACTCCCCCTCTGACCTCAGAATCCAGCCTAGCCTGGCCTCCCCTAAAGCCAAGTGGAAGAGATTCAGGACAGGAAAGGAGGAGTTCCTTCCCACAGGGCAGAACTGACCGCTGGAACTTGCTGCCACAAGGGGAAGGAGAGGCATGCCTTAGTTCCTGCCAAGCTGGCTGCAAATGCCGGACCCCGTCCCCTGGGCACCAGCTCCAGGATGCCTCTCTGAGTTGCTGGTTGCTGCTGCTGCCACTTACTGAAGCATGATGTGTACGTGAGCACAAAGGGTGTGTGCACTTGCGCATGCGCACGTGTGGGGGTTGCTCTCGCACTCCTCTTCCTGCTTCTGACTGAGGCTCCAGGGGAAGCAGTCAGGCAGCCTTGCCTCAGCCATGCTGTCCGATCTGTGTGGTCAGCTTGGGGTCACTCCTGGGCAAAACCTCCTCCCTGTGGGCTCACCAACAGTCCCTCTGCCAAAAATTCCAGCCCCACTCCCCCCCATTTGGGGCCAGGCTGTACTAACTTTTAAAATCTGGAAAGGATCTAGATTAAATTAGAAGTTGAGAGTCAAAGATTACAAGCAAAACAGTTACTTGAAATGAATTACTCCTCTTGGTAATGGGGTTGTAAGGAAGTCATATTTCAAAAGCCAGTATGATATAGTGGTTTGAGCATTGGATAAAGACACTGGGAGGCCTGGGTTCAAATTGCCGCTCAGCCCTGGAAACCTGCTGAGTGACCTTGGGCAAGTAACACTTTCTCAGCCCAAAGGAGGCAAGAGCAAGCCTCTTCGAGCAAATTCTGCCAAGAAGCCTCCGTGATAGGGTTGCCATAAGTCAGAAATGACTTGAGCGCACACAACAACGACAACAACAAATCTCTCTTGGTGTGGAGAGTCCTAGTGCCTCCCCACAGGGCCTGGGATGAGAGGTCAGACCCTCATCCCAGGGTACTGGCAGATCCTGAGGCTGGGAAGAGGGCTTCTGAGCATGCCTCTCAAGGCAAGGGTGGCTGGGTGGGACATTCATTGGCTTGGCTTTTTGCATAAAACTAAAATAATGTCACTCCTGCAAGAATTCTGCTGGAGCAAATTGGGTGGCACAGCATCATCTCTAAGCTATAGTGGCTGGAAATATCAAAGTGATGTGGGGCAAGGACAGCCCCAGCATTCCCCAAGAGGCTGCAATGGGTCTTTTGGCATGCAAGAAGAAGGTAACAACCCCCCAAACCTGCAAGAAGTGAGAGTGGTCTTGCTGATGGCGCCGGCAGAACCTCATCAGTTATGGGTCAAGCGTGACAGGATATGGGTGTTCCCAGCTCATATTGGAACCAAAGAGCATCCTTGCTCAAAGCAGCATCCAAGATGTCCTATTGAACAGCAGTGGCTGAGCTGAGCAGCTAACTACACAACCTGCGCGTGTCAAAGAGCAACACAGCTTGCCTGGATCCATACCTTAATGTGCCAGTGAAGGCACACCCAAATGGGCATGTGTGTCTGATGTGCTTTGCTTGCACAATGACACTGTGAGCACAGTTGTGTTTCTGCAACCTTCAGCTGAATGCAGACCTTCAGCAAGAGACAAAGAGGGCCAACCACTTCCAGAAAGAGACTTCCACGTCTGTGAGAAATCAAAGGGATCCCAGCCAATCTCTGAGATAAATGACTTTTATCTCAGATTCAGCAGAGAGGTTCCATAATAGTCCTGGGCGATGCCATTTTCCCTGTATTTGTTTGCACAAGGGAAGCCATGGGCACAGGAGGAGGGGGGTGAATCTCTCCCTCCTTTGCTCCTGGATCTTTGACAGCTGCCGCCTCTGCATTCACCAACCTGTTCTCCTTGTTCAGACTGTTGCCACACCTTCCCTGTGCAAAATCCCAAACTTGAACCTGAGAGCATTCAAAGGACAGGAGGTGCGTGGGAACCGGGTTCGTGAGCAAGAGGTAATGTCCTGGGGGACGGAGAGGAGGGGCCCTGGTTCCCAGACCTGCTACCAAAGTCATCAGGATGCGGCTGCCTGGGAGGGCAGCTGCTTCATGTGCTGTGGTTTGATCATCCTGTGTTGCTGCTGACAGATTAAGAAGCCGTGGTGCTCATGACCACACCTTGCCCTTCCGGCTGACTCACGCGGGGAGGGCAAGAGAGAAGCTTGGCAGGCTGGAGCAGAGTGAAGAAATCCTCAGAGGTCCTTTGTGCCCAAAGTCAACATGCTTGGGGGGGCGGATGGAGGGGAGGGGGCTTTCCTCCCAAAGATAAGGCTGGATGGTGGTGCTGGGCACATCTGGGCTTTCCAGGAAGTAAGCCCAAGAGGCCTCTTCCAGCCACCAGCCCAGAGCAGGAGCAGAGCGTGGGGCCACCTGTTCCAGGCTCAACCAGCCAAGGAGGGTAGCCCCTGTGCCAGGCCTGGCCCTTCTGCTGCTGCAACCCAGAAGCTCCAGCAAGCAGGAAAGCACCAAAACCAACACAAGTCCCAGTGGCATTACTTTCAGCACCATCACGATGAGATAAACTCCCCACTCTCAAGACTGCACCCCTCCAGCCCTTCTGGAACTGGGCTAGCATAGAGCACTGTGCAGCCACATGGGCTGGCCACAGCCAGCAGGGCCATCTCCTGACATGGGGTCTTGGAGGACCTTTGTCACACATGTGCACGCACACTCCTACACCCCCACCAGTGTTGGTGGAGGACTTGAGCCTTACAGCTGGGGATCCACGGGTGGAGATGTGGGTGCAGAATCCCAGCAGGAGATTTAGTGGCCAGGGGCAGGATGGGGGGCATACTGCCTGGAAGCAGCAGCAGAGGTTCCTGAAGAGCTGTGGGAGGGGGCACTGACCTCCTCTCCTCTACTCCCCTTCTTCTCTCTCTCCAAAGGAAGTTTCTTGTCCACTTCCGAAGCAGTCCTTATACATCTCTCCCTCCCTCCCTCCCTCCCTCCCTCCCTCCCTCCTTCTCTCTTTTTTGGTGTGTGTGTGAATGCAGTAAAAGGGAGTGGAGTCTGGGCACCTCCCCTTGCTATGCCCAGACGCCGGGGGCTGCTAACGGAGGGGGGCCCAGCACGCGGCCAGACAAGTGCCAGGGCCAGATTAGGCGAAGGACATGGAGCCCCTGTGGAGGTCCCCGTGCTTGCCGGGAGCAGGGATTTTGAGGTCATGCTGCTTCCTGAGTCCAGAGGAAAGGCCTATAAATAGCATGCTTCTCTACGCACCAGTGCTCACATCTATCTGTGTGTGTGTTCGTCTGTGTCTGTGTCTCTGTGCAGGAAGGGGGCAGAGATGGGACCAAATGACTGCACAGTCAAAAAGGAGAGACACAGTAATAATAGGAGATTTCAATTACCTGGATATATGCTGGCAGTCAAACTCTGCCAAGGCAGCAAGGTCCAGCAAGTTTCTTGCTTGTCTTGCAGACAACTTCATGGTCCAGGAGGTGGAAGAGGCCACAAGGGGATCAAATATTCTAGATCTGATCCTGACCAACAGGGATGACCTTGTTAATGAGGTAGAAGTGGTTGGATCTTTAGGAGAGAGTGACCATGCCCTATTAGAATTTGGCATTCAGTGGGGAAGAGAAGGCAAGTGTAGCCAGGCACTCGTCTTAGATTTTAAAAAAGCAGACTTCTGTAAACTTAAGGAGCTGCTGGCTGGAATTCCGTGGTCAAGAATAGTGAAAGGGAAAGGAGTTCAGGAGGCATGGGAGTTCCTTAAAAAGCAGATATTGAAGGCACAGTCTAAAACTGTGCCAATAAGGAGGAAAAATGGAAGGCATCTGAAGGAACCAGAATGGTTGACTAAAGAACTCTCAGCTGAGCTCAGTGTTAAGAGAAACATGTATAGGAAATGGAAGAAGGGGGAAACCACCAAAAAAGAATTTAAGCAAGTAGCCCGGAGATGTAGGGAGGAGGTCAGAAAGGCTAAAGCACAGAACGAACTTAGGCTGGCCAGAGACATTAAAAACAATAAAAAGGGCTTTTTTAAATAGTCTGCAGCAAAAGGAAAAAGAACGACACGAGAGGGTCGCTGCGCAGAGAAGATGGAGAATTACTCACAGGGGGAAGGGAAAAGGCAGAACTACTTAACACCTTTTTGCCTCAGTTTTTTCCCAGAAGGATACAGGCAGTCAACCTGGCGGTTGGGGAACAGGTGAGGAAGCAGGGGAAATGAGGCACGTAATAGGTAGAGAGGTGGTACAGGAATACCTGGCCACACTGGGTGAATTCAAGTCTCCAGGGCCAGATGAATTGCATCCTAGGATATTAAAAGAGCTGACAGAGGTCATTTCGGAACTGCTTGCTATAATCTTTGAGAAATCTTGGAGGACAGGAGAAGTTCCGGCAGACTGGAAGAGAGCAAATGTTGTCCCCATCTTCAAGAAGGGAAAAAAAGAGGACCCAAATAATTATCGCCCAGTCAGCCTGACATCAGTACCCGGACCGATCCTGGAGCAGATCATTAAGCAGTCAGTTTCTAATCACTTGGAAAGCAAGGCGGTAATCACAAGAAGTCAACATGGATTTCTCAAAAATAAGTCATGCCAGACTAATCTTATCTCTTTTTATGACAGAGTTACTAGCTTGATAGATGAAGGGAATGCTGTGGATGTAGCATACCTCGATTTCATTAAGGCCTTTGACAAAGTACCCCATGACATTCTTGCAAAGAAACTAGTGAAATGCGGGCTGGACAGGGCTACTGTTAGTTGGACTTTTAATTGGTTGACCGACCGAACCCAACGGGTGATCACGAATGGCTGCTTTTCATCCTGGAGAGAAGTGACCAGGGGGGTGCCACAGGGTTCTGTCCTGGGCCCAGTGCTGTTCAATATCTTCATCAACGACTTGGATGAAGGAATAGAGGGCATGCTCATCAAATTTGCAGATGACACCAAATTGGGAGGGGTTGCTAATACGCCAGAGGACAGGATCAAAATTCAAAATGACTGGATAGACTGGAAAGCTGGGCCACGGCTAACAAAATGAAATTCAACAGAGAGAAGTGTAAGGTCCTACACTTAGGTAGAAAAAATGGAAGACACAAATACAGGATGGGGGACACGTGGCTGTATAACAGTGCATGCAAAAGGGGTCTAGGAGTCTTCATAGACCACAAGCTGAACATGAGTCAGCAGTGTGATGTGGCAGCCAAGAAAGCCAATGCAATTCTCGGCTGCATCAATAGGAGTATGGTGTCTAGATCGAGGGAGGTACTGGTACCACTCTACTCTGCTTTGGTTAGACCTCATAGAATCATGGATCATAGAATCATAGAAATGTAGAGTTGGAAGAGACCACAAGGGCCATCCAGTCCAACCCCCTGCCATGCAGGAAAACCCTCAAAGTACTCCCGACAAGTGGCCATCCAGCCTCCGCTTAAAAACCTCCAAAGAAGGAGACTCCACCACACTCCGAGGCAGCACATTCCACTGCCGGACAGCCCTGACCGTCAGGAAATTCCTCCTGAGGTTCAGGCGGAATCTCCCCTCCTGCCGATTGCATCCATTGCTCCTTGTCCTGGACTCAAGAGCAGGAGAAAACAAGCCCACTCCCTCCTCGACATGTCATCTCTTCAAATATTTAAACACAGCTATCATGTCCCCTCTCAACCTTCTCTTCTGCAGACTAAACATCTTGAATACTGTGTCCAGTTCTGGGCACCCCAATTCAAGAAGGACATGGTCAAGCTGGAGCAAGTCCAGAGGAGGGCGACCAAAATGGTGAGGGGCCTGGAAGCCATGTCCTGTGAGGATAGACTTCGGGAGCTGGGTATGTTTAGTCTGCCGAAGAGAAGGTTAAGAGGGGACATGATAGCCATGTTTAAATATTTGAAGGGATGCCATGTAGAGAAGGGGGAGGGTTTGTTTACCTCTGCTCCAGAGACCAGGACAAGGAGCAATAGATTCAAGCTGCAGGAAAGGAGATTCCACCTGAACCTCAGGAAGAACTTCCCGACGGTCAGGGTTGTCCGGGAGTGGAATACGCTGCCTCAGAGTACGGTGGAATCTCCTTCTTTGGAGGTTTTTAAGCAGAGGCTGGATGGCCATCTGCTGGGAGTGCTTTGAGGGTGTTCCTGCATGGCAGGGGGTTGGACTGGATGGCCCCGGGTCTCTTCCAACTCTACATTTCTATGATTCTGTGATTCTATGCTCCCAAGGGAAACACACAGAGGCCAGGCCAGGTCAGCTGAGCAGGACCCCCACGGGCGCCCACACTCCTCATGGAAGGCTGCGGGGATTTCAGCTGGTTCTTCTCTCTGGCTCCCAGTTGCATGTGGGAGCATCTTCCCTTTGGTGCCCATGGACAGCTGGGGGCCTTGCTGAGAAAAGCATCTTTCCTTCCCCCTCCCCCTCCCCCACTGCTGTCTTCCCCCTACACACACACAGTTGCTGCTGCTGTTGTGTCACAGCTGACGATGCCTCCAGAAGGACCTTTCCTTGGTGGTGCTCACTTGGCCAAAGGGGATGGGGGCGAGTCTCCCTGCCCACGTGCATGCACGCACGCACGCACGCACGCACGCACGCACGCACATGTACAAAGGGCATGCACAAGTGGGCGGTGTAGCTGGGAATTTTCTCAGGTCCCAAAAGTAGCGGAGGCCCCTCCTGTCCTTACAATGCCAGCATCACCAGGGCGCCCCCCCAAAAAAAATTAGAAGTGGCCCTGGCATTTTTAGGGTAAGCAATTACCTATTGCTTGATGGGGAACCAGGGGCTGGGAATAATTGGGGGGCATCTGGTTTCTCACAGACCCCCTCCCATTTTGCCAGACCCTCCTAATGGCAGGAGTGCCCCCTGATCAAATTCCTCCCGTGATCAAAGGCAACACGTAAACCGTAGGGCTGGCCGGTCACTGCCGGACTGTCGTTTTCCTAGACTTGGGTGTGTTCCTCAGGGAGCGTGGCCCCAGAATCCCAGGTTTGCTTCCGGAGCACTTTGTGGCAGGATGCGGGGGGATTGTAGGCCAGGAGGGAAAAGGGGAATTGAACACAGGGAGGGCCAACAGTGACATGGTGTTGTCCGTGCTGGCTGGTCACAAAGGCTTTGTTGGTGACAGTACAAACATCTTGGCACAAACGATGGGCATGGAAGACTAGATAAGCCATTGGCTGAGTGGGCCAGTCTTTGTGTAAAAAGCCCCAACAGATGCAAGCCCAGCATCAGGAGTGGGAGCTTTTAGAAGTAGCCCTGGCCCACCATCATGGTACCAGGCCTGGAGGCAACAAGGCCAAACCCTGAACCCCACAGGAGGTGCCCTGTGATGCCACGGTAGGTGGCCCTGGTACAGTGCAGGAAGCCTCAGCCAGGAGTGCGCAGAGGCGGTCTTTCCCACTTAAGTGCCCAGTCTGACATGTGAAGACCATCTGTATGCACCCAGCCTTTTCAAGGCAGTGCGCTTGCTCTTGAGATTCCTCCCTCTCAGTTTACCTGATTGCTGGAGAAGACGGTCCAGACCAGGGGGCAAGCCCCCGGCCTTTCAAGAGGACGCCCAGCTGGTGGCCTTTGCAGCAGCCGCTGTGGAACAAAGACACCTGAAGGGGAGAGGAGAGTGAGGGGCCCCAGGTGGGGGGCATGGACTGTGTGTGTGTCTGTGTGTGTGTGTGAGAGAGAGAGTTTCAGGCCCTTGCACCCACTGCCTACCTATCCTTTTCTCAGGCAGGTGCGTCCCTCTGCCCCTGCCCACTCCCTCACCCTCTCCCAGGCTGCTGCTGTTCCTGTTTTTGTTTCAGGGTGTGACCTTTTAATGATGCCATTAATATTTGCCTGCTCTGCCAGCTTCCCTTTTCTCACGCAGGAATGGCGGGGGGGGGGCAGAAACCACTGCAGGTCCCGCCAGAGGAAGAGCTGGATGCCAAGGGTGCCCTGATCTCGGGAGGAGAGGGGAAGTCCTAGGCTCTGGCACCAACCCCTTTACTGTTCCAACAGGCTCTTCCTTCTGTGTGACCCCCACTCACCCCCACTGGGGCTTTGTGTAACTCCCTCAGGGCTCTTGGTTGACAGAAAGAGCATGGCAGTTCTTCCCCCTGGCATCTGTGCCACCCTCACAGTTTGCCAGAGGCCTAAAGGGCCACAACCAGCACCCAAGGAGGAGGAGCGCCTGCACCCTCGCCGTGTGGGGCTTGGCTGCTCTGCAGTGCACCAGTCATGGGGACTCCTCTGGGGTGGCCCCCTGGTTCTGGAGGGCCCCCTCACCCAGCCCACCGTTCCATGCATCTCTTCAATGACCCATGTTTTAAGTCTGATTTCTGTGTTTTGAAACGGTGTTCGCAGATGTTGGTTTTCATTCCCAATAGCTGTATGTTACCTTTGCATTGTTATCCTCGTGCCATGAGCAACCCAGAGACCTCAAGTTATGGGGCAGCTACGCAGGAGAACGAAGGTGCCTGTCTTCCTTCGATTTCTTCCCAGGGAGCCCAGATACGTCCAGTGTGGGAAACTCTGCAGAAGTTTGGCCTGGTAGTGCCTGCAGGAGGCGCGTGCAGCAGTGTGGACTGGAGGCTGTTTGCGCAGGGCACAGCGGGCATCATGCCACTCCCACAACGATCTCACAGAAGGTGAGGTTGCCATCATTTTGCCCAGACTCAGGCTGTCACGGCCAGTGTGAGGGATGCAAGAAGAATGTGCTCAGAGGCAAGGGACCACTTGTGACCTTCACCCAGTGTTTGCCTGTGGTCTGCCCAAAGGAGCTCTTGGACTGCTGTCAAGGAGATAGTGCTCATTTCTAAACTGTCTGTCAAAGAGGGAAGGATACCAACAAACAAACGAGACAAGATTGATTGGATGGAGAGACAGAAAGATGGAGGAGGACTCTGATGAACAGGGCAAGCACCTTTGAGAAAGAGTTGCCTCACCAGACCAACAGCTGCCTGCTATTCACAGTCTTGTTATGAAAGCAACAGGTGTAAGATTTAGCAGGTGCAAAACCAGGCAGCATTTGATAAAGCGTTGGAAAAGAGCTGCCACCCAACAAAGGCTCACGTGAACCAGTCAGGTCGCCTCCCCTGTCCTACCTGCCAAGGTTGCCTGGAACCTCTGAGAATATTTGGAGGACCAGAGAGGTCCCAGCAGCTTGGAGGAGGGCAAATGTGAGAGGTTTTAGAACAGATCATGAAACTGTCTTTCTGGGCACACTTAGAAAAGAACACTCTGATTACTGAGACCTAGCATGAGCTTCTCAAAAACATATCATGCCAAACCACCACCCCCCACTCTTTTTAAAAAACAGAATAACAAATTTGGTAGATCAGTGGAGTGCTGTGGCTGCAGTATGTCTTGATTTCAGTAAAGATTTTGACAAAGTCCCGCACTACATTCTTGCAGGCGAGCCAGTGAAATGTGGGCTGAGCAAGGCTACAACCAGGTGAGTCTGTAATTGATTGACCAGCTGAAGCCAATGGTTGCTCTCATTCCAGGAGAGAAAGGAAGAGTGGGGTGCTTCAGGATTGTGTCCTTGGCCTAGTGTTAAATTTTTTATAAATGACTTAAATGATGGAACAGGAGGCATGCCTATCAAATTTGCAGGTGACACCAAATTAGGAGGCAGCTAATACCCCAAGGACAGGCTCAGAATTCAAAACAACATTGATAGTTTTGAGAGCTTGGCCAAAACTAACAAAATCAGTGATAAATGTGAGGTACTACATCTGGGCAGTGTCATAGAGAAGATTTGTTGGGATTTGTTGAATTGGGTGATACTACACCTGTCTGAAGCCCGGGGTAGATCACAGCGGAGGTCCTTAATTGCGCAGTCTCTGACTGAGACTGAGGAGAAAGCTCGGAGGACGAAGTGGCAGCAAGGCGGGATGGAAGTTCAGAGCGATCCGAGGAAGGTCTTGGAATTGGGGGGTTTTATAGGGAAAATATGACCATAGGCTAGTCTGTACTTTGGGAGAGAACAATAAGGTTTGGGCATGAGACAATGTCTCCAAAAGGTCAGAATTTAGCATGATTGAATTAAGTCCGAATCGACAATGGAATGGCCAGTATGCAGACGCAGAGCACTTGACAGTCAAGCGTCTAGCTTGGCAAGTTGCCTGCTCGGGGCAGGGAGTTCTTTGTATTAGCGTGCATCTTTAATGAGGTGTTTGTCTAGGGAGGTCTCCTAAAGAGAAGATCTGGCTGAGTCTGGCTTGCCTAGGTGGAGAAAGGAATGTTCAGCAATTAATGGCCATGCCTACCTCTGTGCTTGTTCGGGGGCCTCATAAACACTTGGCCGAGGGTGGCAGAATGGGGCCAAATTGTGATATCAAAACGATATCTAATCTCTTCCAAAGTAAGGTTAGTAAACGGTAACAACATGACCTCTTCTTGAAAACCTCCAAGAAGGGAGAGACTTCACCACACTCCATGGAGGGAGCAGATTCCACTGCCGGACAGCTGTGACCATCAGGAAATTCATCCTGAGATTCAGGTGGAATCTCCTTTCCTGCAGCTTGAATCCATTGCTCCTTGTCCTAGTCTCTGGAGCAGCAGAAAACAAGCCCATTCCCCCCCTTGACATGACATCCCTTCAAAGAGTTAAACATGGCTATCATGTCCCCTCTCAACCTTCTCTTCTTTAGACTAAACATACCCAGCTCCCCAAGATGCTCCTCGTAAGGCTTCATAGCTTCCAGACCCGTCACCATTTTGGTCACCTTTCTCTGGACATGTTCCAGCTTGTCGATATCCTTCTTGAACTGAGGTGCCAGAATTGGACACAGGATTCCAGATGAGGTCTGACCAAAGCAGAATAGAGTGGTACCATTACCTCCCATAATCTAGACACCATACTCCATTGATGCAACCAAGAACTGCATTGGCTTTCTTGGCTGCCACATCACACTGCTGGCTCATTTTCAGCTTGTGGTCCACCAAGACTCCTAGATCCCTTTCACATGGATTGGTATCCGGCCACACGTCCCTCATCCTATATTTGTGCATTCCATTTTTTTCTGCCTAAGTGCAGAACCTTACATTTCTCTCTGTTGAAATTCATTTTGTTAGTTTTGGCCCAGCCGTCCAATCTGTCAAGGTCATTTTGAATTTTGATCCTGTCCTCTGGGGTATTAGCAACCCCTCCCAATTTGGGGTCATCTGCAAATTTGATCAGCATGCCCTCTACTCCTTCATCCAAGTCACTGATGAAGATGTTGAATAGCCATGGCCCCAGGACTTCCCTGCAGGATAAAAAGCAGCCGTTGGTGAAGAGCACCCTTTGGGTTCGGTCAGTCAACCAATTACAAGTCTACCTAACAGTAGCCCTGTCCAGCCTGCATTTTACTAGCCTCTTTGCAAGAATGTCATGGGGAACTCTGTTAAAGGCCTTACCGAAATCAAGATATACTACGTCCACAGCATTCTCTTCATCCATCAAGCTCGTAACCCTATTGTAAAAAGAGATCAAATTAGATTGGCATGACTTGTTTTTGAGAAATCCATGTTGACTTTTAGTGATCACAGCATTGCTTTCTAAGTAGTTACAAACTGACTGTTTAACGATCTGCTCTAGATTCTTTCCTGGTATTGATGTCAGGAAAGAAAATGGAGCAAGTTTGTTTTCTGCTGCTCCAGAGACTAGAACCTAAACCAATGGATTCACATTCCAGGAAAAGTGATTTCACCTGAATATTGGGAGGGTCTTCTTGACAGCGGAAGCTGCCTGGCAATGGAATGGGCTGCCTCAGGGTCAGGATTAGGACTCTCCACCTCTGCAGGTCTTTAAAGAGAGGTTGGATGATGGCCACCTTTCCAAGGTGCCTGAGCTGAGTATTCCTGCCACTCTCCCCCTGTGCAGGACTCAGAGCTGGGCAGGGGCTGCCCAGACCACCGCAGCCGGGTCTCCTTGTGGGCACACGTGCACGTGCAGGAGCGTGCGCCTTTTGGCCAAGGAGCCCAGAGCAGAGCTGAACCCTGCTGCTTGTTCCTCACGGCTCCCTTACTCTGCAGCTGCCCCAGCCGGCCGGGCCGTTTGGAAGCCTTGGTGGTGCTGAGATTGCACAAGAGGAAGCCTGGCAAGGCAGTGATGATAAGAAGGCACTGGAAAACCCCCCACAGAGCCAGAAGATGTGGGAAGAGCCGAGATAAGTGTGTCAGTCTCATGATGGGGCCTCCAGCGCCTGTTCCCAGCCCCCTTCCCTGGAGAAAAAAGAGGTACAGACCCCGCCTCTGGCTGGCTGATGGCTTCCACTGGGGGCAATCCCATCTCCCTGTCTGTCTGTGTGAATGTGCCCACTCATGCCCTTTATATGGACTCAGCAGCAGCCCCCAGAACTCTGGGACTGGGAAGGGATGGGTGCCTGCCATTTCCTAAGTGTTCTGCCAAAGGGTATCAAAGACCCTTTCTCTGTGGCTTCCTGCATGGTGGTGGTGGGGTTGGTCTGGATGGCCCTTGGGGTTCCTTCCAGCTCTATAATTCTCTAGTTCTCTGCTTCTCTCCCTTCCATCTTTGGGGGGATGGGGGAGGTGGCTCTGGCAACTTGCCAACCCCCCATCTGCTAAATGTACAAGGGCCAAGTCAGCCCTGGCATGGGAGATCTGTGGCCAGCAGTGAGGGGGAGGTGCATTTCTTGTACAAAAAGAAATATCAGGAGAAGCGGGGGGGGGCTCCTCTGGTTGGGGCCCTTATCCTGGCTTGCAGGGGGGTGTTCTCTTTCCTCCTTGCGTGGTGGAGCGGTTCAGTTGCTGGACCAGGACTCCAGGAAACCAGGGTTCAAATCCCAACTCAGCCGTTGAAGCTCTCTGGGTGACCCTGGGCAAAAGACACACTCTCTCAGCCTCAAAGGAAGGCAACAGTGGCAAATCTCCTCTGAAAAAATCTTGCCAAGGAAACCCTACCAGAGGCAGCATGGACTAGTGGTCTAAGTGTCGGGTGGAAACCCGCTGGGCGACCGTGAGCAAGTCACACTCTCTCAGCCTCAGAGGAAGTCCGTAGTGGAATGCACTCGCGCGCGTACACACACATACACACCCCCATACCCTGAAGAAATCTGGCCGAAAAACTCGTATACGTTAATAGCGTTGCCAAAAGTTGGAGTCAACCTGCCGGGCGGAAGAGCAGGCGGCGAGCAGCAGCCGGGCTTTGGAGGCCTTTGCCCCGAAGGACGTGGGGAAACGTCAAGAACCGAAGAAGCAAGCGGGGAAGGAGCAAAATAGAGAATTTGTGGGCCCCGCCCCTCTGCGCCCGTGCTGGATGGTGCCCCCTGGGGCTACCGGGTGAATCCGCCCCGCGGGCAGGAGCGGTCTCCGCCGACCGCCCCGGGGCAAAGGACCTCCTTCCCATGGGGGGATTCCGATCGGCCCGTGCAGAGCCCCCACCCCGCCGCCGGCCTGAGTTCTCCAGGATTGTCCTGCCGGTCGTTTGGAGTTCAGCGCGTGTGGATGGCTCTGCGCGTGCGGGACGAGGAGGGAGACGGGGGGACGCAGGCCCTTGCCAGTTGGCCTGGCCGAGGAGAGAAGGCGGCGGCGGCGGCGGCCCCCCCGCCGCCCTGGGGCGACTGCCCTGCCCTGCCCCTCTGGGACGGACAGCCCTTTCTGGAAGAGGGGCAGGCCAGGGAGCACGCGGGCGAGGGAGGGACGGGCGCGCAGGGTGTCTGACCCCCTCTCCCGCTGCGGGCGGGGCTGCCTTGCAAGAGACGTGCGCGCGCACACGCGCACAGCGGGGGGAGGGAAGGAGGAGAGCCGATGGACCGCGCCCCCCCGGCCCTGAGTGAGCCTCTGCTTTTGAGAGTGGAGGATCTCTCGCGGAGGAAAGGCGCTTGGGGGAGGGCTGCCCCCCATCCAGTTTTTGCCTCGCGTGAAAAGGGGGGCGCTCCAACTCCAACTAGACTTGCCGCTTGCTTTGCCCCCCCGGCCCCTTCCATCCGCGTTAGAATGAAAACGAGACTTAAGGGACAAATAAACCTGGCAAGCTGACATTTCTAGAGGGTGCGTGCTCACGAGGAGGCGGTCCGCGGGTGCTTTCCGCGGCCGTGTGTCCGTGTGTGTGTGTAGGCTGCGGAGGGAGTACTCCGCTGTCCCTCGTGGGGGAGGAGTCCGGGCGCACCCCACCACTGGGCGCAGCCGGCTGGAAAAGGGTCGGAGGAAAGCGGCGCGGGGCCTGCGGGCGGATGCCGCAGGAAGGCGGGCGGGCGGGCGAGCAAGAGAGGATCCGCGGGCCCGGCCCGCCCCAAGGGCCCTTCGCCGCCCCTCGTTCGAGACCTTGCTACCCGCGAGCGGACTGGGATGCATCACACTCCTGAGTCATGTTCAGTTGGTGGTGTACGAAGGCTCCCAGATCTTTTCCACACGTGCGGGTTGATCAAGCGGATTAATCTTGCCAAGGGGGGAGCCTCCCTAGGATAGGGCACCCGGCTGGCCGGCTGGGGTTGTCTGGCTGGCCCAGGGGAGATCCAGGGGCTGCTGCCGCCGCCACCCTGGGCCTGCTGGGCAGGTGAGCCCCTGGCGACGGCACCAGTCCTCCCCTTTCTGAGGGCCTAGCTACTAGGGTGGGACGCAGCCAGGGACCTCGCGCGTCAGGGAGATCCTAGCTGGCCTAGCCGAGAAGCATCCCGTGGAGTCATCAGGCGATGCCCCTCAAATCCCACCCACCGTTCTAGACTTGACTTGCCCAAATCCCGCTCCCCCCACCTCAGGCATAACGCAAAGGTCTTCCAGGTTTTGAGGCCGTGTTCTGTTAGTATTTTCTCCTGACGTTTCGCTTGCATCCGTGGCTGGCATCTTCAGAGGATCTTTAAACAGTTCGGGCGTGCTTGGGCTGCGTCCTCCATTAGGGCGGGGGCTGGACTAGATGGCCTCTGGGACCCACCGCCTCTGAGAATGGGAGCTTGGCGGCCATTGCTTGTTTTCAAGTAAATTCCGATTTAGGGCGACCCTGTCGCGGCGTTTTCTTGGAAGGATTGGCTCAGAAGGGGTTTGCCACCGTGGCCTTCCTCCCTCTGACGAGGCTGAGAGAGTGTGACTCGCCCAAGGTCTCCCGGCGCATTTCCACGCCCAACATTCCGACCACCACAACCGTCGGGCTCTCGGGGGGCTCCCCTTACTTGCGGGTCTTCGGAGCGGCCCGTCAGCTGCGACTTCCCGGGCGGCAGAGGCGGGACTCCGGCGCCTCCGCCGCTCCGGCCGCTCGGACCAGCCGGGCCTTCCCGCCCGCCCGCCCGCCCGCCTCCGGAGGGCAGAGCCGTTTCCCGGACAGGAAAGGAGCCCTTCTGGCTCCCGGCGCCAGGGCTGCCTCCGCTTCGTCCGGGCCGATAACAGCCGCCGGCCTCGTCGCCGGAACGGCCGGGCTGAGAAATGTGCCCGGGCGGCTGGGTGCCGTGGGGGCTGGAGAGGCTGCGGAGGAGCAGCCGCCCCCCTACACCTCGGCGCCCGCGGCCGGCAGCGGCGAGACACGCGCCCAGGTCCTTGGGGGCCCCTGGGGGGTCGGGAGCAGGGGAAAAGAGAGGCAGCGAGGGAGGGGAAACGGATGCCACGCGCCCCCCGCCCTCCTCCCGCGCCCGCCACCCAATCCTAGCGCCCTCGGCGGGTGGGGAGGCGGCCCCAAATAGCCTGGCGACCCTCTCGCCCTGGGGGGCTGTGCGCGTGTTCCCCCTCAGTCTCCCACCCGTTTGGCACCAGGGAAGGCTGAGGAGGAAAGGCGGGCCAGGCCGCGGCCGGGGCTTTTACCGGAGAGGGGCGGGAGGCCTGGCCTGGCCTGCCTGCCTGCCTGCCTGCCTGCCTGGAGGCATATCCGTGGATCGAGGCGGCCTCCGAGTTCCGGCTCAGATTGGGGTTGCCTTGCGCAAAGGTCTGCCCGTGGAGCCACGCATTAGTTGTGCTACGCTGCTCTCGCGTGGAAGGGCAGCCCAAGCGCGCAACGCCCGCCCAGGCCCCTCTGTGTCCGCAGGGACACCTGCGCGGGAGCTGGAGGCCCGCGGGACTCGGGTGGGGGCATTTGCTTTCCTGGCGCCTTTGGAGCCGGGAAGCTTCACCCTCGGGGCCGCCCTCCTCCACGAAGGGAGACCGGCCCCGCTCTTGGAGCTGGCCGGCCCGGGAGCCCGCGGCCGCTCCGGAGGGACGAGGGCAGTAGGCAAGCCCAGGCGGGAAGGCGGAATCGCCCCCCAGCATCTCTGCTCGCGCCCCCGTCCGCCTGGCACGGGTCCCGCTCGGAGGCCGGCGGCCAGCAGTCACGTTGATCCGCGGCTCCCGCGGGGGGATCAGCGGCTTTAAACAGCTGGAAAAAGATCGGCAGCCGCGGCTGAGGACGGGTGCGCGCGCGCGTGTGGGAACAGGACGCCGCAGCAGCGCCGGGGAACCGTCCCACTGGAAATGCGGGGAGGGGTTCCAGTGAATCGCCCAGAGGTGGCTGCAGCCCCCGCCATGTGATGGCGGGTGACTTGCGGGGGGCTGCCTAGCCCCGACCACCGCCGGTACCCCCGAGGACGCTCCGCTCCCTGCTTCGTAAAAGGGCTGGAGCAGAGGAATCCGGAGGAGCGGGGAGGCGGGAAGGCCTCGGGGTGGGGGACCAGAAGATGGCCGGGGGCGGCAGTTGCTCTTGGCAGGAAGGCGCTGGGCGCCAGAGGGGAGCAGCCAGGAAGACCCGCCGCGAGAAAAAGAGACGGACTGATGGACGGGGGTAGGGGCGGACAGTTGCACGCACACCCAGGCACGCGGGGGGCGCCACGGGCAGCGGCTGCTGTGGGTGCCTTGGACCCGATCCATTTCGTGGACTTGCTCTGCCAAAGGGATGGGACAGTCGCCCCCATCCCGCAGGCGCCGGAGGGCCAAGCTCCCCGGGTTTTCCCCGGCCAGTGCGGGCAGGAGGAGCTGGGAATGTGGGCCGCCTCCGCCTCCTGGCTAGGAAAGGGGTCCAGGCCACGGGGAACCGGCGGGCTCCCTTACTCTGGGGGCGGCGGGCGTTTTCAGCAAGGGCCCGGCCGGCTACGGAGGCGCAAAGCCGGCGCCTGCAGCCAAGGACAGCAGAAGAGCGGCGCGTTGGACTCTGCAGCCGGCGCAGCTCCTGGGGGAGGCTGAGGGCTTTCCTGGAAGCCTGGGGGGAGAGGCAGAAGGACCCCCCCCCCGCAAGGCTTGTGGGCGGGGGGGGGCCTTCCGCGTTCCTTCCTGTTTGGAGAAGAAGCAAAACCTTTCCTGCCAGGAAGAGAGCTCTCTGGGCGGGGCCAGGAAATCCTGTCGGAAAATGAGACTGAAACTGTCAGGATCCAATCTTCATTTAGCAAAGTCACACAGAGAAGCGGTAGAAGTTTTATCTAACGACTTGTGGCTTCAGACTGGTACTTGGAATAAACACAGACGCAGGTAGCTTTGAATAAAAGACTAAATACTTTACTAATGACTCTTCATTTACATCTGTATTGAGAGAGCCTGCTACCTGTCTAATCTAGTGAATAGGAGATTCTTCAGTTTAACTCACCATCCTCCTTGATGGGACTCAAACTCGGAGCGTGCGAAGAGTTCAGGGAAAGCAGCCATTGAGAACAAAGAGAGAGAGAGAGAGATCTTCAGAGAGAGAGGGGTCTTAACTTTTATAAGACGGATGACCCAAGCAACTGTCCTGGGTCACATGATCTGAGCACCAAAGGTATTTATGATCATGCAATAAAAGACGGAGAAAGGCAAATGGAGAAGATCTGGCATGCAACAGAAAGGGAGGCCCTATGTGGCTATTGCCCATCTGTTCTAACAACAAGATGGCGGGGGAGAGAATGCTGAGATTTCCAACAAATCCCCACCGGAGAACTCTTGAGAAACGTCGCGGGGGCGATCAGCGGGTATCGGGAACAGATGGACCCGCCCACCCACCGCAGGAGGTGGCTAAGAGCAGCAGCGTGTATTGGGGACGGGCAGGAGTTGGGAGCAGGTGGTCCTCAGCCCAAGCCCCTCCTGCAGTCCGCCCCTGAGGCGGAGGAGCAGCAGCGTCTTGCCCTGGGGACGCAGGGCCCCGCAGCCACTTCCAGGCACCTCGACCACCGCCGCGGCCCGTGGAACGGGGAACGAACTTTGCGCACGCGCGCGCTCGCGTCCCCCCTCCCTGCCACCCGCCCCCACCGGCTGGGCTCAGACAGGTCAGATGGGGGGCGGCAGAACAGAAGCAGCCCGCGCTCAGCCCGGCTTAAGAAGCTCTAAAGCTTCTTCTTGCCCTAGAAACCCAGAAGGGCCGGAAGGAGGAGGCAGGGCAGCCTCCGGAAGTCTGTGTGTGTGTGTGTGTGTGTGTGTGTGTGGGCAGGGGGGATTACCCGAAATCAAAGGGCAGCCCCCCGTAGAGCCGGGGAGAGAGAGAGAGAGGCTGGCCCCCCTGACCCCTTGCTCGCCTGGTGGGCGCTGGGTGTCCTCTGCCCTGCCCTGCCCTGGCTTGCCTGCTGCCGGCAACAGAGCCACGAGTCAGTCTGGGCCAGCCAGAGCCCCGTTTGGCGGCCAGGGGCTGTTGGGTGTCGGCCTTTCTTCTAGTCCCCCCGTGGTTCTCACCCCCCGTTGGTCTCCTGGGCCCCCACGGGGAAAATTCCCGGGGCTGGGAGCTCTCGCAGGGTGTGTGTGGAAATAGGGGCGTCATCAGACTTCGTCCATCTGGCCTGAGTCCTCTTGGTCGGTTCCAGCTAGGAATACCCTTGAACCCACTGAGGAACAGAGAGTCGACCTCCCCCCAAAAGCGAGGGGTGCAATAGGTCTCATGGAGCGCCTGGCATTAAGAGGAGGATCCAGGCCACACAGAGGTTTTTCCACTCCAAGCTATAATGGCAGACTTGGGAGGTGCAGGACACCCCACCACTGGGCTCAGCATCTTGGCTAGCTCCTTTGTAGTTCAGACTGTAACCTGGATTCACCTCCAGCCTGAAGCCCCTTTCCCTCCTCTGAAATTGCCCATGGCTGCATCACTCCCCCCAGAGGGCAGGCCCCACAGAGAAATCCCCCTTGTAGCCCCCGACGGGGAGGCAGCTCCCTCCTTCTCTGACTCCTGACCTATACCTACCTGCTTCCCTGCCAGCCCTTGTCCCTTGCCTCAGGCAAGTGGAAACCAACTGCGGCTGTTCAGTGGCAGTGGGAAGGTGCTCTGCACAAGCCCAGAGGCACTCTGCCTTGCTCCACAAAGTCTACAGAGGAACCCTAATTCCTAGAACCCACTGCCTTCGACGGAGGCCACACCCTGGGCCATCTGAGGGGGTTCCTGAGGGCAGAGCTTTGCCCGGCCCACCCAGTGGTGCTCCCCCCATAGCTATTCCCTCCCTCTCTCCCAGCCAGCTGCCTTCTTCTCCACTGCCCTCTGTCTGCCTGGGGCTCGAGCTGGTCGGGCCTTGGCATGCAGCTGCACCAGCCACCAATGCCAGGATGGTGCCTGGGCAGGAAGATGGCAGTGGAGGGCTTGGTGTCCTTCTGCCTAGACACAGACAGAGCACCACGTTCTGGTAGGCCCTTTCCTGGGTGTGTATGGAGGGGAGGGCCTGCTGGTGAGACTGGTGGTGAAATGAGAGCAGAGCCTCTCCCTCAAGCTTCCTAGTAAGGAAGCCTCTCCCCCTTCCCAGCCAGCCAGCCAGCCACTCCCCCTCAGGACCCTTCCTCTCCTTGGCAGTGCATGTGGGAGGGCAGGCGGGCGGGCCTAGCAATGTCTTCCTTTCCAGGTGGGGCAGCGAGGAGAGGGTGTGGCGGCCCAGATGCTAGCCAAAACACATCCCAGGAGAAGCCCAGCAAGCCAAAGGGAAGGCTGGATTGTGTCACTGGCCGGCTGTCCCAGGGTGCAGGCATTCACAAGCACACATGCGGCCATGGGCACACAGAGAGGGCAGCTGCTTGGGCAGGAGACAGAGGACAAGTCTTGGGGAAGGTGGCATCCCTGGAAGGAGGTCCGTGCCCAGGCAGAATCTGATTGGAGGACAAAGATCCCCACGGGAGGACATCAGGGGTCCTGGGCTGTCCCATTGCCCACAGGCAGCAGCCCTGGACAGCAAGCTCTGCAGCAGGCACTCTGTGGCACCATTTCATGCTCTTGGGGGTGTGTGTGCCCTGTAATCCTTTTCAAATGATCACCATTGCTTCTGACTTGGCACGTGTGTGTCATCTGTTGGCCCATGCAGTGTAATGCAGAGCGGTGTCCTCCTTCTTGGCACTGGCCCGTCCTCAGTACCCATCCCACTGTGTGCCTCACCACCCTCCCAGCCCGAACAACATGCCCTGCTTTGGCTGTTCTGGGAAGCCCATCAGGGTTAGGCCTGGACAGTGCTTGGATGGGAGACCGTCCCCACTCCCAGGAGGGAACCATCCTGGGAGGGGCTCTGGGAGGGGCAAACAAAAGAACCCTCCAAAACCCCGGGGAGAGGGCCGCAGCTGCTGCCCCGCAGAGTTGGCACAGCTAATCCGGAGTCTGACTCGGAATAAAAGCTGCTCCCTAGGTGCACATGCCATGACTCCCTGGTCACATTCAGCTCCATCACACCCAGGCAAAGAAGGAGGTGAAAGCCCTGAAGCGGAGGAAAGGCCCCTGGCCTGGCCTCAGAAGAAATGAGGAGGCTTTGTCTGCTGGATGTGACCTCCTCCCACACAGCCATCCCTTCTTCCCTTTTTCCTTTTGTGCTATTTTGTTCCAGAGCAGGGAACTGTTTTGTTCTTTCACCTGTGAAGTGCCATGTTCAGTGATGGAGCTGTAGAAATGATAATGATGATTCTTCACTCCCGTGGAGTAGGAATGGGGAATGTGTGACCTTCCAGAGGTCGTGGTACTGCTGCTGCCAGCAGCACAGGGATTATGGAAGTTGCAGTCCTGGAGGGCTGCAAAGCTGCCCCATCTCTCATGCCCTTTGTGCAGGGTGAAAGCACCCATCCCACCTTGAGTGGGGAATTCAAGTGACAAGATTTCCATGGGGGCTGATTTACAAATCAGCAGCCAGAGAGGTTGTTCAGAAATATACATTATTTCAAAACTAGCCTCATAGCTCTCTACCCCCATGTAATACCCCTCTGCACCCTATAGACCATTCCTAAAAAGACTTGCCCAGTTGTCGCCATTTTAGCAAGGGAGTGAACAGGAGGGCTTTGTGGAGGATTCTCACAAGGCTCTGTGCCAGCCTCTGTCAGGCTACCTTGCGCTTCCCTCAAGAGCAGCATCTGAGGCCTGTCGTGCTGCTCCCTGGGCTGGCAGCTCTCCCAGGACAGTGCCCTCCCCTGCCAAGGGGGCCTGCTGGGGCAGGGGGGATTCCCTGGGGGCACCCCTCCCAGTGGCAGGCCACTACCTGTGGAGTCTGCAGGCTTCTGTTGGCAGAGACGGGCTTCTTGTGAATCATGTGGTGTGTCTTGAACCCATGCTTCACCCCTCCCTTCACGCACTGCCTCCAACCTCCTGTTTTGTGTTTTGTCAGAGAGCACCTGTTTGCAGCATAGGAGTGGAGCTGAGTAAGGAGCAAGACCCCTGGCTTAAAAGAAAAGAAACTAAAGCTGTATTAAAGGAACTCCATACTAAGATAGAAAAGTTACTGGGGGCTCTCTAGTCTAGTTGCATTCTCAGGGAGGACTTCTGAGAAGAAGAAGGTAGGAGAGGTCAGAGGCAGAGAAATCTCTAAGAGCATCACTTTGCATCACAGCGAGGGCAGCACAGGTAGAGTTCATTAGGGGGGACACTTTGGATCTCCCTAAGTAACTAACTCTGTTACTGCTGTCCCACTGCGAGACATTCTGGGTTCTCCAGTGCAGAGCGTTGTTGTGCTTCTAACAGCGGAGAGAGGGTGTTCCCCAGGGTGTGACCTGTGGGGAGAGAGACACAGCTGGACTGCAGCTACCAGGGAGCAAGTGGTTATTCCTGAGTCAAGGAACGAGGAAAACTAGAAAAAAGGACAGAGAGAGAGACAGATAGTGGTGGCGGGGGGGGGACTTCACGCCCTCTGGGGAGGGTGGGGGGAGCTCCAGGCAAGAGAGGCAAAGGCCCAGGGTGGGGTCAGAAATAGGCCACTTGATCTGGAGAGAGAGCAGTCCAGGGCCCCCTGTCTCTCTTGGGCCCCAAAGACCTCAGTCAAGGATCATCTCAGACCAAAACACCAAAATACAGCACAGTACAAGAAATCATGGAATCCCATGGAATCCCGGGGCTGGTAGTCAGAGGAGGAGCTTCTTAGATTCCTCCTGCCAGGGAGCTCTAGTGCTGGAGTTCAGGGGAAGGCAGGCCCAGCTCCAAGTCCTCCTCCAGTCTGTAAATCTCTGGATTCCACAGGCTAGAGCCATCATGGCTAACGTGAGCAGACAGACGGCAATAATGGCAGAGGGCGGCTCTTCCCCGAGCTTTGTGGAAAGGCTGGCCCCAGGAATCCCTCTTTGGAATTGCTCTTAATCTTGGCCTCCTCTGTGGAGGCCTCTCAGCTAGAAAGAAGAAACCCCTGCTGGGGCTTTCCTTGAGGGCTGGACAGAGACAGATGGTCCCTTCCGGCAGAAGGCAAGGCAAGGGAGTTAGAGCCAGTTGCACACAGGACCTCCACGCATCCCCAGGACTGCTGAGTTTCTTCTCACATCTCTTCTCTAGGCTGAAAGAGGGGCCAGGGTGGAAAGCCAAAGGTCCCACCCTTGGCATATGTCCTCAGCTGGGCTTGCAGGGCTGGTGGCCAACTGGCTAAGTGGACTGAGTTTGAAGAACAGGCTGGTTTGTCCTGTCAGCTGGAGCCGTCTGCCCACAGAAGCTGACCATCTAGATGCTTCTGAGAATCCAACAGGCTGCACATCCAGGGACTGCATGAAGGAAAGTGCTGGCCAGAAGCAACATTTAGGGGTGTGGAAGAGGACGCAGATGACAGATGGAATCTTGTGGGTGCCTCACAAAAGCCCAAGGCTCCCTCTTGGAGCATTTGGATGCTTGAGTCTCATGAGGAGCGTCTCCGATCCATTCGTGGGAATGGAAGCAGGACTGCGTATGCAACACCCTTCTCCATGCAGATGTGAATTGCAAAGTTCATGTTGGTGCTCCTGTGGATCTATTCAGTTGCTTGGTTGGGGATGCACAACGTTGCCATCCAAGAGAAGGGTTGTGTAGCACAGTCAGTGTGCAGCTCCATGTGCAAGGATTGTGCTACGTGGCCCCGATATGGGACCTCAGCCACATAGAGCCATTGTGGCCGAGTGCTGAATCAGCATCCCTTGTGAGTCCCCCCATGGCGAGGCTTTCCTCCCCGCTCTTCTCCTCCCCCTCATGCCTTCTCTTTTCCTCTCCCTCTGAGGAAGTGCCTGCCTTTCCCTTCTCTTCTCCCTGCCCAGGGGTCCCCCTGGAGTCTGAACTCCCCAGGAAGCACCTCTGCCTGCAGTGTCCCCCTGTCTTTTACACTCTCATTTTCCTGGCTTGCTGGAATGTGATTCTGCCTGCAGAGCCCTCATGTTTAAGATTCTCTCCTACAACAGGCCATGAACTCCTTTCATCTTAACCATTTTTATTCTTAGGTGCACTCAGTAGTTCTTTGAACCTGCAGAAAGTCAGTTTCCCAAAGTCTACTGTAACATGTAAAGTCGAAGGCTTTCATGGCCGGAATCCATAGGTTGTTGTGGGTTTTCCGGGCTTTAGGGCCATGTTCTATTAGTATTTTTTCCTGACGTCTCACCTGCATCTGTGTCTGGCATCTTCAGAGGATCCTCTGACCCACAACAATCTACTGTAACAGCTATGTGCTTGCTCATTTTTGCAGTTTTCCACCTGGACAGTTTTGTCCTCTATAAGGAATGTTTTCCAAGAGACATCCCGTGATTATCCATGCCTCTTCCTGTGTAATCCAGACTGCCTCTATAGTTGGTCTAGCTTTGCTTTACCCAACCGAGTGCATTCCAGACATTTTGCAGTACAAATCCCATCATCTCCAGCCAGAATGGCCCCTGGCCAGATGCTACTCTTTAACTCAAGCAAGCGAGCAAGCACCCCCCCCCAATGAGGCCCTCCCCTCCAGCGCAGCATCTGCGTGGCATCTCTTGGCAGTCTGGAGGAAGTCCAGCCCAGTCCTGCTGGACCCTGATCACTGGTCATCTCTCCACACCAACATACCCCTCCCTCCCCCCTCCCTCCCTCCTTCCCTCCCTCCCCCAGTTTCCTAGTCTATCAGAGTCTCCGAAGTCCTGGCCATGGATATCAGAGATGAGGTTGCCAACTGTAGGTGTCTTGTGTAATAGTGCATGCTGGAAGCCAAAGAAAACAAGGTGGTGTGGAGTTTGTAACTGTGGGGAAAGAGGCTCCATCCTCCTCCTCCTCACTTGTTCTTTCCTTCTCCTTAGCAGAACTCCTCCAAAGACTGAGAAAGGGAGGCAGCTGCTGAGGGGAAGAAATGGATTTTCCCTCCCCTTTCTCTCTCCGTCTCTCTGTCTCTCTCTTTCACACGCACACATAAGCTCCATAGGGGTGAGGGCAGACTCAGCTAGAGTAGACCCACTGAAAAACTGGAGCTTACATAGGTGTTCATAGAATCATAGAAATGTAGAGTTGGAAGAGACCACAAGGGCCATCCAGTCCAACCCCCTGCCATGCAGGAACACCCTCAAAGCACTCCCGACAGATGGCCATCCAGCCTCTGCTTAGAAACCTCCAAAGAAGGAAGGAGACCCCACCACACTCCATGGAGGCAGCAGCAGATTCCACTGCTGGACAGCTCTGACCGCTAGGAAGTTCTTCCTGAGGTTCAAGTGGAATCTCCTTTCCTGCAGCTTGAATCCATTGCTCCTTGTCCTAGTCTCTGGAGCAGCGGAAAACAATCCTGATACCTCCTTGACATGACATCCCTTCAGATATTTAAATATGGCTGTCATGTCCCCTCTTAACCTTCTCTTCTGCTGACTAAACATCCTCAGCATCCTAAGCCATTCCTCATAGGGCTTCATGGCTTTCAGACCCTCCACCATTTTGGTCCCCCTCCCCTGATTCCAGCTTGTCGATATCCTTCTTGAATTGAGGTGCCCAGAACTGGACACAGTATTAAAAATGAGGTCTAACCAAAGCAGAATAGAGTGGTACCATTACCTCCCTCGATCTAGACACCATACTCCTATTGATGCGACCAAGAATTGTGTTGGCTTTCTTGGCTGCCTCATCACACTGCTGCCTCATATTCAGCTTGTGATCTACCAAGACTCCTAGATCCCTTTCACACGTACTGCTATCCAGCCACATGCCCCCATCCTATATTTGTGCATTCTATTTTTTTCTGCCTATGTGTAGGATTTTACATTTCTCTCTGTTGAAATTCATTTTGTTAGCTTTGGCCCAGCTGTCCAATTTGTCAAGGTCATTTTGAAATTTGATCCTGTCCTCTGGGGTACTAGCAACCCCTCCCAATTTGGTGTCATCTGTAAATTTGATCAGCATGTCCTCCACTCCCTCACTGAAGTCATTAATGAAGATGTTAAATAGTAGTGGGCTCAGGACAGAACCTGCCTCCCCCCACTAGTCACTTCTCTCCAAGTTAAAAAGTAGCCATTGGTGAGCACCCTTTTGGTTCGATTGTCAACCAATTGCCAATCCACCTAACACTAGCCCTGTCCAGCCCACATTTTACTAGCTTCTTTGCAAAAATGTCATGGGGAAGTTTGTCAAAGGCCTTACTGAAGCCAAGATATGCTACGTCTACAGCATTCCTTTCATCTATGAAACCTGTAACCCTATCATAAAAAGAGATAAGATTAGTCTGGCATGACTTGTTTCTGAGAAATCCATGTTGACTTTTAGTGATTACGGCATTGCTGTCTAAGTAATTACAAACTGACTGTTTAACAATCTGCCCTAGGAACTTTCCTGGTATTGATGTTAGGCTGACCGGGCAATAATTATTTGGGTCCTCTTTTTTTCCCTTCTTGAAGATGGGGACAATATTTGCCTTCCTCCAGTCTGCTGGGACTTCACTTGTTCTCCAAGACTTCTCAAAGATTATTGCAAGTGGTTCAGAAATGACTTCTGCCAGCTCTTTTAATATCCTTGGATGTAATTCATCTGGCCCTGGATACTTGAATTCATCTAGTTTAGCCAGATATTCCTGTACTCTACTTATTCTGTGCTGCATTCTCCCCCTTCCTCACCTGCTTCCCATCCTCCAGGTTGAGTACTTCTATCCTTTGGGAGAAAACTGAGGCCAGGAAGGTGTTGAGTAGTTCTGCCTTCTCTCTTCCCCCTGTTAATAAATGGCCATCTACTCTGCTCAGAGACCCTTTAATTTCCTTGTTTTTCCTTTTGCTGCAAACATATATAAAAAAAGCCCTTTTTATTGTTTTTAATTTCTGTGGCAAGTTTGAGTTCATTCTGTGCTTTAGCTTTTCTGACCTTGTCCCTACATATCCTGGCTATTTGCTTGAATTCCTCCTTGGTGGTTTCACCATTCTTTCATTTCCTGTATATGTTTCTTTTAACACTTAGCTCAGTTGAGAGTTCTTTCGTCAACTATTCCGGTTTCTTTACACCTGCCATTTTCCCTCCTTATTGGCACAGTTTTCAATTGTGCCCTCAGTATCTCACTTTAAGAAACTCCGATCCGTCATGAACTCTTTTCTCTTTCAGGATTCTTGACCCCGGAATTTCAGCCAGTAACTCCCTAAGTTTACGGAAAGGAAGTTGCTTTGACTGTGAATTGGGGTGACTGCAAAAGCGGCATGGATTGGCTCCCTGGCTCCCAGCAGCTTCCTCGTCCCTCCTTTCCTGCACGAGGGCTACTGTGCTCCTTTCTCCTTGGCCCATTCTTTCATTTCACGGCAGGCTTCTGTGGGGAGCAGCTGCTGCTCAGCTGCTGTGGGGCATCTTTCTCAGCAGCAGAGGAAAAGAAAAGCAGAGTTCTGGGAAGTGGGCAGTTGGCATCTGAGGCCCAGTTTGCATCCTGGTTTTCCACAAGTTGTGGTTGTGGTTGTGGTTGTGGTTGTGGTTGTTGTGTGCCTCTACGTCATTTCCAACTTATGGAGACTCTAAGGTGACCCTATCATGGGGTTTTTCTTGGCAAGATTCATTAAGAGCAAGTTTGCCTTTGCTTTCCTCTGACACTGAGAGAGTGTGACTTGCCCAAGGCCACCCAGCAGGTTTCCATGGCCAGGCAGGGATCCGAACTCTGGTCTCCTGGCATCCTAGTCCAATGCTCACACCACTACTCCATGCTGGCTCCGTCATCTTCCCCAGGTAGCATGGGACTTTTTCAAAAGCACAGAAGACTTGTAGGCTGGGAATTCTGGACCCAGAACCCTGCTGGTGTGCTACCTGTGTGTGAGTTCCCCATGGAAAGGATTCAACACTTTTTTCCAAGGCAGAACACCCACATTCAGTTCAAGGAGCTGTGTGTGCCTATGTGCAATGCACAAGTGCATGGAAGTGCGTCACATATTTCCCATGCATGCCTTGTGCACACACACATTAGGTTGTGCCTTTGTTGTCTTGGTTCATTTGTGCAGTGTTGCCATTCAACACAATGACTGCACAGCACAATTAAGGTGTGATGTTTACACTCCGCAACCTTGACATGGGAGTGCAGCTTTGGAAGGGGTTATCCTGTCCAAGCCTTTGTGGATCCGCACTCCAGCCACTGCGCCTCTCTGTGGAGAAGGTCAGTGGGGAAGCTGTTCCCCACCTCCACCTCCCTGTTCCACTTCTTTGCTCCCCGTCAGTGGCCTTGTCTTCTCTGCCGCACGCCCACAGGCGGGCAGCCATGTGAAACACACAGAGGGGACTCTGAGTTTTGCCTCCTGATTTTCTGCTTTCTGCCAGTTTCAGCTGCTTCCATTTTGTCCCTTCTTCAGGATGAAATTGCCGGTTCAAATTAGAGTCCTTAGGTGTTTTTGCCTGTAACGCCTTCTGAAGCCAGTCATCATAAGGCTGCGCCAAAACAACACTGAGCTGCAGGAAGATTTGCTCTAAGTGGCATTCCCTCACGGGCTCTAGAGTCGCAAAGCAGTACCAGCCCTTTGCTGCTGCCCTGCCCATCCATTTGGCTAACGGTCACACGTGAAGTCCTGGCACTTGAGCAAGTTAGACTGGGGTTTGGAAGTGCCAGCGTGCCAGCCCCCGGTGCCTGGCTAGAGGTTCACTTAGGGAGCATTCAGCCCTGTGTCCGGGCAGGCAACAACCCAGGTTGCGTCCTGCCAGCCACCTCGCTTCCCCTCTTACTGGCGGGACACAATATTGCAATTTCTCATTGGTTGGCTCACAATTGGACACTGAGTGGATGTTGTTGCTGGGCTGTTTCTCACCATTTATGTTTTGCTCTTGTTTGGTCCTTGTAAATTTCATTGATCTATGAAAGTGTGTGTGAAAGGGGAACAGAGAGTTTGTGAATAATCTTGCAATGAGCATGAAACGCCGTATAGAAATGCTATGTTCTAATGTTACACTTACTCCATTTCTGTGAGTGGCAGGATGTTCTTGGGTTTGGTTCTGATTGGAAGAGATCACTGCAGGGTTGTGGGCATTTTGTACCGTCTGGTTTATCCACAACCTGTACACACTGAGGTGTAACTTAGGCCCTCCAACAGAAACCCAAAGTTTGCAGGTTGTGCATTGGCCCCCCAGGGAGAAAAGCCACTCCCTTGGGTGCTCACAGGGCCTTCCATGTCCTGCCCAACCCACCCAATCTGCAGGTCACCGCTCCTTTTGCAGACACCTAAATGATGTACATTATCACCCCAACACTCCTCCAGGGATAGGTGGGCTGGTGGTGGGATGGCTTGTCCATCTTCCAAATGTTCTCCTCCTTTGCATGCTCTGACCCTTTCCTGGTCATGGCACACCATTTACCTGTCACCCTGTGAGAGAGAAGGCAGGGGCCACCACCGTTCAGGGCCTGTCCTCAAATCCAGCTTCCTCCATCAGCCCTCTCCTGCCCAACCCAGTCTGGCAGAGAAAGAGTCCCGTTTCTGAGCGAGAGTGGAGAGGGTGCATTTGCAAGACAGAGCGTAGGCGAGGGCAAAAGAGCCCCCCAGCACAGAAGGGGGGAGGTCTGCACTGCCTCCTCCTTTTCCTCTTCCAGCATCACCGGGCACCCGCTGGGACACCTTGATTCTGGCCCTGCTCTCTCCTTCCTTTCCCATCTTCCCTGACAAAGGTGGGAGGCCTTTGGACAGCTGGGGAGAACCATCGCCTTCTCCTGTGGAGCCGCTCCCTGGTTTTATTGCAGTGGTTATCTTTCTGTCAGTGTGGCTTGGAAGTGTTGAATGTGATTGCTTTTATCATATATTCTCAAAATGATAAATCACCTCAGGAACTCTGCTGCACTGGGACGTGTAACATAAACCTCCATAACAGGCATTGCCGGATGGTAATTCTGTGCAAGACTTCCATGGAAGAAGACAATGTTATGCTGCCAAATGCTCAGCCACACATGAACCAAGTGCACAGCTGAGTGAGCAGGCGCACGCAGGCCGGCAGGTGCAATGGCACCACATGCGTAGTGCTGCTCCTGCAGCCTTGAGCTCAGTGGGGGCCTGCGCATGGGACAAAAAAGTTCTACTCCCTCCCTAGGCAATCTTCTGCGGGAACAAGGTACCCACGGAGTGGAGGGCCAAATTGAAAATATATTAATTACAGAGTGCAAAGCCCTTGAGAGCCTTATCACTTCTCCAGTTGTGTGTGTGTGTGTGTGTTCCTGAAGCTGAATTTCATAGGGTTTTCTTAATCAAGGAATACTTAGAGGTGGTTTTGCTAGTTCCTTCATCTGAAACAGAGCCTACACACCTGGAATTCTCCCATCCAAGTACTATCCAGAGCTGACCCAGCTTAGCTTCCAAGATCAGATGGAATCTGGTGCCTTGAGGATATTTAGCTGTGTGTGTGTGCGCGCGCACGCACGCACATGCCTTCTAGTTACCTGTCAACTTGTGCATTTCAGAGAATTATCTTAGGCATGGAAATCCCTCCCTCCAGGCCATCCAGGTGAGCAACCTGTGCTGCAGGTGAGGACAGCAGATCCTGGAGTCTGGCTGTGGGGTAAAAACAAGGAGGGGCAGGAGAAAGAGATTCCATCTGACCTTGGTGCAACCCACCTTTCTGGGCAGCTCCTCCCATGGGTCCCAGCTGGGTCTTTTCCTGTGCTGAGTGCTAATCCTGCAGTGACCCCACAGCCACTCCTCTGGCTTTGTTCTTATTTTTATCCCCTCTTTAATCTATGTCTGGTTCTCCCTCATAAGCCCCTGCTGCTTGCAGCTAGTTGGGTTTTGCAGGACTGCGGTGTGTGTGTGTGTGTGTCTGTTTCAAACTGCTAGCAGCCTGGGCACGGAGTGTGCCGTGCCCCGGGCTCGGCAGGCAGAGACATCATGTGTGGCACCGTGTGTGCCTTGGGATTTTGCTCTGACCTGGCCCCCTCTTTCTCTAGTCTCTTATGAAAAGGGATCCAACCTGGCCCCCTTGTTGAGAGACTCCTCTGAGGGTTGCTGAGGCCAGAAGTGTGGCAGGCCGAATGAGCATTCCTTGAGCCACATGTGGCCAATGACGGAAATGAGGGAGGAATCAGGGTCACCAAATTTTTCAGTACCAGGCTGGCCATTTCCATTGGCCCAGGGAAGACTCCGCCTTAAAGGACAGTGGAATCTGCTGTAGTGTGGTGCAGTCTCTTCCTTCTCTGGAGGCTTTTAAACAGAGGCCCAATTGCTCTCTTTTGGGAGTGCATTGAGCGTGTGATCCTGCATGGCAGCAAGGAGTCCAACTAGAGGCCCCTGGGGTCTCTTCCAACTCTGTAGTTCTATAACTCTATTAAGGATTTGGGGTGACCCTGAGAGGATCTGCATGGCCGAGCCCCAGTCTCTGGTTTGGGAAGGGGTCTTCCCTGCTTCTTGATCTGTTCTCTACCTGCTGAGCAATCTACTGGGGTAACTCCTGCAGAAAGAGACATAGAGGAGCAGGGGCAGGCCGGGTGCCTTTTCTGCTGCCCTAAGGGAAGCTGTCTTCATATTACTTGTACAACCTAACAGCTGAACCTGGACGTAATCCAGCAGCCAGGGCAAGCAGAGAATATTGATTAACAAATACACATCAAGCAGAGAAACCAGAGAGAGGAGACAGAAGTTGCACAAAGGCTTGTTCGGGTGCTGGTGTAAAGCAACCTGTGCTTTATCACCTTCAAGGAGGCTCTGAATGGCCAGTTCCCCTTACAGTGGGACATCCCTCCTGCAGAGTGGGACGTGGCTTCCATGGCTTCCGCCTGGGCCACAATCAGCAGCCCCCTCACCCGAGAAGCCATGGGGGTGGGGGCTGCGAGATTTCCCCATGCCTTGGGGCAGCTTTCTTTTGGGTGTGTGTCCAGATTAACCAAGTGATGCCTTCACCTCCTTCTCATAACCTTTAAGGGTTCCAGTAGATGTCAACATCCGTTTGTGGCGCTCCTTTCTGTCTTTGTCTCCCCCTTGCCACAGAAAATCCGTTAAGGTGGGGAGCATGGAGTGGCTGAGCTGCACAGGATCGCTTGACTGCTGGTGGGACAGCCCCTTCCCACACATTAGGAAGCCCCTCAGCCCATTTCCTTGGCTGGCTGGCTGGCTGGCTGGCTGGCTGGCTGCCTGCCTGCCTGCCTGCCTGCCTGCCTGCCTTTCTAGTGTTGCTTGGCTGCATTCTGGCATGCGACCTCTCTCTCCCCCAGGGAGGAAGGGAGCCGTGCGCAGGGCCATGTGGAGGCCATGCCCAGTGTCCCACATGTGACAGGGACTCCACTGATGTCCCACTCTGCCTAGGAGTGCTGGGTGGTGGTGTGGGGAGGGGGCCTGCCCTTTGGCTCTCCCTGTGTGAGAACCAGCCGCATTTGCCATGCTCCAAGCCCAGCCTTGTGGTGTTGATGAACCTTCTGGGCAGACAAGGGGAGGGTCCCTTTTGCTCACCACATCTCAGTTATGAGCAGGGCCCCCCATCCTGAACTGGATGCTGCTCCCACTATCCTGAGGAGACAAGCTGGTGGATGAACCCTGGTGAGGCTGCTGCCATGCTGTCCTCCCTCCTGGCACGGCACCCTGTCATTACCCAGGGAGCTCTGACCGCCCCTGCCAGAAATAGCATCCTCTCCACCTCCTCCCTGCTGGAGGGCAGGCGTGGGGGCGGAGGGGGGCTGCAAAGCTGCCAGACTCGTTGCCTTTCCTTCTGGCAGGGGAGGGGGTGGGGGTGCGGGTAGGGGTGGGGTGGGGAAGCGAGGCAGTGGAGAGGAGAGGAGAGGAGAGGAGCAGCCAGGCTGGGCAGCTGTTCTCAGGCCGAGGTCTTGAGAGAAAGCAGAGGAGGAGGGGGACAGGCTGCCCTCCCTCCCTCCCTCTGTTCCCTGAGGCCCTTTGCTGTTCCCTGAGGATCTTTGCTTTTTGGGTTACTTGGCGTGCCTTGCTTCTGCTGGTGAGGAGGGCACCACTGGCCCCTCCAGACCCCAGTTCTGGCTTGGCCCTTTTTGCCAAAGTAGCATCCTCCATCTGTGGGGGACAAGAACACCAATCAGCCACAACCACCACGGCCACTGGTGTGGCGTGAGGGCTGGATTGTGGGAGAGGAGGGTGGAAGCACCAGGAGCCCTTGGGGGTGCTAAAGGCTCAGCTGCAGGAGGATGCTGTGCCAAGCCTCCTCCAGAGAGCTCTGGCCAAGAACACCAGAGGAGGGGCTCCCTAGAAGTCAGAGTTGATCTGTGGGCACAGGGCAACAGCAGGAACCACGGTGGCAGCACCACCGCCACCACATGGCATCCCAGCTACTGTGTGTATCTTGAAGATGCTCTGGGACTCCCTGTCGCTTTAGGTGCCACATTCCTCTAGTGCAGTGGTTCTCAACCTGTGGGTCCCCAGATGTTCATGGACTTCAGCTCCCAGAAGCCCTGAGCATTGGCCATAGTGGCTGGGGCTTCTGGGAGCTGAAGTCCATGAACATCTGGGGACCCACAGGTTGAGAACCACTGCTCTAGTGCATCGCGCAGGCCATCTAAGTCACCAAAATGGGAGGGAGAATGAAGGTGGCCAGCCAACATTTGCACCCACATCCCATCCCAGTCCAAATCCCTCTGCCCCTCCTGCACCAAAGGCGAGGGTTGGCCAAGGGAGTCTGGAAGGTTTATCTCTCCCCCTCATTCGATTTTCCACAGAAGGGGGGAGGAGGGAGGTGGGCTTTCCTGTTTCCTAGTTCGGCTTCCTTAAGCGATGCTGAACGGCTCGGCCAAATGCTCAGGAGGCCAAAGGATCCAAAGCGTTAGAATAAACCCCAAGCTGGATATATTGAGACATCCTTTCCACAGAGAGCTATAATCCATCCAGATTAAAAAAGAGATGACAATTCACAGCTGCCTACAACTCCACTTGTAGCAACCAGGGCTGAATGCCAGCTTTCCTGTTTATCAGAGTGCCTGTGGTGTGGGGGGGGGGGGGGGGCTCCATTGTTCAGCTCAGGAAGCAGCCATTTCCCCACCTGGCCCTCTGAGCCCCATGGCAGGCAGCAGCGGGAACAGCCGAGGCCCTCTGGGGGGGGTGAGTTGGGGAAATTGAGGGGAATCTTTTAATTGGCAGCTTTAATTGCAGCATGAAATATTATGCTCCTTCTCCCCTCTCCCACAGTGTTTCAGTCCAGCCCTAGCCGAGAGTGGAAGAGGATCATTTGTGTTTGAGGGAGGCAAAGGGAGCATTCTTCTTCCAGAAGACTCATGAAGCACAACTCCCTTCAGAGCCTGCTGGAAAAACAGGAAGAAAGGACAGGCCATCTGCAAAAACGCTGCTCTCCATCCCAACCCCAGACGCTCCTACCAAAGGAGGATGGTTGAGAGGAAGTCCTCAGCCGTGACGGACATGCTTCTTGCTAGCTGCACTTCCCAGAATTGCCTGGGAGAGTCTCTCCCGTTGTTCCTGTTCAGTTTCAGCCACTCTGGAGGACCCCCATCCTTTGGGTGCTTGTCCGCACCCTCCCTGTGCGCGTTGGTCCCAATTGCCCTTGAGAGATGGACAAACAGAAAAAGGATCGAGGGAGGGACCCTCTTTCTATCAGCCCCCTGATAAACGGCCCTGCATGGATGAAAAGAACAATTTGTCCCCCAGAGTGCTCCCTGAAAAGTGAATTTCATGTACACCAAATAGCCTACATAGTAAGTTAGGCAGCTAGTAAACTACATAGTAAGTTAAGCTGCCTAACTTACTATGTAGTCTCTGAGTCTGGTGAAAATCTATTCAGTTGTTTGATGCACGATGCTGTGACAAACAGACAGAAATTTTATTTGTATAGTTCCAGTGAAACAAACAAACAAAAATGACTTTTTGGATTCAGCTCATTGAAATCTTTCAAAGGTATGCCACGCTACTCTGCATGAATAGAAAAAGGATTGGAGCTCCTCCTGAAAGTGAATCCCAGTTGCTCCATGCAGCCTGTGTGTTAAGCTCCAAACATGCTTCCCAACTTTGGCCAAAACCCAGTGAAATAAGAGTTAGGGTGCAGCCCCAGAAATGAAGCAGCCGCTGGTCTTGGCCGAAAGGGTGAGGGTTGTGCTTGCACATGGAATCCACCCTCCCTTTCTTTCTCCTCAGAGCCCAGACCAGCTGCGTTTTCTCACTTGAACTCCCTCCTCCTCCATCTCCATCAGGAAGCAAAAGCAGTGGTCCCTCATGGGCTTTACAGCTATGGGCGGGGACATTTTCAGTGGGGTGCAGAGGACTACAGAATAACCTCCTGCCCCCCCGAAATACATATGTGTGCACATAAGCCTCACATACAGACATGTATGCTACTAACAGGATTCCACTCAGGGTTATCAACTGGGAACAGCTTGGAGAAATTTCTTTTGTGGACTACAACTTTTAGAACCCCTCCCCCAGACAGCCACCATGGCTGGAGGCTAGGGGAAGCTGGACATTGCCGTCCAGAAAACCAACTTTTGCAAGCTCTGCAGCTGGACTATTTGGGCATGTGTCCAGTCCTTCTCTGGGCCCAATTCCAAGCTGGTTTGAAGGCCTAAAAGACTTGGTATAAAGGTACCAGCCAGCAGGCTGGCTTCTTCCATGGAGACCCTTGAGGGTCCCTCCACGATTCAAGGGAGGTGACCTTCCTGCAGGGACACGGCCAGAAGCCATAGAATCATAGAATCATAGAAACGTAGAGTTGGAAGAGACCACACGGGTCATCCAGTCCATCTCCCTTCTGCCATGCAGGAACACCCCCAAAGCACTCCTGACAGATGGCCATCCAGCCTCTGTTTAAAAACCTCCAAAGAAGGAGACTCCACTACACTCCAAGGCAGCAGATTTCACTGCCGGACAGCCCTGACTGTCAGGAAGTTCTTCCTGAGGTTCAGGTGGAATCTCCTTTCCTGCAGCTTGATTCCATTGCTCCTTGTCCTGGTCTCTGGAACAGCAGAAAACAAGCCCGCTCCCTCCTTTACATGGCATCCCTTCAAATATTTAAACATGGCTATCATGTCCCCTCTTAACCTTCTCCTCTGCAGACTAAACATACCCAGCTCTCTGTCCTCGTAGGGCATGGCTTCCAGGCCTCTCACCATTTTGGTCGCCCTCCTTTGGACTTGCTCCAACTTGACCATGTCCTTCTTGAATTGGGGTGTCCAGAACTGGACACAGTATTCAAGATGAGGTCTAACCAAAGCAGAGCAGAGCGGTACCAGTACTTCCCTCGATCTAGACACCATATTCCTATTGATGCAACCGAGAATTGCATTGGCTTTCTTGGCTGCTGCATCACACTGTTGACTCATGTTCAGCTTGTGGTCTATTAAGACTCCTAGATCCCTTTCACATGTACTATTATCCAGCCATGTGTCCCCCATCCTATATTTCTATATTCCATTTTTTCTACCTACGTGTAGGACCTGACACTTCTCTCTGTTGAATTTCATTTTGTTAGCCTTGGCCCAGCTCTCCAATCTGTGAAGGTCATTTTGAATTTTGATCCTGTCCTCTGGCGTATTAGCAACCCCTCCCAATTTGGTGTCATCTGCAAATTTGATGAGCATGCCCTCTATTCCTTCATCCAAGTCGTTGATGAAGATATTGAACAGCACTGGGCCCAGGACAGAATCCTATGGCACTCCGCTAGTCACTTCTCTCCAGGATGAAAAGCAGCCATTCGTGATCACCCTTTGGGTTCGGTCAGTCAACCAATTACAAATCCAACTAACAGTAGCCCTGTCCAGCCCGCATTTCACTAGTTTCTTTGCAAGAATGTCATGGGGAACTTTGTCAAAGGCCTTACTGAAATCGAGATATGCTACATCCACAGCATTCCCTTCATCTATCAAACTAGTAACTCTGTCATAAAAAGAGGTAAGATTAGTCTGGCTTGACTTGTTTTTGAGAAATCCATGTTGACTTCTCGTGATTACCGCCTTTCTTTCTAAGTTACTAGAAACTGACTGCTTAATGATCTGCTCCAGGATCTTTCTGGGTACTGATGTCAGGCTGACTGGGTGATAATTATTTGAGTCCTCTTTCTTTCCCTTCTTGAAGATAGGGACAACATTTGCTCTCTTCCAGTCTGCCGGAACTTCTCCTGTCCTCCAAGATTTCTCAAAGATTATAGTAAGTGGTTCCTAAATGACCTCTGCCAGTTCTTTTAATATCCTAGGATGCAATTCATCTGGCCCTGGAGACTTGAATTCATCCAGTGTGGCCAGGTATTCCTGTACCACCCCTCTACCTATTACGTGCCTCATTTCCCCTGCTTCCTCACCTGCTCCCCAACCGCCAGGTTGAGTGCTTGTATCCTTCTGGGAAAAAACTGAGGCAAAGAAGGTGTTAAGCAGTTCTGCCTTTTCTCTTCCCCCTGTTAGTAATTCGCCATCTTCTCTGTGTAGTGACCCTATCATTTCCTTCTTTTTCCTTTTGCTGCGGACATATTCAAAAAAGCCCTTTTTATTTTTTTTAATGTCTCTGGCCAGCCTAGGTTCGTTCTGTCCATCCAAGTAGACTTGTCTGTGCCAGCTGAGGGGCCCTTTTGTCCCCCTGGGTCCTTGAGGCATCGCCATCAGACTGGACCTCTTGACCTGCTCCCAGAGGCTCTCTTCCTATGAGTGAGTTGTGGTTCCAGTGGCTCCATTCATGCGTTTTTTGACTTTTTTGGTTTTACTGCGTCACTAAGTGGATGTTTCTTTCTTTGTGGTAATCCTCTTGGAGAGCTTGATGTTATAGAGCAGGACAAGTATGCCCTTCCTAAAAGAAGTAGGGGATTCCCAATCTCAGGTCCTGAACTCTCCTCCCTGGTCCTGAAGGGGAGCAATCTCCTCTTCTTCCTCTCCGGGGGTCTTGCACAGGCTGATCCTTGCTGGGCCCCTCTCTTCCTCCCTCTCCACATCTCCAGCTGCTTTCTTGCCTGAAAGAACATCTTGTTTTTGTTTGGGAGGGAGGGCCAAATCGTGTGCTCAGGCAGGGCGGCTTTCACCCCAAATGCTCTCGAGCGCTTTCCAGAAGTGGAGCCAAATCTCTCCTGTTCCACTCAGGCGGGCAGCCTGATAGCACAAGCAGCCGCTGCCCATCAGCCCGGCCAGCTGCTGCTGTTCTCCCTCTGGCCGGCCAGGAGGAAGCCTCGGCTGGCGACCAGGGACCCCAACCCTCTCCTCCCTCTTCCCTCTCCTCCTGTGGCGGGGAGCAAGGCTGGGCCTCCCTCTGCCCCGCCCAGGCTCCAGCCAACATTCCTGCCAGATCACATCATCCTTCCTTCCTCGGCTCCCCTCCCAGAAAAAACAGCATTGCCCTGCTTGCCAGAGAGGGGGAGAGATGCCATCGCTCGCCTGCTAGTGTGGGATGGGGGGAGCTGGACCACGACGCCGGGTTCTTTGCTGCTCAAATGGCAGACTGGATCTAGAGAAGCTTTTGAGACAGGCAATGTGAAACAAGGAAGAAAGAAAGTGTGTGTGTGTGTCCTTGTGTGTGTGTATGTGCAGAAGCACGACAATTTTCTTTTCTGTTGAGTTCTGACCCACACAAAAAAGTAAACGAAAAGACCTCTGCAAATTAAAAGCAGAGGTTTGTGTGCACAGCACTAGTTGGCTAGTCTCCATTCTGTCAGCAAGAAATCCTTCTTCTCTCCCTCCTGTGACATTTTTGTGTTTAAAATGACATTTCCTTCTTTGTTATTGTGGCAACAAACAGAAGGATAAATGGATGCGTAGGGCACCTAAAAGCATTTTCTAAAAGGGCAGGTGATGCATTTTGAGCATAAGGGTTAGGGGGTGCCTGATGGCTGAACCATGGTCTGGATTTTTCTGGCATGCACGTCTGCCACTCCACTTGTGATGCGGCTGGGGCTACACACATCTCAGACACAGAACTGGCATCAAATGCTGCCTTTTGTATGATGTGTATCTCTGGCTTTCACAACCATCTTGTCAAAAAACACACAGTGCTTTGCAACCATTCTCCTTAGACTTCTAAACATGCCTACAGCCAGAGGGATCACGCGGTGCCCCGGGGCAGGTGCTTCTTTTCTTCTGACTGGTCTATGTTCTTTTCTTCCTCCGCCAGAGACCCTCATGATGCAAGGAGCATCAACAATGAGGACGGACACCTAGAGAGGCCTGATGGTTGGAACACCCTCATTCAGCTTAAAACAAGGGCCACAATTATCAACAAAAGTGCAGGCCAGTGCAAGCCCTGCTCTGCATTGCCGACCAGCAGCCAAGGGCCAGAGCAGTCATGGCGAAGAAGGGCGGCTGTGTGATGGAACTCGGGGGCAGCTCGGAAGGCCAGGGTGGTTTCCCAGGGCCACAGGAGGGATCAAGGGCTTGCCGACCCTTCTGGAAGAGGGGCAACCTGGTTGCTTGGGCTGCTGAGTCTGAAGGCTTCATTCCTCCACAGAAAAGGGTGCTGCTGAGGTTCACGCTCACCAGGGAGCCCAAATCCTTGCAGGGAGGAACCACCCTTTCTTGCAAGCCTTCTTTGCCTTCCCTTTCAGGGGGTTCTAGGACAGCTGAGAGAAGCATCTGAAAAACCCTGGCTGAACTCAAAGGGGCCCAAGAGGATCCCAGGAGCTGAAGGGAGCTGACGGCAGCTGGAGGGCAGGAGTCCCCTGGAGAAGGAGGGGCCTCTCTTGCCGTGGGGAGCAGTTCCAGATACGCTCCACTCCGTGGAGTCTGGTGAGTCCTCAGTCCCCAAAGAGAAAAGAAAAAATCCCCCTAACCACTAGGACTGACTTCCTGGTGATGTAGAGCCAATCAGAAGGTGGTGGCTTCTTTGCTGGTTGGAGGGGCACCTCTTGGGAGGGCTTTAGCTATGGGTTCCCTCCCCTGCAGGAGGGCTGGACTGGGTGATTCTCAGGGTCCCTTTTGGTTCAGCAGTTCTGTGGTTCTGTGAAAGGCCTCTGGGTGAAATGTCGTAAGAGAGGGGCATGCCCACCCATGGCCGCTCCTCCTTGCTATCCCCATACAATGTACAACGTGGGACCAGAGATCCTCCTGGATGCTGCCTGGATCCCATTTGCTCCCTCAGTCTCCCTGGATCTCTCCAGAGAAGGAAGGAGCCCTCCAGACTGGGGTTGGGGGGTGGCAAGGGGGCCCTTTTGCAGGTAGGTCTGTCTACTTGCCTGTTCCTATCGCTCTCCCCCTGCCTTGGGGAAAGAGGATGGGTTTTTTAAAAAATGATTTGGGGAGTCACAATGGACATGGCTGGATCAGGCAAGGGGCTCTGCTGGCCCCAAACCCCATGGACTCCCCACTAGCTGGACAGTTGGGTGCTAGCCCTCTGCTCCAGGAATTGGCCCTGGTCATTGACCGAGTGGCCTTGCTTTGCTCTGTGAAGGGGGACACAAAGCCTATCTGCTGTGCTGGCTATGGGGCTGATGGGAGTTGTAGTCCAGAAGCATCTGGAGGGCTGGATCCCTCCCTCTCCTCTGGTCCTAAATGAAGGGATAACCTCCTCCAGCTCCTGGATCAGGATGTGCTCATCTAATCGGAAGGACCCCCCCCCCTTTGAATCTTGCCTGGGGCCTCCTCCCCTCTGAGGGAGGGAGAGGCCTGTGTGAGAGTTCCTCCTTCCCCTCCAGCCCAGGGAATGGACCTCCGCATACCATGGGAAGGAAGGGGCGGGAGGGTCACTGTAGGACTGGCTTCCTTGTGTGCAGGGTCGGAGGAGGCTTGGGCCCCACAGGGGCTTTTCTTGGCACTTCAGATGCTTGGAATGATCAGCGGCAGGAGAGATGCACAGCAGGAGGGGCACGTCTGAGTCGCCCGCTCTGTGCTCAGTGGGGTGGGAATGGTAGCATGGGCAAGGCGTGGGGGACACACAGTTACAAGCACCTGGTTGCATGGTGGCAGAAGGAGAAGGGGCTGGCCTTCCTGACCCCCGCCCTGCCTCCTTCTCTTTCCCCCAGTCTCTGGCTGGGGCAACTTGGCAGGTGGGGCCTTTCTGATGTTCTCTCCCTCCCTCCCTCCCTCGCTCCAACATCCCTGCAAGGTAGATGAACTTTGTGGTCCCTTCTGACCCTGGGGCTCCATGATGCCCAGAGCAAAGGGGAGGAATCATGGGGGAAGGCTGGGGCCCCAGTCCTTGGCTGCTCCTTGGGGGTCTGTTTGGAGAAAGCGCCACAGGGCTGCCTTTCCTTCACAGGGAGACACAGTGATGGAGAGGAGCAGGCCAGCTGATTCCCTCCCTTTGGGGTGGGGGCAAGGGAGATCTTTTTTGGGAGGGTGGAGTGTTGGCCAGGGAGTCTGGAGGCCTGGGGTCAAGACCCCCTCCCCTGCTAGCCATGAAGCTCATTGGGTAGCACTCACTCTCCTTTGGTGCCTGACCTGCCACAACAGTGTATTGGAAAAATGCTCTGCACATGCTCTGAGGTGATGCCCCTCTCAGCTGGCCAAAAAACAGCCCTGATGAAGTGGCAAAGTTCTGACCCATGCGAAGGAAGTCAAGCAGCCCTGCTGCCCTCATCCGTGTGTGATCCAACCCACAAGGATCAGACAGGACACGGTGCCAGTGGTGGAATCAGTCTTTAAAAGGAGTTGTCCCACCACACGGCTGACACAAGCTCTGCCGGAGGGGCTGTTAATTCACCCGGGCGGCCGTCTTACTCCTGGCTGAAAGCGTCCGCTAGTGTTTCACGTGCCACAGACTGGCTTTTGGCTTGCCACGGACGCTCCCACAGATGCTGCCAGTGCTGCTGCTGCTGCTACTAATGGTGTTTATGTGTGTGTGTGGGGTGCTGCCGCCTCCCCTACGGAAGCCCCACCAGCACAGACAATCCAGCACAGGCAACGTGAAGACTCGGTGGGCTTGGCTCTGGGGGAACTTGGCCACCTGCCTGGGCAGGAGGAAGGGCAAGAGAGGACTTCATACAAATGGAGCTGGAAGGGCCCTCCGGCCCAACCCCATTCTTCCATGCAGGAATACAAAATCAAAGCACCCTTGACCTCTGGTTAAAAACCTCCAAAGAGGTGAAGACTCCACCACACTCCCCTGAGGCAGCAGCAGATTCCACTGCTGATCTGCTCTTACAATCAGGAAGTTCTTCCTAATCCTAGAATCCTAGAGTTGGAAGACACCACAGGGGCCATCGAGTCCAACCCTCTGCTATGCAGGAACACCCATCAAAGTACTCCCGACAGATGGCCATCCAGCCTCTGCTTAAAAACCTCCAAAGAAGGAGGAGACTCCACCACACTCCGAGGCAGCAGCAGATTCCACTGCCAGACAGCTCTGACCGTCAGGAAGTTCTTCCTGAGGTTCAGGTGGAACCTTCTTTCCTGCAGCTTCAGTCCATTGCTCCTTGTCCTGGTCTCTGGAGCAGCAGAAAACAAGCCCTCTCCTTCCTCCACATGGCATCCCTTCAAATATTTAAACATGGCTATCATGTTCCCTCTTAACCTTCTCTTCTGCAGACTAAACATCCCCGGCTCTCTAAGCCACTCCTCATGGGGCTTCATGGCTTCCAGGACCCTCACCATTTTGGCCAATTTCTTCTTGAATTGACGTGCCTAGAATTGGACACAGTATTCTAGATGAGGTCTAACCAATGCAGAATAGAGGGGTACCATTACCTCCCTCGATCTAGACACCATACTCCTATTGATGCGACCAAGAATGGCATTGGCTTTCTTGGCTGCCGCTTCACACTGCTGCCTCATGTTCAGCTTGTGATCTATCAAGACTCCTAGACCCCTTTCACACGTACTGCTATCCAGCCACGCGTTCCCCATCCTATATTTGTGCATTCCATTTTTTCTGCCCAAGTGTAGGATCTTACATTTCTCTCTGTTGAAATTCATTTTGTTAGCTTTGGCCCAGCTCTCCAATCTGTTTAGATCATTTTGAATTTTGATCCTGTCCTCTGGAGTATTAGCAACCCCTCCCAATTTGGTGTCAGTGTTTAGGTGGAATCTCTTTTCTTGAAGTTTGGAGCATTGCTGCACTGTGTCCTAGTCTCTGGAGCAGCAGAAAACATGCTTCTCCCACCCTCCGTATGGCACTCCTCTGTGATGGATGCTGGGGAGGGGCTGGCCAGCGCCTGCGAGGACATGTGCCTACCCTGGTTGACTGACTTTCTCTGCCCCCCCCAAAAATAAAGGTTATTTCAAGAGTTTCCTATCAAGAAAAAAAAGACTGGGGATTCAGAAAGGGAGGGGGTCTGGGAATGCTCTCTTTTGACCAGAGGTTGGGGGTCAGGAGAGGTCTGGAGGTGTACGATCCCCCTCCCGCATGACAAAACAGGGCGTGCCCTTGTCCCATGTCAGCCACCAGCAGAAAGAGGTTGATGAAATCAGCACAGGCCAAAAGCGAGTTCCTCAGACTAAACTGACCATAGGCAGCCACGCCCTGGGATCTGGATGCCATCCCACCGTGCCCAGAATCTTCTTTTCATTCTTGGTCATTTCCTGCACCCTCTGCATGGAGATTCTGCTGTGACCACCCGCTGGCAAAGGGCACAAGGGTATCTTGCTCAGGGCTGAGCAAATTTGCCTGCCCGCCCACTTCACCTTTGGGACAGCAGCTGTCTGGAGCAGTGAGAAACTGCCTCCTCCCTCGGGAGCCTGCCAGGAGGACGAGACTGTCAACAGGGGCCCTGCTGCCCGCCCCAACACCTTACGAGGTCAGGTTGGCATGCCCATGCCACAGGGCCTTCTCAGAAGTGGCACCCGGCCCTGGACGTCCTGCCGGGGAAGCCGGGCAGGATCCACCTGCTCTGAGTTTCTCAGGACAGGCGGGACAGCTGAGACCGCGATCTTCCTCCACACGGCCTTTGGGGGCTGAAGCTACTCTGTTTCATCTTAAAATTACTTGCAAAGACTACTTCTTAGGCTGTTTTAAAAAGTTCTTAAACAGTATTAGAATCTGTTTTTGAAATGTCTATCTCTGTACTGAAGGTTTTTATTGTTGTGTGATGCTTCAAGGACCCCGGTGGTGATAAATACTCTACTTAAAAAATGAGAGGCAGCATGGTGGGAGTGCTTTGGCCTTTGGCTATGACCCTGGAGACCAGCATTGGATTCCCTTTGCTTGGCCATGGACACCCACCGGGTGACACCCTCTCAGCCCCAGAAAACCCCTTGATAGGGTTGCCGTAAATCAGAATTGACTCGTGGGCACACAACAACAACTTAAAAAAAAATGAATAGATTTCTGTCTTTGTCTTCAGGGGCTCTACATGGGGGGAGGAGGTGGCCCCCACTGAGGCTGCACACTGCTTGCCTTCTGTGTGGGCATTAAGGAGCCACCACTCATCTGGGGGGATGAGGCTACCAGACCAAAGGTTCCAGGCCAGGGTGGGGGACCTGGGCAGTGGGGATCCCACTGAGTAACCCCCTGCCCCACACTGTGCATTTTAGCTATGAAGTAATCTGTCTGCAAACAGGGAGGATGGTGCCTGGTGGCCATCCGCGTAGAGCGACCCTCTCCGCATTGAGGGCAGCATCTGTCCCAACAGCAGCTCTGGTCTTCTGGGGGGGGGGTCTTTCCCAGTTTATGGGGATCTCCTATCCACCCCCATGACTTGGTTGCTCCTCAGGCCCAGCTTGTCTGGCTTTGGGTGAGACCACCAGAGAGAGAACCTGAATTAATTATGGGCCATTCGCTCGCTCACTCCTTGTCACTGGAACTTCCCTGCCAAGCACTGTGCGTGTGTGTGTGTGTGTGTGTGTTAGGGGGGCTTCTAATCAAACCTGGAAGCCCAAGGCCACTGCCAGCACCTGCTCCCCTGCCTTGAGCTGGAGGGCCTCAACATGGGAGCTTGTGGAGTGCAAGGAGCTGGGGAGACCCTGTCCTCCACCCCACAAGGCTCAGCTGTGACTCTGCTGTTGACCCAGTGAGTTGGGGACAGCCCCCTCTGTCATCACCCCCCATGTAAGGGAGGAACCTCAGAGGCCAGGCCTAGTCAGACCCTCGCCCCCAAAGACAGACTCTCCCTTCTCTGCTGCAAGACCTCCAGCCCCCACCCCCGTGCCTGCCCTCTGTCAGTCTCCCCTCACAGCCAGGCTGTCCCTTCCCCAACTCACAGGCACGCCACCTCTGGGTCTCTCCTGGGGAGAAAGGCCCTCTCATCCATCCAGCTTGTGGAGCCCCCCTCACCATTCTGAGCTGTTTCAAAGAGAGAGGAGAGAGGTTCTCTAAAAACTGGGAGCTATTTGGAGCAGCTGCTGGTAGAACAAACTCCACTGAGAGGGACAACTGGCCCAGTGATACCCAGTGGGGCGGAGGGGACCCATAGTCAGACCCCAGCCTGACTCACAAGCAGCCCCACTCAGAGTGGCAGGGGTCTTCAGGGGCCAGAGAAGCCATCACGGGGCCAAGAAGTGCATCCCAAGAACACCATGGGGCTCAGAGGAAGACACAGAGAGCTGTGCTGGGCCAGACCAAAGGGGGGGCATCCACCACCCTGCTTGCTGGCGGCCAACAAGAGCGCAAACACAAGGCTCCCCCCTCATGTGCATTCTTCAGCGACTGTGAACCTCAGTTCCTACTGTAGCCTAACCAGCCCCACCCCTCCTGCCTCTGGAGGTTTTCTATAGGTTCCTACAGCAGGCTGGGCAATGGAGGGGGGAGATGGGATGGGGAGAGCTGGAAAGTGTCCTCTGGACTGCACCCACATATCTTCCCCCAATAAGCTTCCATGTGAGTTAAAGAGGTGGTGCAAGGAATGGCCAAAGGCCCCTCCGGCGGGCCCTCAAGAAGCCCTGCTGGTGGACAGGCTCCATGGGGTTGTGTGCCCTCCGTGCCCCTCATCCCCTGGGGGCAGCCCTGGACCAGCCTGGGCAGAGCCAGCCAAGCAAGCAAGCAAGCAAACATGCCATCACCATCCGTTTTTTAATTACCTCCAGTTGTGTGCAAAACAAACCAATAAAACCCCGGGATCCCTGGATGCCTCCCCCCAAAAAGTGAGGGGGGCACACCGCATCATGACAGAAAAGTTGGTGTGTTTCCCGTGGGTCTCCCCGGGTCCTCGCCCGCAACGCCCGCGGCTCCTTTTGTCCAGCAAAAAGACAGGAGAGGGAAACGGGGGGGGGGTGCTGAGAAGACTGAAGGGGGGCGGGGTTGGCAGCGGCTCCTAATATTTTTTTCTTCCGAGGTGGGGGCCTCACAGAGCTTCAAAGGTCTCTCTTACACACAAGCACGGAGTGTCAGCCGCCATCCGTGGGGCGGAAGGGGGCCTCCAGAGGGGGGGGCGCTTCAGCATCCAGAGACTGTAAACAAAGCACGCGCCCCTCCCCCGCTCCCCACCGTCGAGGAAAAACAATGGGTAGGCCCTCTTTTTCTGGGGGGGCGCAGGCCGTGGGGGGCGACGAAAGACCTGCGCGGGTGGCCCAAGGTCCGGGGAGGGCATCCAGTGGGGGGAGGCAGGGAGTCCAGCCCGGCGCCTCTTCCGGGGGCCTCAGCCTGCGGGGCTCCGGCCCGGCGAAAAGGAGGGCGAGGAAGGAGGGCGCCCCGGGGGATTCCGCGCGAGGGAAGCCCGGCTCCTTCCTCCTTAGTCCGACGGCGCGATCCGCGCAACCGGCTCGCCGGGCCTCCCCTCGCCCGCGGGAGACTTCGCTTCTTCATCCTCCCCCGCCAGCCCGGCTCCGTCCGTCCGTCCGACCCTCGCCGCCCTCCTCATCCTGTGTCCGGCTGCGGCGAGCCCCCGCCTCCGCCTCCCGCCTCGGGCCCGTTCCCGTTCCCGGCGCCGCCGCTGCTCTCGATGGAGGACTCGCTGCCGGTGCTCTCGCCGGAGAGAAGCCGGGTGACGCGCAGGTCGGCCCGCAGGAGCGCCACGTCGTTGCCGATGCCCAGCTCGCCCAGGCCTCGGATCAGCCCGTCCAGGGCGAGCGCGCTGCCGTCCCGCTCCGGGCCCTCGCCGCCGCCGGGCCCCGGCGGCCCGGGCAGCTCCTCCTCCTCCTCCTCCTGGTCGCCGTCCTCGTCGCCCCCCTCCGGTCCTCCGCCGTGGCGGCGTCGGCGCCGCGGCTGGCAGCGGCACTCCTCCAGGCCGCCGGCAGCCCGGTTCGCGGCGGCGGCGGCGGCGGCGGCGCGGGCCTCGAGCTCCTCGCCCAGCGCGTCCTCTGCGATGGAGCCGAGCTTGGGGGCGCTGCGGCTCCGCTCGACGGGCGGCTTGTAGCAGCAGGCGGCGGCGGCGGGGCTGCCGGGCCCGGCGGCGGGGTCGCCGCGGAGGAGGAGCCGCCGGAGCGGGACGAGCGGGATGGCGCCGCCGGGGGCGCCGGGGCTCTGGCCGACCTGCTGGAGCTGCTGGTGCCGGGCGTCGGCGCGCTTCTTGAGGCGGCGGAACTCGGCCAGGGCGGCGGCGGAGGTCTGGTAGAGGAGGAGGGCCATGGCGCGCGCCTTCTCGGCCTTGGAGACCAGGACGGCGTGGCAGCGGAGCAGCACCGCCTTGTGCTTCACCTCGTGCCGGTAGATCCAGGCGAAGAGCCGCGGGAGCCGCGGGTCGGCCACGCAGTAGGTCACCCGGTGCAGCAGGTAGAGGTGGCCCGGGCGGGGGCGCCGGCGGCCGGGGCGGGGGCCATGCGGATGCCCTGCGGGCCGATGGTCAGCTTCATCTTGGTGCCGAGGCGCCCGGCCTCGCTCTTGGCCCAGATCTTGCCCACGGCGGCGTCGGTGCAGCCCTCGCCCTTCGCCTGCAGGGTGGTGGCGTTGCCCAGGTAGAGGACCGTGTAGGTCGGCGCCTCGCTGCTCACGCGGAACTTCTTGCGCTTGGAGCGGAACAGGTGGCCCACCCGGCTCAGCGGGCCCGAGCCCAGCGCCGCCGCCGCCGCCACCGACGGGCAGGAGTCACCCCCCGCCGCCGCCGCCGCCACCGCGGGCCCCGGCAGCGGATCGGGCCACGAAGGGCGCCTACCCTGGGCCGGCGCATCCGGATGCTGCTGCTGCTGCTGCTGCTGCCGCCGCCGCCGGGGCTTCTTTTTCTCCTCGGCGGCGGCGGCGGCGGCGGCCAACTCGAACTTGTGCCGCTTCCACGGGAGCATGGCCTCGCCGGGCCCCGCCGCCAGCTCCGGGCGCTGCTGGTGCGGGGGATGGTGCTCAGCCGGAGGCGCCCTCCGTAGCCCCGGCCGCCGGCCGCGCATCCCGACCGCACCGCCGCCGCCGCCGCTGCCGCCGCCCGAGAGGGAGAGCCGGGCGTCCCGGGCCCCCCGCTCCCCAGCTCCGCATCTGCGCGCGACCCGGCCGCCTCGTCCCCGCCGCCGCCCGCAAGCCGCCCCCGGGCCGCCGCCGCCGCCTCCAGCGCCGCCGCTCTCTCTGCTCCTCGTCCTCGTCCTGCCGCCGCCGCCGCCGCCGCGGGCCCCTCGCCATCGCCGCCTCGCGATTCACATCCCGGCCGCGCCGCTCGCCGCCGCCGCCGCCGCCGCCGCCGCGCTTCCGAGACTGGGCGGCTGGCAGGCGCGCCGGCTGAATATAGGGCGGCGCGGAGCAGAAGCCCGAGCAGAAGCCGACGCCGAGCGGGAGGCGGCGACGCACGGCGAGCAGGACGGGCGGAACCCGCAGCAGCAGGAGGAGGAGGAGCAACGCGGCCGCCCCGGGCCCGGGCCGCCCCTCGCCGCCGCCGCCGCTTCAGCCCCCGGGGCGCCGCCCGCCTCGGTCGCCGGCTGCTCGGCCGGCCGGGGAAGGACGCGGGGGCCGCGGAAGATCGGGCGGGAGCGGCGGCCGGGGAGGCGAATTCCCTCCGAGCGGAGCCGCGCCGCCCCGCGTCCCCTGCGTGCGCGTGCCCTGCGTGTGCGGGGTTGGCGGGCGGGGGCCCGCGGCGGCAGGAAGCAGCCGGGCCCACCCGGCCCCTACGCTCTCGGAAAGAGCCATCGCCCCCATCCCGTGAGGAGAAGGCGTGGGGCGCTCTTTGGGGCTGGTCGACGCAGAGAAGAGCGGCGGCGGGGGTCTCGAGAACCGGGATGGCAAAATGGGGGATGTGGTGGAAGAAAGGAGGGGGGCCCAGGTTGCTCCCCTCCCTTCCCTTCCCCCTGGAGCTGAGGGGGACACGGGGGGCAGGTTGCGGCTCCCTTGTCCAGAAGGCAGCGTATCTGCTCTGGGTTTTAGTGTGAACCCTATGGGAGGCCTCCAGGGCGTTCAACTCATTTAGTGGCTGTGGGCGTTCAGTGCCTGGAAGAGACCGGCTCTGTCCGGAAGGAAACGGGGAAGAACAGGAACAGAGAGATGGAAGGAGGTGTGTGTGTGTGTGTGTGTGTGTGTCTGACCTTCTGGAAGTACTGTGACCCATACCCTTCTGGGGGTCTGCTCTGTTGAAGTGGGTTTGCTGGAGAAGGGCAGGAAAGGGGGGCTCCTCTGCTTCCCCCCATTCTGCTCCAGAACTGGCTGGAGTTTCAGCACCAAGGTGTTGTGTTGCTGCAGAAGGCAGACCTAGGTTGTTGTCACAACCTGAGCTTTGTCGGTGGCAAACAGATGCCAGAGGAACATTCCAGCCCATTTTTCTAGTGGGTTCCAGCACCCCTCTCACAGCCAGTGGTACAGTTGGGTTCCCAAGTAATTTCCCCCAGCTGGCGATCCAGTTCTCCACCACTGAAGGTATGGGGGACCCTTGGGTTAGCGGACCCCCTTCCAAAGCAGGGCTGATGGAGATGGGCTCCCGAGGGTATAGAGTGCGGGAAAAAGAAAGAAAACCAAAGCACATGGGTGCGGCTCACCTTCCCCTCATAGCCATGAAGAGTGTGCAAGCAGGGTGGGAAAAGAGGAACATTTTATCGCCCTGCCCCATTTTATCGCCCGTCCGTCCATTCCACATCCTCATATTTTTTCCCAGCCTCGGACTGCCAGGTGATTGCAGAAAGTATCCAACAAGGCAGCAAAGGCAAGGTGGCGCTTTCCCTCCACGGCTGGGCAGGTGTTAACGCTTAGCCAGGATGCGCTAAGAAGGACTCCAGAACCCGGCTGCCTGGAGGCAGAGGCCTGAACCACCACGCGCAGTGCCAGCCTCCGCAGGAGAATCTGTGGTTCTGGAGCCCGCTATCCTAGCTTAGGTGGCTCTAGAAGGGGATTAGGGGAGTTCAGAGAGTGAGGCAATCGGGCGGGCAGGAGGGCTCTGCCTCCCCTCCCGCAGCTCCCCCTTGGTGCCTGTGTGTTGGAGGAACAGAAGAGGAGCCTCGCTGGGTTGTCTGGCCTGGTCCTGCATCCAGGGCCCTTACTGGAACTGAGTCCCTTGCATCCTCCCAAGTTCTTGCAAGTGAAAGCGAGGTATGGAAAGTGTTGGAAACGTTTGCTGAGCCTTTTACTGAAAATGTTCACTGTGGCACAGAGAGCAGGACCCATCAGCTCCTGTGCCACTGGCACGTGTGAAAAGCGGGGAGGACTGTCCTCCTTGCTCACTGCGAATGGCATTTCCTACCCATTTGTTCTTATTTTGGAGATCCACCTGGGGACTTGTGCTGCTTGCCTGGGTTTTCACCACTGCCACAGGGTTTGTGCTTTGGTGGTCCAGTACAAAGCTCCTCCCCGGAGGAGATGGAATAAAGATAGCCCCAAATCTTGTGATGCCATCCACTGTGATGCCACCCTTTGCTGCCCCCCCCAGCAGCTCTCTCCAGGTCATTCAGGGGCTCCCCCAGTCATTTAAAATCATCAGGATAGGTCTGCCAGAAGAAACTGGTCTTTAATGCTGTTTTAAATTCAGACAGTGTGTTGAGCTGCTGAATCTCTTCTAGACGGTCATTCCACAGTCTGTGGAGGCTGAAGAAAATGTCCTCTGGGTGACCGTTGCCAGTTTGCGGGGTGGATTGTGTGGAAGGAGGCAATTCTGCAGGTAACCTGGGCCATTTCCGCACTACATTCTTATGGCATGATTATTCCACTTTAACATCCTATGGAATCCTGGGATCTGGCCGGCCCCTCCCTAAACTGCAAGTCCCAGGATTCTATAGGATGCTGAAAATGGAATAATCATGCTATAAGTGCAGTGTAGAAATGGCCCTGGACTGAAACCATGTCAGGCTTTAAAAGTAATAACCAGCACTTTGTACTTTGCCTGGAAACTAATTGGTAGCCAGTGGAGTGACTTTAATATTGGTGTAATAAGCTCACTCCGAGATACGCCAGTAACCAATCTGGCTGCCATATTTTGAACCAGTGGAGTTTCTGAACTTGGTACAAAGGCAGCCTCATGTACAGTGCACGGCAGGCGTCCAGCCTCGAGGTTACTAGGGCATGTGCTACCCTCTTCAGGTCCTCCGGCTCTAGGAAGGGGTGCAGTTGGCATATCAGCTGGAGCTGACAATAAGCACTTCTGGCTGTCGCATCTCTCTGAGCTCTCACTTGGAACAATGGATCAGCACTCTCAAGCTGAGAACACAGTCTTTTGGCAGAGTGTTGTTACCACGGCATTCTGGTCTGGTTTTTGGTGAACTAGATATCATTTGATATTGTAATTCGGCCCTTTTCCTGCCATCAGCTGAGTGTTTGTTGGGCGTCGCCGGACAAGCGCAACACTAGGCATGGGCGATAGTTGTAAAGTAACAGATATAGCCAGTTCCGTTTCAGGGGGTAGCCACCGGAAACAAACACCTTGATTGGTAGACAAAGAGGACTCTTTGCCTGTGAAAGCACCCTGGCAAGCCAGGCACTTAACGGCCGAGCTAGCCACATCTGCATCTCAGCTATACCATTGTCATTTCGGTTCATAACTCAATTATGCAAATTCCGACCTTTCGGAGCCTTTGTCCTTAGACCAAAACTCATTGTTCTCTTGCAAAAACCAGACTAGCCTGCAGTTGTTCTGTCCCTAAAAAGTTGCCCCGTTTTGAGAGCTCATCGGAACTCTCGTCGAGCCTGGCCGAAATCACTGGAACTCTCACTGGACTGAGCTGAAATCACTTAAACTCTTGCTGAAATCACTCGAAGCTCCTCTTGGATCTTTACCCTCGCCTCGCTGCCGCTCGGCTCCACAGATTCCCCTTGGTCTCCACACCGGGTTTCCTTCCTTCCCTCCAATTGGCGTCTCCAGGACTTCGGACAGGTGGCGTATTGCTTATTTCTCTAAAGCTCTCTTTTTTTCCTCTCTAGTTAGGTGTGTTTGAGTTTTATTATTTTCTTGCTTAATAAAAACTGTTAGTATTTTAAACTGCTTGACTCCTCACTGACCTGAACCGGTATACATAGGATAAAAGGTCTCGCTGTGTTGCCCTGCCTCTCGTTAGCCAAGAGAGTGCTCCAGCTAATTCCCCCCATTTTTGCTTGTTTGGTTCGATTATTTGGGCGTCCCTCTTGGGACCCCCAGCTTACAGGATAACAGTGTGACCCTGTCCAGGACTGGCTGATACCCCTCAAAAGCCAGGCTAGGATCCTTGACATGAAGCACCTCTGTCTTCAGCGTCAGTTTGTTTTTCTTCATCTGCAGCAGCCTGTTACCTCTTCCAGGCATTCATTCAGAGAAGACACGTTGTCCTTAGCTGAAGCTGTTTTCAAAGGCATGGAGAAAAGTATTCAGGTGTCTTCAGTATCCTGATAGCACTGCACCCCATGCATCTGGGTGATTTCTCCAAGTGGCTTCATATAGAGGCTGAATAATGTTGGGGATAGAATGGCACCTGGTGGTAAGCCCTATAGCAGCTCCTTTTTTGATGAGCAGCTTTCCCCCAGCACCACCTCCTGGGATCTTCTTGAGAGGTAAGACCAGAACCACCGCAATGCAGTGCCTCCAATTCCCAGTCCCCTCCGTGTTCCAGAAAGATACCATGGTTGATGACACCAAACTCCGGTGAGAAGTCCGAAAACACCAGTGGGGACACGCTTCCCCCGTCAGGGCTCAGGCAGAGATCATCCACTCAGGCAGCCAGTGTCCACATCCCGTATCCTATGCTGAAGCCAGTTTGAAATGGGTCTAGGTGACTTGTATCATCCAGGACTGCCTGGAGTTGGGGGAACCGTCCTCTCAATCACCTTGCCCCAAAAGGAAGATTTGATACTGGCCTATAATTGTTTACATCCAGAGGGTTCAAGGAAGCCTCTTTTAGAAGTGGCTGCACCACCACTTTTTGAGTGCATTAGAGCTCTGACATGGTCTGGTGAGGCGCGTCTCTCTGTCCCACTGACTTCTTAGGCTCGCTTGGTGGGAAGAAGGGAGAGAAGCTCCCTCCCCAGAGAGGCCAGGGGGGCCCTCTCCTTGCTCTCCTTCCATCAGCTGTTCAAAACATTTTGTGCCATCAGACTTTTACAAACTGGCTAGGATTGGGCCTTTGATGCTGCGTGGTGCCGTTTTAAAGGTTTATATATAGTCTTTTAATACGTTTTAATTTTTTAATTTTTTAAATATATATCTATTCTTCTATTAATGCTTTTGTATTGTTTTTAATTTGTTTTAAGTACATTGTTAGCTGCCCCCGGTCCCATTATTGGGAAAAAAGTGGGCTGATCAATGGATAAAATGAATAAGTAAGTGCCCTTGGTGGGGGTGGGGGTGTGTGTCAGCAGTGCACCCTTCCTTGCTGGAGGAGGCCAGGCACTTCCTTCCTGGCCATTGCTGTCCTTCCTGTGGTTTAACCAGCTTTACTCAGCCAGGAGCCCTTCTCACCTCTTATCTTGTGAGGGCTAGGTCTTCTCATGAGACTTTGGTGAGGAACTCTGTAAAAGCTGTTTTGCAAAACAACTACTGGGTCACCCTGTCCCCTTCATGGCCCTCCCCAAAGGCCCCCAAAGTTTGTAGAGAAGCCAGGTGGTCTGATCAAGAACCCCCAGGCCTCTCATTTCACGCACCTGCCTGCCTTGAGGGCAGGAGGCACTCCATCGCAGCAGGTGCTTCAGCTGCCCTTCGGTTCCTTGCGCCTTCATTTACTCTGGTGGACCGGGGCCCCTTCCCACTAGACCCTTCTGGCACTCTGATTCCACCTCAGCTGCATGGACCCATCCTGAGGGATCCTGGGACTGGCAACTGGGGGTGGGGTTAGAGTTCTTACCCAGAGAGCTCCTCGAGGGCCTCCCCAAATTACAAACTCCAGGACTCCACAGGGCAGAATCCTGGCAGTTAAAGTGGAACCCCAGTGCTAGAACAGTGGGAAAGGGCCCGGGGGTACTGTTATCCTGATTTCTGGGGGTCCCGGGAGGGACAACTAAGTGCGCTCCGAATCTTACTAAGTTGGGGGAATTAGCAAGGAGCACAGGCTAGCAATACGAGAGGCAGGGTAACGTAGCGGGATCTTTAACCCTATGTTTACGGGGTTGGGCCGCGACAAGAACTAGGCAAGTTGTTCAATTAAAAGATTTTATTGTAATGTCCACAATTCGGCACACAGAGACACATGCACTCATGCACTCATACAAGAACTATAGAAGTAGAAAGAGAAGAAAACTAATAGGGGTTTTAAGCGGATTTTTGGGGTGTTACTCCACCTGATCCTGCAGTCCAGGGGAAGAGAAATAGAGTTCAAAGCTTGGGTTTGTGGTTTCCCAGCACATGGAGGCTGAGGGGAGGCTCGCCAAACAGAGCGGCAGCAGTTCGGGATGCAAGGCACTGTTACCCTGTTTTCTGGGGGTCCCGGGAGGGACTTCAAAATACGCTCTTAAAATATGGTGGGGAAATTAGCTAGAGCACAAGTTAGCAAAGCGAGAGGCAGGGCAACGCAGCGGAATCTTTAAAACCAACGTCTACGGGGTCAGGCCAAACCAAGAAGCACACCAAATATGAAATAATAACTGTGATTTTATTAAATACAAGCAGACAGTGTATGCAACACACTCACACAAGTAAATATACAAAATAAAGGTGGTAGTGATATAGAAGAATTTTGAGAGGGATTGTTGAATTGGGTGATACTATACCTGTCTGAAGCCCGGGGTAGATCACTGCAGAGGTCCGTAGGTGCGTAGTCTTGGAATGAGACTGAGGGGAAAGCTCGCCGGATAAAGCAGCAGCAAGGCAGGATGGAAGTTCGGAGCAATCTGAGGAAGGTCTCGGAATTGGGGGGTTTTATAGGGAAAATATGACCGTAGGCTAGTCTGTACTTGGGGAAGAACAATGAGGTTTGGGCGCGAGACAATGTCTCTGAAAGGTCAGAATTTAGCACGATTGAGTTAGGTCTGAATCGACAATGAAATGGCCAGTATGCAGATGCAGAGTACTTGACAGTTAAGCGTCTCACTTGTCAAGTTGCCTGCTCAGGGCAGGGAGTTCTTTGTGGTAGCATGCATCCTTAATGAGGTGTTTGTCTGGGAGGTCTCCTGAAGCGGCGATCTGGCTGAGTCTGGCCTGCCTGGGTGGAGAAAGGAATGTTCAGCAATCAATGGCCATGCCTAGTTCTGTGCTTGTCCGAGGATCTCACAAACACTTGGCTGAGAGTGGCAAAATGGGGCTGAATCAAAATGATATCTAATACCTTCCAAAGTCGGGCTAGCAAACGGTGATAGCAGCACAAGTGTTCTGACAAGAAGCTCAAGCTTGGGGTTTTTATAGGGAAGATTGCACCTGGAGGCTAGCCCTCTCCCGAGGAGAACAATAGGGATTTGAGTGGAGACAAAGCCTCCAAAAGATCAAGATCAGAATTGATGAGATTTAACCAGCACTGCCGATTGTTAGAACAGTATGCAGATGAGGAGCACTCGGAGATTGTATAGACGGATGTGCTAATCCCGTCATGCAGGCAGTTCGAGGCTGAGAGCCCTTGCATTTGCTTAATGGTTGGCTGTGTCTGGAGGGCACTACTGACTGTGCGACATATAGTTTTTTACTGGCCTAGACCTATCTTGCATAATTGAGGCCGTGCGGCCATACCTGCCTACGCAGGCTCTCTGTGACCCTTTCAGACACCTGGAGTTCATCTTATGGAGTGCCACGTGGAAATATTAACCATAACCAATATGAAATTGTAGACCTTGGGCTTGGGCCAGATAACCGCAGTAACAGTACTTTTTCTCCCCACCTTCCTATAAAATGCTCCTGGTGGTTAAAGATTCTTGTCAGGTACTGGATGACCCAGTATCCATGAACACACTCTGAAGTGTTTACTCAAGGATCAAGAGACCATGGCACACTTCCCAGAAGCTGCTGAAACTGATTGCTGTGAGCAGTCTACTTCTTTTATCAATATAAATTTAGGCCTGCAAAGCGTTCCTTGGTTGCCACATGTGATTGATGCTGACTGTATGCTTTCCTATGCCAGTGCCTGGATCTGCCCATATTCCATTGTTGACCTGCCTGCATGCCCTTCCTGTTATCCTTCCCGCTGTCTCTTCTCACAACAACCCGGCATCAGGTAGTGTTTGCTTTTCCTGCTCACCCCATCCATCCACTAGCAAGTAATGGCAACTGATCTGTACAGGATACAGGAGACCAGCTGTTAGCACCATTCAGCATATGTGATGCATCCCAGCCCCCAGCCATGGCTATGCACATTCCAGGACGCCATTGTGAAGCTGGCTAAGCACGCACATTCTAATACACAGCACCCAAATGCCCTCAAATGATTTCCCCTAAACATGACAGGGACATGCTGCAACCTGACAGTTCTTCAGAGACATAGCATAACAGGATAAAAGGGGACAACCATAGCTTCAAACAAGTACTCGGAAACAGCTTTGAGTGGGAGACATAAAAGCTGGAGCTGTAATGTGGTCTGTTGTTTTTCAAGGAGCGCCAGAAAAAAGACGCACTGGAATAACTCTGGGTTTGCTGTGTGTTGGGAGGTGAGCAGCAATGGAGCTGGGCCCACCTTTCGGGAGCGGGCTGCTCCCAAGCTGGGGTGCCCGCTCCCTGGATGTGCATCACATCCACACCATCTGTGGGCTCTTCCTGGGCCTTCCTGCCCCTTCCTGGCTGGATGTGGGTCCCTCTGGGGTCCCCAGTGCTTCTCTTACCTACCTCTGTTTCCAGGCCTGCCCTCATGTGGGGGGTTGCAGTGGGAGGGAGAGGGAATGATTCTCCATGGTTCTTTGCAAGGTTCCACTGGGACCCTATTGGGTTTCTCAGGGCCCCTGGGCTGGCTGGCGGGCTGGCTGGCAGGCACTGTGTGGCATAGCAGGTGGGGTTGTTGGGCAAGTGAGGGCAGAAGGGCTGGGCTTCTCTGGCATTGTGCCCACATCCGGGTTTGGTGCTTGCAGCACTTCCTTCCTTGCCACATGTGGGTGAATGGAGTCTCTGAGGCCACAGGAAGGAAAAGGGAGGGGGAGGGAGGGTCCACGCTGGATCTTGGGGGCCCTTAGGAGACATGCCTCCAGTGGCCCCCTTCCATGCCTTGCCAATGTCCCTGTGGCCCGCTCCCCATGAGAAGGAAGAAGGAAAATTCAAGGCAGGCCAGGGCTGCTGCTCTTCTTCTTCCTCCTCCAACACTGTTCTTGCTGCTCCCTGGAGGCAAAGGAGCAGGGTCAGGGGCTATGGCCATCAGCACTGGGAGCCCTGCTGGGTGGGGTCCTCAGTAGGTGCTCAGCAGTGCCAGCAGCCCATCCCTGGCAGGGATCAGCGCTTCAGCAAGAAAACGCATGCTACGTGTAACATATCATGCGCTTAATAAAAGGACAGGTGTGTCCTGCATTCCTGCAGGGTTTTGTGCAAGAGAGAGATTGCCAAAGCTCAGGTCTTTCTAACAATGCCAGCTGGGGGCAGAGGAAGAGGCCTTCTCCTCACCAGTGGGACTGTGCAGTGGAGTCCCAGAGATCTGGGCTTAGAGACCCGGGGGAATTTGGTTTCAGCAAAGCAAGATCCAGCCACTCTCATTCCAAATGCTGCTCTTGCTCCACTGTTCTTGGCCCACCAGCCTGGACTAAATCCAACAGCCAAAGCCTCAGGTTGCTCCCATCTGTAAAAGGGCTGCATTTTGAGGCAGGAGATCCAGCAAAGTTTTCTGACACTGGGTTGCTTCATCTCCCAGAAACTGGCAGGTCTTCTGGTTGGCCAAGCCTTCAATTAGAAGTGCCTCATTCATAAACAGAGCAGCTGGAATTTGTGGGATCCACGCGTCTCCACCCAGAGATTAAGCAATGCTGTGCTCCACAAACAGCTGATCACGCCAAAGCCTTGGTCTGCCAGCAACCTCCTCTTATGCAAATGCCTGATTGATTCACTCTGAGGGACGGTTTCTGGGTCAAGAGGCAGAGGGAACCCAAGTGAGGGATGTCTTTGGCCAAGATGGTGCCATGAACAGCTGATGCACCTGGAGGGCAGGGTGAAGCCTCCGGGAATCCTTGACTGGCACAGCAGAGACCAGTGAGTTTTTATGGGACACAACCCTACTCAGGTTCTCTTTTTTTCCTTGCTGGCTAGCAACCTCCAGAGGGCTCACCTTCACCCACCTGAGGGACCCACGTTGCCTTACATCGTGTGCCTCTTTCAAGCCTTCCAGCTGGTGCAGAACGCAACGGCTATGATACCCAGTGGAGCACCAAGTTGTGTGTGTGTGTGTGTGTGTGTGCTGGCTGAAAGAATGGCACTGGCTGCCTTTTTAGCCTCTCAGCTACAGGCAAGGTCTTGCAAAGAGATCTTGTAGCACCTTTGAGACTAACTGACAGAGAGAAGTCGGTAGCATGAGCTTTTGTAGACTCGGGGCCTTTCCATGCTATACAATTATTATAGTATAATTCTACTTTAACTACCACGGCTGCCTCCTATGGAATTCTGGGGTTTGTAGTCTTGGGAGGCAGTGGAGCTCTCTGGGTGAGAATTCCACATCTCTCTCCCTAAACTGGAAATCCCATGATTCCACAGAACGATGGCAGTTAAAGTGGTATTATAGTACAATAGTTGTGTAGTGTGGAAAGGCCCTGTGTCTGCTTGCTTCATCAAATGGTCAAGGTGTTGTTACCGAAGTGTGAGCTCTCTGCTCCTGGAAACTGGGAGACCTTCAATGAAGGCCATGTTGATTGTCCTGAGACTAATGAAATGCTGACAGCCAGCATTGTGAAGGTAGATTCCACAGATGCATAAGGCTGGAGGGAATGGCTTTCCCCATGGCAGTATGTCCCCAACTACTTTAAATCATTCCCCAAAGAGAGCCACCTAGACTCTGTCTGAGAACCTCCCAAGAAAAGGGAGTCCAGTTCTCCTGTCTGAGGGAGCCCTTTGTCCGACTGTTGAAGAGCTCTCAGGGCCAAGAGGTTCTTCCTAATGTTGAGGTGGAGCCTCCTTTCTGTCACTTGAACAGGTTGGTTCCCTTCCTACCCTCTGGAGCAACAGAAAACAAATTTGTTCCACCCATATATTTGGGGATAGTTGCATCCTATCACCTCTCTGTCTTTGCTTCTTCAGATTAAACAAAACCAGCTCCCTCAACCAGACTTGATTTCTGGACCTTTTACCTCCTTGATTGGCCTCCTCTGGACACATTCCAGCTTCTTGATATCCTTTTTGAACTTTCGGGGCAGTACCTATCCTTTACAACATTTCCCTAATGTGGTTTGAGAGGCAGAAACTGTGTCAACCATTAAATGCCTGTTGGAAACACAGCTATTTATGCAAGCCTTCCCTGTGAAGGAGTGGTTATTTTCCCTCTGCACAAATGCCTGTCAACATGCTTCAATTATGTCTTGGTTCAAAACTATTTCTGAATTGTTTTGTATTCTTTTTTATGGTATTTTAGTGTACACTGCTTAAAGATTGCTATTACATCACACAGCATGTAGCTACCATAAATGGATGAAAATCATACCAGAACTGGCTGCCGCAGGGGAAAGTGACCACAGAGGTGTGATTCAGGGCATACAGAAGGAAGGACGTCTTCACACAGCACGCAGGTAAACGGTGGAACTCCCTGCCCCGAGATGAAGGGATGACTGCAGAGCCAGAAGGCTTTGCCTTGGGATTTAAAAGACAAGATCATGGTACTTTGTTGCCTCTCATCCAGGAGATAACGTACAGCCATGGGGACTAGTAACCACCTGAGTGGCTAGTGGCCTGCCTTGTTCGCCAGCAGTAACGGGGGGACCACTGCCTCCATCCCCTCTCTGTCAGCCTCCAAAGGGAGCAAGGTCCCCAGCCACCGTCCCAAGACCGGGGAGGCTTAGCCACTGGCTCTTTTCTCAATCTCAGTCTCTCTCTTCTTTTGAAAAGCATTTTTAAATTAGAACCTTTTTTGAACAGACTGTAAAAACTACAATAAAAGCAATAAAGAAAACACAAAAACCACAATCAATAAACTAACAAAGTTAACTGTAAACTAATTGTTACATTGTTCAGTATCACTGCAATTGTCTGAAATAAAGAAAGCATCTTGGGAAACACGTTCTTTTTCCAACTGAGATTCTCCTCAGCACAGACAGTTTTAGTTTTGACTAATTGAAAGTCTAATATCATTCCAAATTTTAATACAGTTGTTCTGAAACAACTTTGTACTACGGGTTTCAAAAATAACCCTAAAATATTTCCCCCTTTTTTGTGACTTTAAAGCCTGTCTTTTCCACCAGTAAAGTCTGTTGCTCTTGCCATATTCTTAGCCATCGTTACTGTTTTCTCTTTATTAATTTTTAAAGTCTGCTATTTCTCCATAATCCTTAAGGATTTTAAATAGCATTTCTGTGCTGTCTAATGGATCTTGTTAAAAAAAAAAACCCACCAGGTTGTCCACAAATGCTCTTAACAGGCCACTCGTTCTTAGAAGATCTGTGGTGAGATCACAGCTCTGCAGTGCTGCACTCAGAGCAAGATCCCACTTCTGCCCCGACAGTGTCCTTCCTGCTGCCAGTTTCAGAACACCAAATGTGCAGCTTTCCCTTCTGAGAGCCACTTAAGCCGGTGACTATTGCTACGTCACTTGGCACAAGCCCATTCCTTGAGCCACATGGGGACAACCTGCTGGAGCTTGTGGACCCTGCGCGTCCTACCCACTTTCCCTGCCACTCAGCTCTGAAGAAAGAGAAGTGCCATTTTCTCAGCTAGAATTATAACTGAGCATCCTTCTGGTCTTGATCAGGATTGCTGTGGGGTGGGATACGAGTGCTTAAACCTCCAGTCACAGCCCACTTAAGCACCTCTACTAAAGGTTGTTCTACAACTCTTTCCTACTCTCTCTACGGGTCATACAATCCTGGTTGGTCGGAAGGTACTTGAGAAATCATTTAGTCACCCTGCTGAGGATGCAGGAAATCTTGGCAGTTGGAACAGCCTACCTCTGGAGGTGGTAAGTGTCTCCTCCACGGGAGGCTTTTAAGCAGAGACTGGATGGCTGTAGTTGAGGGCTATTTTAGCTGTGGATTCATGCATGGCTGAAGGGTTTGGGGCTAGATGGAGACCTTTCTAGCTCCGGAATTCTATGATCCACTAAAGCTTTTCAGACAGATGGCTTTTTAAAGGTGGACAATGAAGGAGAATCTACCACCCTTTTCCAAGAGGGTCCGTTTTGCTACTGGGCAGCTCACACTATTAGGAAGTTCCTCCTAAGCTTTAGCTGGAATTCTTTCTTATCCTTTTGGATTCATTGGGGTTCAGATCCCAACCTCTGGAGTGGCAGAAAACAAACTAATTCATCTTCCACATGATGACAGCCCTTCAGATATTTGAGGATGGCCAGGATGGTGGTTTGAGTGTTGGACTAAAACCCTGGAGACCAGAGTTCAATTCCATGCCTGGCCATGGAAATCCACTTACCCATGGTGACCTTGGGTGGGTCACACACTCTCAGCCCTCAGAGAACCCTCTGATAAGTTCCCCTTAGGATTGCGTTAAGTTGGAAATGACTTGAAGACACACAACAACAAATATCGCCTCTCTGTCTTCTCCAAACGAAACACCCAGATCCCTCAGTCATTCCTCCTCAGGCCTGGTTTTGAAACCTTTTAGCATCTTTGTCACCCTTCTCATGATACTTTCCAACTTGCCCCCATCCTTCTTGAACTGTAGTGCCCAGAACTGGACACACAATTGCTCCAGGTGCTTGTCCTGGAATCTATGGGTATCGCCTTGGGTGTCTCTCTGTGGCCTGATGGCGGATCACGGTCATGATGCCTAAAGGGGAAATCAGCTGTTTTCAGAGAGGCATCCAATCCATGTTAATCTCTTTCAGTACCTTTATTTTAAAATTGAGTTTTCTGAGACCTTTAAGACTAAAAAGTTTATTTTAACATCAGTTTTTGTGGCTTAGAATTTGCAAAAGCTCCATGACAGAGTAATGATAAGTCAGAAACAACTTGGAGGCTGGCTCATCAAAAGTGCTGTTTAAAATATTTTGCTCTGTCAAAGAGCTGTGGAACAAGCATTTCAGTCCCAGGATGCCTTGGAGGATGCTGGTCCAGATGGTAGGATCCAAATCAGTGGGTTGGAACTGTAAGAAAAGGGATTCCACGCAGACTTTAGGAGCCACTTCCTGGAGGTAAAAGAGACTGGACAGTGGGGGTCTTTCTGTGTAAACAGTGTGATACAGCAGCCAAGAAAGCCAACGCGATTCTTGGTTGCATCAATAGGCGTATGGTGTCTAGATCAAGGGAGGTAATGGTGCCATTCTGTTCTGCATTGGTTAGGCCTCATCTGGAATAATGCTGTGTCCAGTTCTGGGCGCCTCAATTCAAGAAGGGTATCAACAAGCTGGAACGTGTCCAGAGGAACACGGCCAAAATGGTGAAGAGTCTGGAAGCCCTGAAGCCCTGTGAGGAGGGTCTTAGGGACCTGGGTATGTTTAGTCTGCAGAAGAGAAGGTTAAGAAAGGACATGCTGTCCATGTTTAAATATTTGAAGGGATGTCATGTTGAAGATGGAGCGAGCTTGTTTTTTGCTGCTCCAGAGACTAGGACACGGAGCAATGGATTGCAGCTGAACTTCGGAAGGACTTCCTGACTGTCAGCGCTGTCCCGCTGTGGAATCTGCGGCCGCCCCCTGGGGCGCGGTGGGGTCTCCGCCTTCTTTGGAGGTCTCTAGGCAGAGGCTGGGTGGCCCTCTGTCCACGGGGGGCCTTGTTCCTGCATGGCCGAAGGGCGGGGGCTGGACTGGGTGGCCCCTGGGGCCTCTCCCCCCATGCCTCTCTTCCTCGCCGGGGGCCTCAGGGCTGCCTCCGCGGAGGGCTCTTGCAGGGCGGGGGCGGGGGCGCCCTGCGAGCATCCCGGCGCGTGTGCGAGGGGCCCCCGCCCAGGAAACCTTTCCGCGGGGGCCACAGAGGGGCCGCTGCCCGGGGGGCCCCGCGCTCCCTTCCCAGCCTTGGGAAATTTATTTGTTGTCTGCGCCGGAGCGCCACCCCAGAGCGCAGCCTCCGCGGACTGGCGGCGCCGAGAACGCGGCTCCCCTTCCCGGCGTGGGCTCGTCGCCCCCTTGTGGGCTCGTCAGACTCGAAACCGCCCGGTACTAAGTATTGCGAGGAGCAGATTCCCCCCGGAGTCTTAAAGGCACCGCTCCCGGACGCGCGGCTCTACTGGCCGAGTGCTTCCACGTGACCAGAAGGCGAGCGAGAAAACCGGCCCCTTTCGGGGCGCGGGTGTACCGGCGGCAACATGGGCAAGAGGAAGTCGGCGGGCCTGGGCCGGGCCCTCATTCGGGAGCGCGGGCAGGGGCGCGGGGGCCGCCAGGCCGGGACGGGATGGGTGAGCGAGCGAGCGAGCGAGCGGGCGGGCGAAGGGCCCCCGGGCGAAGGGCTCCGTCCCGCGCTTCCCGAGCTCGCTGTCTGGGGGCGGGCGGCTTCTCCCCGCTCGGGCCCCGCTCACAAGGAGGCCGCGGCAGTGCGCGCTGCGGGTGGCTTCGGCCGCCCCGGCAGACTGCTCCGGAGCGCGGCGGTTCTCCGTGGCCGGTCGTGGCTTCCGCGGCGGCTGCCGGCGGGGCTTCTGCCTGGGCTGGGGAGGGGAGCTTCGTGTCCGGAGGCAGCCCGCCTTCGCGTGAGCCGGGCTGGGGGGCGGCGGCGGCGGCGGCGGCGGCGGGGGGGCCGCTCTCGGATGCCCGCCCGTCCTTTGAAGCCGTGTCTCTCCGGTGCGGAGGGGCTGCGAGAGTGGTGCTTCCCCAGCGCGCCTCGGACCGGCACCGCCTGTGTGCCCCTTGGCGACAGGTGCTTCCTTTTTGCTCGGAAACCCAGCTGATGGGCCCTTGGCCGCCCCTTTGAGATCCAGTGCCCGAAAGCTCTCAGACTTTGCTCTTCCAAATGTTTTGGACTTCGTCTCCCAAAAGCTCTAGCGGGTAGCCAGAGCTCCTGGGAGCTGTAGTCCAAACTTACTGGTGGGCCAAAGTTGGAAGGACATGGCCCTGAAGGTGCCCTACCTCCAGCAGTGGTGGGGGCGCTTTGGTGGTTGCCCAGCCCTTATTTCCCCCTCCTGTGGGCAGATTTCTTAAGGGCAGGAAAGTAACAGGCACACCTTTTGTCAGGCTGGGGAGATTCTGTTCTTGGTTTTGTGCCATCCTTGTAGTCACTGAAGGGGGGAAACCTGTGCTGGGAATCTGGAGTAGCCATAGACTGCTGTACCTTGAGGCAGTAGTTTGGGAGAACGTGGCCTGCTTTGTCCTACTTTGTTTTGGGTTATGAATCTGACTCTGGCTGATGTACTGCTTGTGGGCTGTACAGAGGAGTGGTGTTTGATGCTGTATGTAGGCTGGTGCTTGGCATGGAGTCGGTAGCCTTTCCTTTGCTGATCCAGGTCATTTGCCTTTGAGCATAATGGGTCTATTGGTTTAAGTGACGGGATGTGCAGTTCTGGGCTTTTCCCTCACAGCTTCACACAAGTGAATTAAACGATGGGTATGACTGGGGACGCCTCAACCTCCAGTCAGTGACAGAACAGAACTCGCTGGAGGAATTCTTGGCTACGGCAGAACTGGCAGGAACTGAGTTTGTGGCAGGTGAGTTATTTGCAAGGATGTTTTTGCACAGTTGCGTTCTGAATCCAAATTTCCACTGAAGATTTGCTGCTGCTGCTGCTGTTATTGTTCTGCAGAGAAAATGAACATTAAAATAGTTTCTCCAGAGACCTGGACTGGGCTGCTGACAGCAGAAGAGGCCAAAAAGATCCAGGAGCTGCATAAGCAGAACGAGCAATTCCTGTGCATCCCAAGGAGGTGAGTCTGTGACGATCCAGGGTCCTGCTGAGTCTTTGCATTCTGCCTGGTCACCTGCATCTCCTGTGCCTTGCACCTGTCGTTTTGCACCTGTAGGGTCAGTGTGCCGACGGAAGTTCACACGTCGTTGGCTTGCTGGTATTACTGCATTGTTCTTGGTCACATGTGCATACCATCACACAGGATGACCTGGGTATCTCAGGGAGCATCCACTTTGTGCAAGGTTTATTAGCTGTTAAACCATAGAGTAATGAAGTTGGAAATGTCCACAGGGACCATCTAGCCCAACCCCCAGCCATGCAGGAATCCACAGCTAAAGCATTCCCAAAAAGGCGCCAACCCAACCTTTGTTTAAAGACTTCCAAAATGAAGAGTCCAACACCCTCAAAGGCTGTCAATTCCACAGCTGAATAGCTCTTACACTAAAAAAAAAAAAAGTTCTTCCTAACGTTTAGGTGGAATCTCTTTTCTTGACATTTGAATCTGTGGGTTCATGTTGTAGTCTCTGGAGCAGCAGAAAACAAGCTCGTTCCATCTTCTGCTTGACATCCCTTCAAATATTTAAAGACAGTTATCACCGCACCTCTCAGTCTTCTCTTCTTCAAGGAAGACACACTTAGCTCCCCAAAGCTGTTCTTCACAAAGTTTGTTGGTTTGCAGCCTTTTGTTTACCTTGCTCACCGTCCTCTTTCAGTATTCTTCTTGAGCTGTGGTTCACAAAATTGGACACAAGCTTGGACCAATAGCTATTTTGCTATGTGAAGTCAGGAAGGATACACAGAGAAACAGAGGCAGGATAATTACACAAAGAATGAAGAGGGTCCTGGAGCCTTGATGAAGATGCACTGAGAGAAACCTATTATAGAGAGACATAAGCTTGGAAATGGCACCCAGGAAAGGTTTGAGTGCTAAGTATTTACCACTTCTTGAGAAGGAGAGAGATGAAAGAGAGTCGAAATGCTGCATGTTTCTGCCATGGACCCTGCACACTGTTGCGGCATCCCTTACGGGTCCCGTGAACCTTTAGGGTCTTTTTTATTTTTAGGAATTTCATTGGAAGTTTTGCTGGGAGGAGAATCACAAAACTGCATTTTCTATAGTCCTGACTAAGCCAGTACTAAAGGGCAAACCCAGATGCAGAGGAGAAGGGGGGCCCCGACTTAGCTGCAGATTCCCATTGCAGCTAAGGAGTGCAAAACTTACTGTAGTCTTACTGATTTCTTCCTCCCTCTTCCTGGCAAGACAAATTCTCTTAGTTGCCAGAAAGTGGGTGGAGAATGGTTCTTAGGGCAAAACAGATCAGAGGGTTCTGTGTGCAAAATGTTAGAGAGAGGTTAGGTTGCATTCTCAGCGCTACCTAAAAGTGGGTGGGAATGTCTCTTCTTTGTGGTGTTGAACAATTGCTGGTGGATTCTGGGTTTTGAATAGGTTACCTAGAGGAAGCTGTATGACACCAGTTTTGAGGGAGATGTGTTGTCTCTGTGTCCATGTCCAGCTCCAGGTGCTGAGTGCTCACATCTGAAGCTCTAAATGACTTTGCGCCGGTATTCTTTCTTCCTTCTGTCATCCTGTGTGACAGACAGCACAGTCAAGGCCTTTCCTGAACTCTGGGCATACTTTAAATGTTTGAAAATTGTTCCTGTATGCTTTGTTCTTTTAGCCTTTCTTTTTCTGGCCCATAACCAGTTTGCATGGTCAATGTTCTCCTTACTGGTAGGTTTTTGTCAAAGTAATCCTCTGAACTTTGTCCAAATCATCATCTCTGGGTCTCTGACAAATTGTTTGCTATGTCGAAGCAAAGCTGTGAAGCGCTGTCATGTTGGTTGCACCAGCTGCTGTGCCCGCTGCTCCTTCAAGTGTGACCTTAGCTGTGTTCAGATCTAATTTCCTTCTCATTTGGTGACCGGCTGCTCTAGGCCACACTGGGACAAGCAAACCAGCCCGGAAGCATTGAGCCAGGCAGAGAGAGACAGCTTCTTGGAGTGGAGGAGGCAGCTCGCCCAGTGAGTGCTTTATCCTGGACTTTCCTTCTTGGTGTTGTGGTTCCTGGTATTCTGCAAAAGATAGTGGACCTTCCTCAGTGGAACAGGATCAGAATGCAAGCTGGACAAATGGTGGCTCTCCAGAAGCCTTTGCAGCCCCATCCAGCATGGTTTGTGTTCAGGGGTGATTAGAGTTGTATTTTGCTGACGCCTGGGTGGTCAGTGGTTGCCCATCCTGTTAATGTAGGCTCCACAGGATGGAGCTGTGAGTCTGAAGGGAGCAAGTCTCATGTTTATAGATGCTTTAATCTGAGATTCTGTACTGTTTACTGAGCTTGGGAGGCAGTCCTATGTGGATAGGAAGAAAGCACACTTCAAATCCGTTAACTTTTCCCGCTCCTGGCAGATCAGGGCAAAGAATCCAAATCCTGCTCCCTGTCGGAGGAAGGAGCAATATTTTCAGCTGATCTCTAAAAAGTGTGCAAGAGGAGGTCTGGTGGACAGGGAGAGTATGGAATAAAGGGGGCCTTTTCTTCCTTCCACTGCTGGGTGTGTTGGGGGGGCAGGGGCTTCTTGGAGGGCGTCTGTGGAAGAGGGGATACCAGAGAGAGGCAGTTTGTGGGTTGCAGCCTCCAGCTGTGTATGATGAACTCTGTAGCACACACGACCCTCCCTGGATTGGATGGCCATGCAAGGTTTGAAGTGCGAGATGCTGGGAGGCAAGAACCAAGCCAGTTCTGGTCTTTGAGGATGCAGTTTATTAAGCGAAGAAGCAGAAAGAAAAGTGAAAGGCGCACAAGCACACATGCACTCTGACTCTGTCAGGGAAGCAAGGCAGGCAATGGAGCAGCGTTCTCTTTGTTCCAACAGATTATAGAGGCTTTTTGTACATGAGTGGCAAAACAGGCTGCCAGTCCATCAACCCACCGTGCTGAAACGGGCAGAAGGGGGGCTGTCCCACCTTGGACGCCAATTACTGGGGCACCCATGGGCCAGGGGCATGATAGGCTCATGGCCAAATCTCATTACCTGCCTGACATGGCAGCGGATGGTCTCTAATCAGGCTTTGCTCTCCTCTCACCATATTGGATGGCGTGGAGAGTGAAGCACCTATTGTTAACATTTCTTGGCAGGACTGCAGCATACAGGGCAACAAACTCTCCCCTCATTTCAGTGCAGGAGACAGTCTTGGTCCACAATGCATTGAAGCTGTTACTGCTATTGGTACTGAATGGTCCCCTCAGCAGTGTTGAATGTTGAATGTTGTAGCCAGAGAAGTTAGGAAACAGCTGTGCAGGTAATAGTACCTCTTGGTGCTGTGGAAGAATTACTTCTGGTTAAACACTCCTGTGCTGAGAAGGTTTTCATGCTCTGTTCCTTCTAGGTTGGAAGAAGAACAGAAGCTCCTTTTGACCCCCTTTGAACGAAATTTGGAGTTTTGGCGTCAGCTGTGGCGAGTGCTGGAAAGAAGGTAACATCCTCTGGTTGGTTGGTGGTGGCAGCAGCTGTTAATGGAGTTAGCAGTGGGTGGTTGGCACTCTCCTGGGCTGTGGGGTTCAGGTCTGTTTCCAGAGACCATGAGAGTGGGGCAGCAAGGACAGTGTGGCTTGTGGAGGCCGTTGCTGGCAGTAAAAGGAGATGGAAAGAAGGGCTCTTTAGAAAATGTTATTGACAATTGAGTTATGTTTTGATGTCAACTGTCTGCTTTAGCTGTATTACATTTATTTTAATTTGTGAGTTGCCTTGACTCCTTTTTTGTGGGGAAAAGATGAAATATAAATATATATTTGTTGTTAACTGCTGTTAAGTCTATCTTGACTTAGGTGACCCTATGGATGAGAGACCTCCATATTCTCCCTGTTAAAATATATACTCTAAACGAGTAATTGGAGGGTGGTGGGATATGGAAGATGTTTGTGGGACTGTTGTGTCAGAACTGGCACCTCCCCACACATTTGAGGAGCCGCCCCCTCCCTCCTCCTCTCTGCTGGAGAGTGCTGGGGAGTGCTGGGGAAAAGGGAGTGAGTAAGCACGTGAGTGGAAACAACTCTCCCTTTCCATTTCCCTTTGCAGTGACGTTGTGGTTCAGATAGTGGACGCCAGGAACCCGCTCCTGTTCAGGTGCCGAGATCTGGTAGGTGTGGCAACCTGAGGGGGCTCGATGTGGGACAGTGGCTTCACCTTGCACACCAAGGATTCCTGGCTTTCCCTGCCCAAAAGTCCATGTTCTGTGCCAAGCAGACTGATGTTCTTTCCCCAGTCCCTCCTTCTTCTCCTGCCAACTTTTTCCGCAAAAATTATAGGCTGAGGAAGCAATAGGCAAATGTTATTTGTATTTAGAGACAATGTGTGGAGGAGAAAAGATTTGGAGCTGAGTGGGGAGAGGCTCACTGGAGGCTCCACCGGGAGCTCACCTTTTCCCACTGGTGTTTCCTGCAGACTGGGCTGTGACGGCTGGTGGATCTTGCTTTTGCCTCCCGTAGGAATGTTATGCCAAAGAAATCAGCCCAGAGAAGGAGAACCTCATTTTGCTGAACAAGGCTGACCTGCTGAGTGAGGAACAGCGCGCTGCCTGGGCCCGATTTTCGAGGAGGAGGGTGTCAGAGTGGTGTTCTGGTCAGCCCTGGCGGAGGGGAGGCGGCTAGCTGCACTTTCTAAGGTAGCATGGGGGGGGTGAAATTGGGGTTGGTGTTGGCAGCTTCCCTGCAAGCAGTTCTGCCTGCTTTTGGGCATCAAAGGGTCTTCTCCTCTGCTGCCGCCGCTGCCTCTTCTTCTTCCTTCTTCTTCTTCTCTTCATTTACACCCTATATTTTCTCTGATAACGGGACTCAAGCTTGCTGACAAATTTAAAGCAATACAAACTAAAAACAATGCAAAACATTCATAAAAGTATAAATATAATATTTGAAAACAAATAAACAATTTATGAAGTTTAAGTATTCCACATTAAAAATATTAAAATGTGTTAAAATGTATTTAAAAGACTATACCAACCGTAAAAACAGAACTGCCCAGCATTAACAGCCCAACCGTAGTCAGTCTGGCACAAAAGTGATGACCTGCTGTGGGAAGGAGAGCAAGAATGGGGTCGTTTTGGCCTCTCTAGGGAGAGACTTCCGAAGTCTGGGAGGGGACCCCAAGAAGGCCTTCTCCCACCAAACGAGCCTGAGAGGGTGATGGGACAGAGAGAAAGGCCTCCCTGTACGATCCTGGAGCTCTGCTGGGCTCCATGGCTTCTCATGTGGCACCTCCTCCATGTGCATCAGATGTGCTCAAAATGCTTTTTGTAAAAAGTTATTGTAGACTTAAGAGCAGTTCAGGCTCATGGAATTATGGAACTGGAACTTCCCTGCAGGGGCTCTGTAGCCCAGGCCCGCTGCTGCCACTGAAAGCACACCTGTGAGGTGGGCCACGCAACCTGTAAAAACCTCTGACAAAGGCGGAGGGTCTATGACCTTTCAGGGTGCTCCTTTGTCAAACAGTTCAAGATCCCCCTTCCTAACATTCAGTCAGAATTTGGAATTTGAATCCATTGGTTTGTGCTCTGGTCCTTGGAGCCTTAGAAAACAAGCTGGTTCCATCTGTCACTTGATGGCACCCCTTTGGATATATAAAAATGGCTGTCCCGTCATCTCTTAGTCTTCTCTTCTGAAAGCTCATCCTGTCAAGCTCCCTCAATCCTTCCTCATGAGGTTTGGTTTCCAGGCCTTCTAGGTCACCCTCCTCAGACATGTTCCAGCGTGTCCATATCCTCCTTAGCCTGTGGTGCCCAGAAGTAGGCAGCACAGTGTTCTGGGTGAGCCTTAGCCAAGGCAGAACAGTGTAACCCTACAACTCCCGTGATTTTGGGGCATTATATTCCTGTTGGTGCCTTCTAGAACTGCCTTGGCTTTTTTGGCTGCTGCATCACACTCCTGACTCACGTTAAGCTTATGGTCTTGCAAATATAGCTCTGCACCAAGGGCGGTCACCGCCACCTGCTCAGGCTCCCACCACCATTTCCATTCCCTCTGAACAGCGTCTCCGCCTCTCCCCTCAGGCCTGCTCACACCATTTCTGCTTTGTGCCCGCATTCCCTCCTTCAGTCCCCAGCCTTTTGGGGAGACGATTGGGCTGAAAACCAGTGTAGAACCGAGGCTTTAGTAAGCAAGAGGTCCAAGAGTCCGAGCTGTCTAAGGAAGGCCACCAGCCTCTTGCAGAGCTGCAGTCCCACACACATTTGCCACGTAGAAGCTTTGCTGTGGCTACAGTGTGGGTCCTGTTTCCTTTGTGCAGGGGGCAGAAACCGTGGAGGGCCCAGATCTGGAGGAGGAGGAGGTGGCGGTGGCGGTGGCCGAAGAATCTTCCCACCTGATGGAGGGGCAGGCCTCTGGCAGCTGTTCTGGGAGCGAGGCAGACTCTCGCTCAGGAGAGGAGAGCGACATCTATGAGGACTGCGAGGAGGAGGCCTGGCTGACGTGCTCCGAGGATGAGGGGAGTGGGACCACGGATGGGGCCCTGCAGGAGAACAGGACGGAGGAAGCCCGGCAGGGCCAGGAGCCCGTCAGAAACAGCAGTCGCTTGGTGCTGAGAGAGGAGCTCCTGGAAGTCTTTCGGTTGGTCCATGCTGGGAGGAAGAAGATCAGAGACGGGGAGGTGACGGTTGGGCTGGTGAGTTGGAGGGTTCTGGGCCTGAGCCCGGCAGAACCACCTTCTGGTGGGAGCGCTGGGGGAGGACAGCTTGCCTGGCTCTGGGTGGAGGGGAGGCAGGGCCAGTCCCACCATTGTGCCAGCTGGGACGGGGTCTGATAGAACTCGGCCTGGACAGAAATGTGCCCTCCCCAAGCAGGGCTGTTGCTGTGACAGGGACGTGGGGTGGGGGGGCTGCACCATGTCTTGTGCTGATATAAAGATTAGTTGTCAGTCCACTTCCTTTTTGTCATTGGATGTGTCGGGGCAGGGAGGGAGGAAGGAATCACTGTCTGGTCCTTAGTCATGGGCTGCAAAATCTCTGGGAGGTGCAGCCTTTGTTTAGCAGAGTGGCCGGTCAGCCTTTCCTGTCTGTGGGTTGGGCAGAGAGGATTCCGGGAAGCCAGTCAAGGCCCCTTTCTCCCCTCTGGGCTGGGACAGCCAAAGACCAAATCCTTACACCTGGTCCCGGGTAGAGATCTAGGCAGTGCAGCCAGTGCTCAGGTTTGGATCTGGGTTTGAAAGCCAGGGTCCAGTTGTCACACTGGGAAGAGCACCTGGGCATGGGCTGAGTGTTTTCCTTCCTGTTATACATATTGCTGTGGTCAGATGCAGCCCGACTTCTAGGCCGACGGAGGAAGCCCAGGGGCATGTTGTTTGAAGGGGGGAGACTGGGGGGAGGGAAGCGTTTCTGAGCATATTTCAGCATCGCCCTGTTGTGAATGCTGCCTTAGAGCTGGAGTGGCAGAACTCTTCCTGAGTGCTCCGCTGTGACTTGTTCTGGAGGATTCCTGAGAGAATCCTGCTTTTGCTTCTGGCTCTTCTTCTCATGTGGGCTGGCTGCGCTTTTCCCTCTCTTTCTTCTTCCCTACAGCTCTCCAGGCTTTCTTCTTGGCTGTCTTCTGACCTCTTACGAAAGTTACCCCTCTCTGCAAAGCGTGATTCTGGGTCTAGTTCAGCTCACCACAAATGCCTTGGGAGTGAGTGGGGCTGGTCTCCAGGGTGCCAAAAGCAGGGAGCGGATCACAAGCCGGGGCTGGCTACGCTCCCCTCCCCAGTGGCCCCCTCTGGTGTAACTGGTCAAGAGTGGCCTGGCCTGGGTGGGCTGAGCAGAGGCTGAGCTCCCTCCCTCACTCCCTCAGGTGGGCTACCCCAATGTTGGCAAGAGCTCTACTATCAACGCTATCCTGGGAAAGAAGAAGGTCTCTGTCTCGGCCACCCCAGGGCACACCAAGCACTTCCAGGTATGGCCAGTTGGCCGCTGCAAAGGGCTCCTGTTTCTGACAGGCCGTCTTTGTTGGTGTTGGGGTTTGGGGAAGGCCCTCAGAGAGCCTCTCCTCTCCCTACCAGTGCACCCTGAGCCCTCCTGGCTTCTTCTTTGCAGACGCTGTATGTGGCGCCTGGCCTGTGCCTCTGCGACTGCCCCGGTTTGGTGATGCCCTCCTTCGTCTCCACAAAGGCTGAGATGATTTGCAGTGGGATCTTGCCCATTGACCAGATGAGGGACCACGTCCCCCCTATCTCTCTCATATCCTTTTTGTTTTGCCTCCTCACCACCTTCTTCTTGCTCACCCTTTGTCCATGCGCAACTTCCTCCCCATCAGGAGTCTGCACAGAAAAGATGGTGTCCTTCCCTGGGCGTGAGGAAAGGGGGGAATACCTCACTTGTGAGGGGATATTCATACAAGGCCACCTCATGGAGCCCTTTGAAGGACTGCCGGGAAGGGACCATGGGGAGGGCTTTCCATCATGACGGAAGATGGCCGCTCAGAGTGAGCAGAACAGAAGGAAGGCCTGGGCAGCCCCTCCTTTGGGCCCATATGTTCCGCCTGTCTTTGTGGGATCTTTGCTGTTGTGGTGCCCTACAAATGGTCTCTATGTGTCTGCAGTAGCGGCGGCGTGTTTGGAGTCTCTGGAGGTTGGAAGTGGGACTCCAGGTTCTGGACAAGATCAAGCTACAGAACATTGCTTTCCGGGCTGGGGAGGGTGCTCTCAGCAGCTGTCAATCCAGGGCTCCCCCCTGAATACTTGGGAATGTCTTAAACGGGCCCTTGCACTTGGTCTAGTATTCTTGTGGGGGGGTTTATGGGGGTGAGAATAATTGCAAATAGACTATGTGGAGGGAAGGGAGGGTTGTCTGGGCTTGGGGAGTCTCTCCTCCCCGCTTGCTCTGGGAAAACATGTGAGCACCCCCACTCCCCTTCTCTGTATTCCTCCTTGACTCTCCCACGTCTGCCAGCGCATCCCCCGTCCTGTCCTGGAGGCGACCTACGGCATCAACATTATCAGGCCAAGAGAGGACGAGGCGCCCGACCGGCCACCCACCTCAGAGGAGCTGCTGACTGCCTATGGATGTGAGTGACTGCCCTGTGACTCTGAGGAGTGTGTGTGTGCACACGCACATGCAGGCCCCATCTCTTGGCCTCTGTTTTGGCTGTCAGCCAGTCCAAGGACCCATCAGCAGCCACATCTGGAAGGGCCAGGGTTTTCTGCCTGCTTTGGGGACTGGGGTGAAGTTCCCTCTTGTGCCCAGAGGGTAGGTGACTCTCCCTTGCCCCTTGAAAGCCGTCCTTTGCTGAAATAAGTTTGACTTGCCACTTCCTGTCTGTCTGTTTGTCTCTCCCTCCACAACCCTCCTCCACCCTGGCACAGATATGAGGGGATTCATGACTGATCATGGGCAGCCGGATCAGCCCCGCTCGGCTCGCTATGTGCTGAAGGACTACGTCACGGTAAGTTTCTGGTCGGCTCCTCAGCATAGGAGGAGGCAGCACTGAAGTGGTGATGGTGTCACCACAAGCACTGGGTGAGAATGAAAGTTCAGTAAAGAGATGGTTCGGCCCCAGAGAGAGGGAGACTGGGAGAGGACAGGGTAGGGAGGAACTGGACCCTTCCCCCTTGCCTGTGTAGAGTGTGTTTCACTGTCTGTCCCATCTGCCCCCCACCTAGAATCATAGTTCCAGCAAGTCACAGTTGCCCTGTCTGGGACCTTATAGGGATGCTGTTTTGTTTTTGTTTTTTAAATGTAAAACTTCTAGCAAAGTGTTCACTTTGTCACAGCATTTAAAAAAATAAGATGAATGATGCAAAAGGGTCCCTCTCAGGTCTCCTCCTCCTGATGTTTGGGACTTCAGCTGCCTCAGTTCCTGACCCTTGGCTGTGCTGGTTGGCTGGGACTTCCTGAGATGAAGTCCAAAATACCTGAGGACCCAAGTTTGGGAAGGGCTGGTGCAGAATGTCTGTTGTTGGGCAGTTTAAAATCTTGCTGGTTCTTTTGTTGGACGGTCTTTGCCTGCTCTTTAAAAGCTGAGCTGGGCCACCAAAGGGAGTTGTTGCTTGAAAAGAGTGTCTGCCAACCGCCCTGGCTCTGTGCTGGTTCATCCCAGTGGGACTTACTTCCCAGGAGACCTATGCAGAGAGGGGTGGGCCAAGGGAGCACGTTTGCTGATGTGCAGGAAGGGTGGGGGAATGCTTAGGGGGACGGGGTGGTCGCATGCACACCTGTGAATGTGCACAGGCGTGGCCGGGCCTGCTGCTGACAGGCACTGGGGGAGGGGGGAGGTGGGGGCCCTGGGGGAGAGGGGCTGAGACCTCGCCCACCCTGAGGTCAGTGTACATCGCCACGGGGGCTGCTTAGCCTGGAAGCCCTTTCTGAACAGCATTGTTTGAGGCATCTCATGGTGGGTTCCAATTCCTTGTAGCAACAGTGGAAGGCGGGATGGAGGAGGTGCTGTACTCTCATTGCCTTGCACCCAGGGCTGATTGGGACGCTTTATCTTTTGCGATAGCTGTGGTTTATGAAAAGAAAGTTTAAGTTGAGAGAGCTCAGCTGTTGAAACTCACCCCCCTCGCCAGCCCACACTGCCTGCCCACTCGTTGTTTGCAGGGTAAGCTGCTTTACTGCCACCCGCCTCCTGGAACAGAGGCCCAGGAGTTCCAGCACTGGCACAAAAGGGAGACCCCGCACAAGGCCCCACCACCTGAGCCAGGGAGACAGCGGGGCAGGAACCAGAAGACAAAACAGACTGAAAACGTGGTGGACGCCACCTTTTTCCACCAGGTAAGGTCTCCCCCCCCCGCTCTTTGGGAAGAGAGATGCCAGTGACCCTCTACTCTAGCTCTGTGTAGCGCCTTCCTGGTGTTTTGGACTACCACTGTCATCATCCTCAGTCATCGTGGCCAGTGCTCAGGGAGGCTGGGCATCAGATTGGGGCCTTTGTGCCTCCTCCCCACTGAGTGAGCAGTGCAGAGTCCATTGGGGTGCTGCCTCCCCTCTCCGCCCAGTCCAGGCCCGGCCCGGCCGAGACCTCCGTGGCTGCCTGGGTCTCCCAGCTCATTCCCTTTCCAACTCCCTCATCTTGACCCCCACGCACCTACTGCCCAGTGCCTTTTTTCCCAGGAGAACATCCGTGCCTTGACCCGAGGCAGCCAGTCGCTGCTGGGCTACCGGGGAGGAGTTTCCGGCCTGCAGGACCCGCTCCCCTCGGGTGCCAGGGATGGCGGCAGCGGCCCAGGGAAGCCCTGGAAGAAGCACGGCAACAGGAACAAGAGGGAGAAGATCCGCCGCGTCACCAAGCACCTGCAGGCTTAAGGGAGCAGCTTGGACTCGTGGGCGCAAGAGGAAAGCGTGGCTGGGCCTGCCTCTGGGTGGCTACCCTGCCAAATGGTGGCAGCCCCCGGTGCCTTCTCCCCGTCCCTCCCAGGGTGGGCTGCACTGGGTCACCCGTGTCTTGGCCCTTGGACTGCTGTTGGAGGGCTGCTGGCTCAGCCGGAGTTGCCTGGTCGTGGGGGTTGCGCCTGCTGCTGCTTGGTGGCCCTTTGGCTTGTGCTTCAGGGCCCGACCCAAGGAAAGCTGCTGTGCAGTGCAAGCCCAGTCTCTACTCCCTTGGGGGAATAAAGTGTTGTTACCTTTCTGCTTGGCCTCTTTGCTCTCAGCTGGAACAGGCAGAGCGGCGCCTTGCGTTTGGTGGCCCTGCTTTTCCTGCAGATGCTTTGTGCTAGAGCATGCTCCCTTCCCCCAGCTCCAGCAGCCCCCGCCCTCGTTCCCTTGAGGGGAGTAGGAGCCTGTGGCTGCCCAGAGTCTTCTCAAGCCTCATCCCTGCCATTGTGGTGCTGGGAACAGGCAGGCATGCCGGTTGGCCCCCTCTGCATACTGGGGCGAGCCAGACTCTTGATTCCAGCAGTGGCAGCTGCATCCACGGCCCCCGGCCTGCCCCCCTTTTCCGTTTTCCCTGAGAGGGAGGGGCAGTGCCAAGGGAGGCCTTGGGGAGGGGCCAGCCCACGTCCGGTGTGCCAGGTGGGGACATTACAGAGCCAGCTCCCTTCGGGCTTGCCTTTTTCACTGGCAGGATTTGGGCATTTGGAGAAGCACCAGCAGTTTCTTCTGAACGGGACTGGGGACAACCGTGACACCCTTGAAGGGGAGTTGGAACGGGTTGGCCCAGGCGGGGGACAGCGAGCCGTTCCCTTCTCTGCCAGGAGAGGGCGTCCCAGATTCAGGATCCCCAAGTAGGCCTGCTTGTCCTGTGGCGTGAACCTGCGGTCCAAAGGACACTGTTTCCTTTGGCAGTGGCTGTGAGGAAAGGCAATCTGTTGCACACGAAGCTGTGCTTCTTAAGCTTTGGGAAACAACAGTTGTCAGAAAGCCTTCCAGGAAGAGAGGTGCGTGCAGAATGACACAGACCACCCTCCCCTGGAGGGCAGAGTCATCAGATGACCACCCAACCCCCTTTTACCTGCTGAGATCCCTAGAGCTCTCTCCCGTGGACTCTCCTGAGTAGCTGTTTTGCTCCAGCAGAAAAAACTGAGTCCCATGGCTCTTTAAAGAGTAGCAGACACAGTGTGGGCACAGGTACGTAAAAGATAAAAATCTGCCTGCCATCAAGTGCCTGGAGGGGCCTACAACATGGAAAAGTGCCCCAAAAGTAGCAGTCCCATTGTTGACATTCATAAAACCTTCCTGGCTGATACTACTGACTTCCTAGTGGAAATGTGCAACCTTCATCTTGACTTAAGCCTCAGGGGTTAGACTGGAACCTCCGGTGACCTGCTGCTCGGCGCTCACCTTCCCACCCTTCTCTCTTGTCCTTCCTCTGGAGTTTCTCTGGTTTTTCCCTTTTAACCTGGTATGATGAAGTGTTCGGAAGAACTCGAAAGCTCACCTGCTTTTCCTCCATTTTGGGTTATCCTAAAAAGGGAATGGCTCAATGCTTGATTTTTGTTTTGTTTTGTTTTTTAAAAAACAACTTATTGGCCAGCGCAGCTACCTACCTCTTTCCCTTTGCAGTGTCTTTGCCCTGCAAGGGTGGCTGTGAGATCGGTGCCAAGTGCTCTCCCACCAGTTTCCGAGTAGTTGGCTGCCTGATTCCAGATTCCTGTCAGTTCATTCCTTTCCATAGCAACTGGCTTGTCTGCCCAAGTTGCTTCTTTTAAAGTACCCTTCAATGCCACAGCAGGCCTGAGAGTGGGTGGGATGCCCCCGCCTGGGGCCTATCAGGCAATGGGGACAGGCCCCACCTTGAGGAGTAAGCACCCCCTTCCCACATACACGCCAAATACCCCCTTGCCTTTCCGTGAGTAGACCAGGCACGCTGAGAGCCCCGGTTGCTGAGGGCAGAAGGTGAAGGGCCCAGTCAGCAGTCCCGGCCAAGGGACAATGGGGAAGGCGTAGCCCCACAGAGAGCACGTTCCCCTTCATGGCCCTTTTCCTATTGAGGTGATAAGGCAGGAGGAGCAGCACACAATGGAGGGCACCCATTGTGACTGCCCCCAGCCCGAGAGAAAGCTGGATTGGTGCCCACAGTGGCCTGGCTTTCTGGGACAGAATTCAGGGGAGAAGCGTGGGATGGGGCTGGGGCTTCTGGGATGCTTCTGGCAACATTCTCCTTCCTGCTCCCCCGGACCATCCCTTCTGCTTGGAAGGGTAGCTGGGTGAAGTCACAACAGCTCTTCAGATGGCTGCCTTGGTAGTGCCCACTGGCTGCATCTGATGGAGTGCACTCAAGTCTGCAAAAGCTTATGCTAACAACTTCCTTTCACCTTGTCCCAAAGGTCCAGCAAGATCCCTTTGCGTACCTTGGAAGTTATTTTTTTAAAGAAATATCCATGCTGTTCCGGATAAAGTCATATGAAGCACTGGATTGGGATCAGTGGAAGTGGGAGACAAAACTCTGCTTGTGCAGACTTATCCTGAGAGCGGACCTTCCGCCCTGGACAAATGCCTCCCTCTGCGCCTGTGGGGGAACCTGTGTGGCTCCCTATAGGTCACCAGTAGGACACTGACCCCGGCCACTGGTGTTGGCAGTTAAAAAATCCCCACCACTACCACCTGGCTGTTTTATGCTCTTCTTGAGAGGCTTTGCTTTGCAGTGAGTAATGGACTGGATGGGGGCAAACAAAGGCCGCTTCATCCAGATATGGCAGAAGAGCTTCTCATCAGTCAGATGGGAGGCCAGGGAACGGGGTCTGGGCAAAAACTCCAGTAGGTCCAAAATGCTGTGGCCAGACTAGGGAGCAACCACTGTACTGGCTCCCGGTCAGTTTCTGGAGGCAAGTGAAAATGCTGGTTTGGCCCTACAAAGCCCCATGCAGCTAGTTTTCAGGCTGTTTGAGAGACTGTGACCTTACATGAGCCGACCAAGTTCTGAGATCTTCAAGGAAGAGCTTTCCATCACTCCTGCCACTGTCATGGGCACATAGGGTGAACGGGGAGACAGGGCCTTCTCTGTGGCTGCTCCCAGACTGTGGAGGTCCCTCCCACAGGAGGCCGTCGTGGCCCCCTTTCTGTCCTCGTTTTGCTGGCTGGGAAAGACCTTTTCCTTTAGACGGGCTTTTGGCTTTTGTTGGTGCTGAAGGATTTTTAGTGGATTATGCTGGACTTCTTGTGATTTAAACAAGTTTTTAAATTATTGTTAATAAGGCTACCTACACCTTTTTTTAAAGAAAAAGTTTGTAGTTGCACCTACACTGTGAGCAGCCTTGCGTCTCATGTTGGGAGAAAGGCAGGATTTAAATGGAAGGAGCGAATGTGTGCAGTTTTGGGCTATCTGTCCCATACTGGGGGGAGCTCCATTCTGCCTGTTTCTGCCTCTTGCAGGAGGTACCAAACTGGGCCCATCTTGCTGCCAGTCTTGCAGTGTGTCTGCAGCTGGAACAGCAGCCAACCCTCTGCGTCTTTTCTTTGAGAAAGCCAAGAGGGACCGACAATGGCTCTCTTCTCAAGAGCAATGCCCATCTCTCTCCCCCTTTCTGTCAATGGGATCTTATCAGCGCTGCCTCAGCTGGCTGCAACCGAGGAGGTCTGGGTCCCCAAGGCCAGCCAGCCATCCTGCCAGTGGCCTCCCCGCAGCCTCAGGCCATTGTGCCTCTAGGCAGGACCCACCCCCAAGACAATGGGGCAGAGGGAGAGCCAAAGGAGTGTCCCCTGGCCCCCAACCTTTCTTCCTCCCCCTCCCACTCATCGACACATGCTGGTCAGCAGCAACCTGACTCAGGCATGGATCCTGCGCAGCCCCAGGACAATGGCAATGGGGAGAGGGATTGCCGAGAAGTCACTTGCCTGCTGGCTGCCGCCCGTTTGTCCAGATCTCAGTTGCTCTCTGGTTTCCCCTCTGATAAGATAGAGGCCTGGGAGCCAGATTGTCACTTCCAGGGAGACAATGCCCCCCACCCCCACCTTCTGCCCTTTGCAGGAGACGCCCTGGCCAGGGATCTGTGTGGGTGGGGGCCCCAGCAGGGCCACTGGCTGCCTGGACCAATGAGCCTGGGGTCAGGTTGCAGGGGGCTGAGCTCTGGGCCACAACCCAGCAACAGAGCTTGTAGGCAAACGGGGGTCCCCTTCTCCCCTTGGAGGGCTGGCTGGGCCACCTGGGGATGGGGGGGCAGGAGAGCAGGGCCCAGGGATGGTTTTGCCTTGAGCTGATAGGAAACCCAGAAGGGAGGAAGGCTGTGCAGGAATGTATTTGATAAAGACCTCCTGCAACACCTTGGGGGGTGATGAAAGGGCAACCCAGGCAGCTGCCTCTGTGGGACCCCCTCCCTGCAATAGTCCTCCTCTCTCTCAGCTGGAAGCTGGGTGTGGCTCCAAGGGGAGAGCCTGGCCTCTTGGAGGGTTCAGAGGAGGGCGACTGAGCCTAGCAGGGCTCACGGGCCTGGTTCTTCTGTGGAGTCCAGGTACACCTCAGTCGATGAAGCCAATGTGCTCCTGGGTGTGGCTCCAAATTTTTCAAAAGAAAATTTGATTCCTGAAACAGAAATAACCTGGGCAGAACAGGAGAAGAGATGACTGTGTTTCAGCAAACTTTTAATTCAACACCAGCCACATGTGCAAAATGAAACACCCAGGCCGGGCAAGCCTTGCATGGGTAAACAAGGACATTCTGAATCTTCCAGAGACCCCCTGGAGGCTTCGGACAAAATGCATCCAGGGATGGCTGCTGCTTTCACCGGCCTCCCTTCTTCTTATGACTTCCATTTTGGTGGCCAAAGAGATCTGCATTTATTTACCATACTGGGTAGGGGGCTGAAGAGGCAGCCTTAGCTGTTTCCCTCCTTTTCTTTGTTTTGCTGCTCAGCATGGTCAATCACTTCAAGTTTGGGAATATTTGGGGCAAGGGGGCATTTTTGGCAGTCCCTGCAGCCCCCTCCAGTATACAGGGAGGGAGGGGGCTAGACTAGATGACCCTTAGGGTTCATTCCAATTCTCCACAGTTCTGAGGTTGCTGCAAATGCCTCCCTCCCCAACTCTTGCTCTCCTGGTGGGTCCTAGCCTGGCTGTAATGAAGGGACCTTATGTGGGAGATGGCCAGGGCCCGTGGTGTTTGCTGCTCTGGTTGGAAACTGAATCTGAGTGAGAGGCCAGCCTTGAATCCAGACTGTGTGTTTGGGGGGGGGCACTGCTCCTTGCACTTCTCTTTTTTTCAGAAGCCTCCCAGACACCTCAAGGAAGGCCAAGGAAGGAAAGAAGCTAGGCACCTGAGCTTTAGCTGGGCGGAGGCTTGGATTTTGTCCTTCAGGTTGACCTCAAAATCATAGAATCCTGGAGTTGGAAGAGACCCCAGGGGCCATCCAGTCCACCGCCTTCTGCTATGCAGGAACAAACACTCAAAGCTCTCCCTTTGACAGATGGCCCTTCAACCTCTGCTTAGAAACCTTCGAAGAAGGAGGAGACTCCACCACACTCCCTTGAGGCAGCAGCAGATTCCACTGCCAGATGGCTCTGACTGTCAGGAAGTTCTTCGTGAGGTTCAGGTGGAATAGCCTTTCCTGCACCTTGAATCCATTGCTCCTTGTCCTAGTCTCTGGAGCAGCAGAAAACAAGCCTGCTTCTTCCTCGACATGACATCCCTTCAAATATTTAAACATATCCCTTCTTACCCTTCTCTTCTGCAGACTAAACACCCCCAGCTCCCGAAGCTGCTCCAAAAGCTTCATGGCCATGGTCACCATTTTGATCGCCCTCCCCTGGACACGCTCCAGCTTGTCCAAATCCTTCTTGAAATGGTCGAGCAGAGGAGCAACAGAAAAGTAGGTGGGAAATGTCTTTGGTGAAACCGGCAGGGGAAAATGAAGAGGCTGTAAACACTTTTGGCTGGAATCATAGCATCTTAAGAGTGGGAGGGCCTGCAAGGGCCATCTAATCCGCCCCACTGCCATGCAAGACTACACAAGGAAAGCGATCTTGATGCAGATGGGCTCCCAAGCTCTGTTTAAAGACATTTTCCAGACAAGGAGAATCCTCTTGACACCTCTGAGGGAATCCATTCCACTCCCAATCAACTCTTACACACAGGAAGTTCTTCCTAACGTTTAGGTGGAATCTCTTTTCTTGCCATTTGAATCCATTGCTCTGTCCTAGTCTCTGCAGTAGCAGAAAACAAGTTGGCTCCGTCTCCTATGTGACATCCCTTTGGGATTTAAAGATGGCTCTTATATCTCCTCTTTTTCTTCTCTTCCCCAGGTTAAACATACCCAGCTCCCTAAACCTGTTCCTTGCAGGGCTTGTTGGTTTGCAGCCCTTTGATCATCTTTGTCACTCTCCTCTTTTGATATCCTTCTTCTTCTTGAGCCTCATGGGGCTTGGCAGTTGCCAGACCTTTGACCCACCCTGGTTGCCCTTCTCTGGCCTTGTTCCAGCTGGTCAATGTCCTTCCACAACTGCGTTGCCCTGAATAGGACACTCCTAGGGAACAGTCTCAGGACTGAACCAGCCATGGATTGCTGAGCCAGGAATCTGTAGGATGCCATGGGCCAGTCCTGGCCGGGACTGACTGGAACGTGCAGGCCTTTGCTGTGGACCCCACCAGCCCTTTCTGTAGGGCTGGGCCCTGGCCTGCGCCTTCTCAGACCTCTTTGGAAGAAGGGGAGTCCTCACTTGCTTCTGGGGGGGCCTCCTCCCAATGCCAGGGCACCCTGGTCCCTGAATACAGCAGGCAACTCCCAGGAAGAAAGAAGAAAGAAAAGAAAAAGATGGAAGCAGCATTAGGAATAGGTCCCCAAAGGCCATCTACTGCAGCCCCCTGGCCATACAGGCCAAACATTCCTGAGTGAGAGAAAGAAAGAGAGAGATGGGCCTCCATCCCCCCACCACATTCTGAGGGAGACACTTCAACCATCAGACATGGGATGACTCTGAGCTGCCCCCGCCCCCAATATGCCTGGATGATGGGAAGGAGAGCAGCTTTGTCTGAACCTCCTCCTTGGCTGGGGACGGTCAACCGGTGGGCACTCTACTGCAGCATGGACACGAGTGCAGCCACATGCCACATTCTAAAAAGGGGGGCTGGGGGCTTCTCACGCAGGCAGACACCTTACCAGGCTGTTAGGAAGGGGGGGTGCATATCTCCCACCAACTGGACCAGCTCTCCAGCCCCAAAAGCCCTCCACACTGGGAGCCATCGCTGCATCTAGTGAAATCAAGTCCCAACTTTAACCAGGCACGGGGGTGGGAGAGGCAGGAATTCCCCTGCCCCCCCGTCTCTGTTCTCCCAGGTTTCAGCACCCCCTCCCTTCCCAAGGGTGGGCCCAAAAGTGAGTGGACGGAACCCCAGGGAGCACAAGCCACACAGCAGGAGGAGGAGGTCTGGAACTCACCTCAGGAGGCTCTCGCAGGACTCAGCTTAGAGTCCCAGGAGTTGGAAGGGACCACAGAGATCCTCTAGTCCAGCCCCTTGCCAGGGAGGAGACACCCATGCAAACTGCTTGAATACCCCCAAGACAGAGATCCACCACCCACCGAGGCCGCCTGTTCCTCGTCAAGTGTCCTCTCCTCAATTGGCTTAGACAGCTCCAGGGCTGTCTGGCAGTGGAATGTGCTGCCACAGAGTGTGGTGGAGTCTCCTTCGTTGGAGGTTTTTAAGTGGAGGCTGGATGGCCACTTGTCGGGAGTGCTTTGAGGCTTTTCCTGCATGGCAGGGGGTTGGACTGGATGGCCCTTGTGGTCTCTTCCAACTCTACATTTCTATGATTCTATGATTCTCCCCTCCCATCTGCCTCCCCCCAGGGTTGTAACATGGGAAGGAAGCCTCCTGCAGTCGGCCTCAAGGACTCAGGCTGCCGGGCTTCCGCTATTCTCCTCCTCCTCCTCCCGATTCTGGGGACTGTGGTGGATGCTGGGTCAGCGGGAAAACACCACATGCCTTTGTCTGCTGCAGCGCAGGACTGCTTCTGCAAGGGCCTGTTGATGTCACCCACCTGAGAGAAGGGCTTGCCTGCTGGTGGGGCTGAAGCAGCCCACCTGCCCCCCAGCTGCCAGTCAGGATCCTGATCCCCTGGGGACCCACTGCCACTTCCCAAATTGTCACCAGATGCTGCCACTGCTGCTCCCTGTCCTGCCCCCTCCCAGATTTTAGAAAGACAGGAATCCCCTGGGGGGCCACAAAGCAGTGGTCACATCTTGACCACCAGGGTGCCCACCATGATATTTCCAGTGAGACCATGAGAAGGAGACTGGGCCACTATCCCTTGCCACAGGCGGCGGTGGGGGGAGTGCTCAGACCAGCATACCCGCACCGTGGCCAAACATTAAGAGCCTCCCGTTGGCACAGGGAGGGTGGCTGCATGTTGGTTGGGCAGCTTGAGGAGACTGTGTGAGGAGCTCTGCCTCTGGGCATCTTGCCTGCTCCGCTCCCATCATTTTAGGATGGGAGGGGATCACACCTGAGCAGTCAGGTTTCCTTTGTTTGTTTCTGCAGTCTGTATGCCCCTCAGAGACCCATCACACATTGGCCTTACCTGGGGTGGGGGCTCACCACCTTGTGGTGAGCCATGAGGAAGTGGAGTGTCACTCATGGAGGGGTATAGGCAGAATTGCTTGTGCAGCCTCCCCCGGGCACTGATTGTCCCACTTGCTACAGGGGTGGTGGTGCTGGGACCTTCCAGCTCAAGACCACCACCTGTGCTGATTTACCACCAACACGGCTGGTCTTAGGATGGCGGTGCATGTCAGTTTTTGGTACCAGATGCAACCGTGGTGAGGGCTGGGCTGCAGTCAGATCAAGGTTGGGGTGGGGGGCACCTGGGCGACAGCTTGCATGAGCACCAACGGCTGCCCTGAGGGAGGGCGAGATCCTCCCTGCCCGCCTCTGCTGTCCTCGTCCTGCAGACCCCCTGCTGTGTCCATCCACCACCCCTAACACGTATCTCATGCTCCTCAGGATGTGTGCCCGTTCCGAGCGCCAAATGAAGTCCTCGGGAGTCTGGAAAGGCAGCCTGCTCCCTCTCAGAACAGGTGCTCCTCCTCTGGGGCTTAGCGACGCGGGGGTTGTGTGGGAAAACTGTGGTTGGATGGGGCAGACAGGGCGAACTGAGGGAGCAAAATCCATTTGTTCTGTTCTTATCCCACCATTCTTCCCCAAGGCAAGGTCGAAACGAGGCACAGACAGAACCCTGAGGATAAAAGGATTGAAAAACAGCTCAATCAGTTACCATATAAAAACACCCCTGTCTTAAAACAGATTAAAACCATTTAAAAGATGCAGCAATACCGACAGAAATGCAGCAGCACCTCCTTCCCTTTAAAACCTTTTGCGTGGCCCATTAATTGACCAGTGGCCATTTAAAGAGGAAAGTCTTGGCCTGCAGCGAAAGGAGGTCTGGAGGGGCCCAGCCTAGCTCCTGGTGGCAGGGAGTCCCGCAGCCAAAGCGAGGAAGGGAGATCCCGGTGTTCGCTCAGGGCACGCACCTGGCGGTGCAGCCGCTCAACGCGAGTCCGACCCTGCTGGGCTCCAGGTTGACCCAGCCTCCTGTCCTTCTGTGGGCGGGGAGTACGAGTTCCCAGCCTGCTGGGGGCAACCAGCCAAGCGCACTGTGAACTGCCCCTCGCACTCAGTCGCACCTTGAGCATCATGGCTGCCCTCGCAGGGCTGGTTGTATCTGCAGGACTATATAAACGTACCTCTCTCCCACCGTGCTAAATAATCGGATTACTTAACGGCCTTTCCTCTGCATCGCCTTCTGTCTTCCTGGACATTTTGGGGCTGTTCGGTCGTCCTCTGAAAAGGGGCACAGAACTGGCGGGAGCGTCCGAGGCGCACGGGTCTGGCCGGCGCGCCCGGCTCGGGGCAGCGCGGAAACAGCCCCGCTCCGCTCCGCTCCGCTCCGCTCCCCAGCGCCGCGCGGGGCAGCCCGGAGGGCCTTGCGGGGGCCTGCCGGGGCCGCTGACTCCGCTTGGTCTCCCGCTGGGCAGGCCCACGGCCCGCCCGGTAAGAGGGAGGCGGGCGCCCCGAGGCCTCTCCGCGGCTTTGAGGGCCCGCCTGCCCGCGGGGAGCCCGGGTCTAGCGCCGCAGCCCACCCCGGGCGGAGGGGCCGCCGTTGCTTCAGGCTGCCCGGGGAGGGGGCGGCATTGGGCGGAAGACGCCCGCCCGGCGGAACCTCTGGCCGCCGGCCCGGGGCGAGGGGGCGGGGCCTGGGCACACGTGTCAGCTGACCACGCCCCGGGGGGCTGGCGAGCGGCCCCGTGACGTCACTTCCTGGCGACGGCGGGCGGGGCGGGGCGGGGCGGGGCGGCCGGTTGGCCGGGCGACGGCGGGAGGGAGGGAGGACGGAGCCGCTCTCTGGCCGCCCCTCCGCCGAACGCCGGGCAGGTGAGCCGAGCCGCGGCGGGGCGGGACCGGGACCGCCACCGGGGGAGGGGGCGCCCGCCCGCCCGCCCGCCCGCCCGGGCGCGCGGGCGCACGCGCTCTGAGGTCCCGCCGGGGCGCGGGGAGCGGCCACGTGGCCGTGCGAGAGGAGGCGCAGCCCGCCCGCGGGCCCGGTCTCTGCCCGAGGCGGCTCCGGCGGGGAGCGAGCGGCAGGCCGGGCGGGCGCTCTCCTCTCCCGGGGGCTGCCGGCGCCTCGGGCGGAGAGTGCCCGCACCGGGGCCGCCCTCCTCGCCGCGGACTCTGGGGGGTCCCCGCCGGGGCTGCCCCTCTGGGGAAGGGGAGCCGTCGGCCTTGGCGCCCCATGGCCGGCTGGCGGGCCTGCCGCTCTCCCGGGGCGCCGGTAAGGGGCGCTTTCTCCGGGGCCCGGCCCCGTTCGCGAGATTGGTGGGCTGGGAATGGAGCCGATGGTGAGGAGAGGAGGAGGAGGAGGAGGGGGGCGCCCGGGCCCTCGCTGCGGAGGAGCCCCTGTGAGCCGCTCCGACGGCGGAAGCGCGCGGAGCCTGCCCCTGTGCCCTGCGAGCACGGCCTTTTTTTAATTTTGGTCTCTTAAAAAACGCACCCGCGTCTTAAAAAGGCGATTCAAGGCCTCCCTCCCGCGTTTGGCTTCAGGTTCTGCTTTCCGCGGGACGCTTCCGTGAGGCGGTTTCTTAATGAGCCTCGCGGGGGACTTTGACCCGCCGTATAAGTCCTGCTGGAAAGTCCGTTGTTTGTGGTTCTGAGTAGGATGACGCCCTCATTTGCTGCCCCGCTCGAGATTTTGCCTGTTTTAGCTTCCTGCTGAGCAGTTCCCTTCTTTCTAGGGAGCGATATTCTCTTGCAAAAGCGGTTATTTCTTTCACCAGTCCACTTCCATGCAAACTGAATTTTCTGGTGTGGCGGGTGCTGGTTGCAGCTGGTTCCACTTCACTTTTCTCTTGCGCAACGCGACCTCCGGTGTCTTGGGCACTCCTGCGGAGTACGGCCAGGGTGTTTCCCCCTCACACCTGGTCTGGTCTGTGACCAGCTGTTCAACCCACAGGCATTTTGAGGTATATACAAGTTTTGCGTCTTCGTTTTCACTAGAAGATGTAGTTCTCTAGTTGGAAGGTTGTAAAGTCAACACTTGCTTGCTTGGACACGTCCCTCCATCTTCAGAGACCTCTGAGGGTTTTGGACACAGCCCATAGAATCATAGAATCATAGAAATGTAGAGTTGGAAGAGACTACAAGGGCCATCCAGTCCAACCCCCTGCCATGCAGGAAAACCCTCAAAGCCCTCCCGACAAGTGACCATCCAGCCTCCGCTTAAAAACCTCCAAAGAAGGAGACTCCACCACACTCCGTGGCAGCAGATCCCACTGCCGGGCAGCCCTGACCATCAGGAAATTCCTCCTGAGGTTCAGGCGGAATTTCCCCTCCTGCAGCTTATATCCATTGCTCCTTGTCCTGGTCTCAGGAGCAGGAGAAACAAGCCCACTCCCTCCTCCTGGTGCTGAATGCGGATTGGTGCTTGAGGTTGTTGCCTGAAGCGTTTTGTGGCAGACGCAGCTCCTTTTGAGATTTCTGCTCTGCCTGGTATGGGTGTGGTGCCCTTGCTGGCACGCCGTGTTGTCACTTGTGGCATGCCCTTGTGGCACGCCCTTCCCGTACCATGTGGGTGAGATTCATGCACCTCTCCAGATGCTGTTGGACTGCAACCCCTATCCATCACAAGCCATTGGTGGTGGGGAGTTCTGGAAATGCTGCTCAGCAGCCTCTTGAGAGCTACCCACTGGACCATCTCCCACACCTGGGGGTATTTCCTGCATCCTCTTCCACCAGCATTTGGGTGTGTAACCCACAGCTGCCCTGAGTCCTCATTTACAGGAATAGTTAGGGACCTGTGTGTGTGTGTGTGTATTTATATATGTGTAGTGTTCACTTTGATTGTTGTCACCACCATTGTTATTGCTATGTCTACAGTTTCCTTTACAGTTTTCATTTACAGGGTTCCAGCTCTCTTGGCTTGGGGCGTCTCACACTGACTGGCATAGAAAGACGGACACAGGGGGTCCTGCTCCCAGTTTTCCTGCTGTGGGCGTCCTACCCCGTGGCCCTTTGGCCGGCTGCCAGGATCTGCTGCAGACTTACGGCTTACTTCCTGCCTTGTCCTTGTCTGGGTGATTGTAAGCATTTTTGCCACTGTTCCCTGGGGGGGATTCCTCCTGAGCTGGATGCTCCCCAACCTCTTTCAGGCACCTTTTGATGCTGAGCAGAAGCGTTGGTCTGGTTCTGCTATGATTTGAGCAGCAGTGGAATTGCTTTTCTTGTCACTGTTGTGCTTTTTCACACAACCTGCTTTGTGCGGTCCACTGCCACAAGAGGGAGTGGCGGAAGGATGGCATCTGCATTTTGCTTTCCGTGTTAGCTGCTTTGAATGTGTCTTGGTAGAGAGTCATTGAGAGATGTAGAGTATTCAGAGCACAGTAGAGTAGTATGGCAACAGGCTGTTTGGAGTCCCTGATTAATCAGGGCTTCTTGAGCCTGTGGGATGGTGCAGAAGGCACGTGGCTGGGGAGCCGGGAGCTGCAGGCCATCTCTTCTCTCAGTCTTGGTTCCAATGTGTGGGACAGGCTTTTGCTCAGCAGGAGGACACAGCCTTGCATGCAGAAGACTCCAGATGCTGCTCTCCTGGGTTTCCACTCTGGTTCTTTGGCCCATAGAGGTACCTCAGGGCCAGGTCCTGCTCCCTTCTCCCTCACCTGTATATAATTCTGTTGTTTGGGAATATGGGTGTGAGTGTATGCGTGTGCCCAGTGATGGTGGCATCCCAGTTCTTGCATTTGCGTGTGTGCGGTCTGAATACGCTCAGAAACAGTTAGAAATGCTTGTCAGGGCCCAGGGCTGGGCAGCCATCCAGCAGGCGTGCCTGGAAGTGGCTGCCTATCCTTGCCAGGTCCTCCAGAGATTTTGCTCTCTGTAGAAGTTAAGTTTACAAGGGAAGGCCCTGGGGGGCGGCGAGAGGAGGAGGAGGCTGGCGGCTGCTGCCTGTGCATTCCATTAATGCTCTCCAGGAACTGCTTTTCTTCTCCAGGTTTTAAAACATGAGTGGCTTTCAGGTGGAAACTGAATGATTCAATAATCTCTGGATGTCTTTGACTCATCATCCTATTTACAGGATTTCCTTGGCTCGTAAATGCAAAGTGTTGCTTAACCTGGAGTTGAACCTGCTCAAGAATGATGGAGCAGTGGAGGGCAGAGGTCCAGGGGAGTCGTGGCTCCAGAGGCTCAGGTGCCTTTGTGTGCCAGAGGTCAAGGGGCTTCATGTGGAAGGGGCTGACAGTCAGCCAGTCAGAGCAAGGCCTGCAAAGGGGGAGCCCAGCAGATCTGGTAGAGATGGAGAGGGTGGCACTGTGGCTTGGGGCCAGGTCTGCAGAGCTGCATGTGAGTGCGGCAGTTACTGTGGCCTTTGTGGGGAAGGCTTAGTGGGACAAGACAGTGAGGCCTCTGGAGTCCACTGAGGCAGTGATTTGCCAGCACTTGTCCTTGTGGGCAGCCAGGTGGAGGGTCTCTCTATGTGAATAGTGCTGTCCTCAGGTGGTCATGCAGCCCAACCGCATCAGCACAGAGCGTGATCCCGTTAAGGCCAGTGGGGCTGGCGCTCACTCTGTTGTGCTCACATGCAGCCTCGTGGGCCAGTGGGGTAGCCATCCGCAGCAGTCCCATGATTACAGCCCGTAGTGATGGTCCTCTTTGAATTGAAACTTAGCTTTCTGAGCTGAATGTGCCGCATGTTGGGCACAGTCCATGGAATATGTAATTATAGAAAGAATGCAGTTTCTGCAAATGTAAATACTGCTTGAGTTGGGTGCCTGCTGGATACAATGGTCTTCCTTAGGCCCAAATGCTGAAACAAAAGCCCGCATTATAATCAGAATACTCAAGATGGGAAGTGATAAAATGGCCATTGAGAGAATGACTTTGTGAAAGAATCGCTGGTATACTTGTAAAATTTCCAGGTATTCATTAAGTCATGATGTCATGATGATTGTCCCTGGTTTGTTAGTGGAGTAAAGTGTGAAGCTTTGTTAGCGGTCGAGCCATTTAGACTGGGGAGAAATTCCATCAGGGGCTTGTCTGCCAGGGGGCAGAGGACGTGGAAGGGGGCTGGGTGGCAGGGCTAGGAGCCCATCCTGGGAGCTGCAGAGGTGCTAATTTTCCAGGCTGGTGGGGAGTAACCCACCTTGCCCTGTTCCTTGGGCGCAGGTTGAAGAGGTGCACCAGAGGCGCTGGAGTGCAGCTGTGCTTGCAGGGGCAAAGCTGGGCTGCGTGAAGACTCCCCTTGGCCTCTGCATCTCAGCTGCACGTACATACAAAACCCAGGATCAGTGCCGAGGCTTATGGATACGAGTCAGGCAGAGCAGGCGCTCTGATGGACCGGCTGCCTCTTACGGAGGTCAGGTGGTGATGGGAATGGGGGCCGTTTGTTCCTGAACCCCTTTCCTTCCCCTCCCCCCAGCATTTGCTGGGCAGTTGCCCTGGAACCCCAAGAGGTCATGTGGACACTTTCCTAGGTCGGTTTGTTCCTCCTTCCTGGCAGCCCTTGTGAGGGTCTGACTGAAGGAGAGCTACCTCCATTTGGCTGGGGAAAAGCCCGTGCCCTTAGAGCATTTGGGCTCGCAGGCATCGTGAGGAGGCCAGGAGAGGGGGAGTGAAGAAGGCAGGGTGCTCAGCAGGGGTTCCAGGCGGAGGCAGAGTGGCCGTGCTGCTGGGCTTTGGCACTAGTTCAGGGGGGCACCATCGGCCCTAGTTCAGGGGGGCACCATCATTCCCAAGCTAAGGGTAGGGGCTTGTGTCTTGAACTGTCTTCATAAGTGCACGGTCTCTCCCCCCCGCCTTCTTCCCACTCCTGAGCATGTCTGTCTCCCAGGGAGAGGGAAGGTTGTGTCCCCCACCTGCTGAGATCTGAGAACTGCTGGCGGTGGGCAGGAAAGTGAAAGCGCCTTCTCCATTCCTTCTGCACCCTCCCTGCGTCCTAACGATTGCCGTAAATGTTCTTGGCAATGGAGAGACAGCGGTCTTGGGACCATCAGTCTGTAAAACTCTTCGGCCATCTCCGCTAAGATAATTTTGTGCCTCTGTAGCAATTCTGGAAGCTAAGGAGTAGCACCTCTCCCACCTCCTTTCCCGGTGCGTCTCATCAATGGGGCTGTAGAGGAAGAGCAACTGAGGTCCCATAAGTGGTGGGTAAAAGACCTGGTGGGGGACACAGACTACGGCCCTCGGCTGCCACCTCTGGAGGGCCCTGAAGTTGGTATCGCCCATACCCAAAGCCCTGCCAATCACTCCAGGGGGGGCTGCCAGGGATGAGGAATGGGAGATGGTCCCCCTTTCCCCTTGTTTCTGGACCCCTATGCGGTCATGCTCATCATGACAGCTGTCTTGAGGGAGTTTGCATGGGATGGGAGAGGTTTTCCCTTCTGCTGGCTGTCCAACTACTTTTGGTCTCAGTGGGCAGGATTAGACCTCCTTCAACTCTTGTACTTTGAGAGGTGCATGTGTGCACAGGACCTGGGCCCCTCCAGCTGACCCCAGATACAGCCTATGTGGTTGAGAAAAATGTGCATTGCTGATATTCTTGGTTATTGTTATTTGCCAACGAGTCAGTTTCAGCTCTCGGTGATCCTGCGAATGAGAGGTGTCCACCACCCTCAGCCGTCTGCCACTTTGCTCAGGCCTGGCAGACTTAGGGCGGCAGCTGTGGCTCCCTTGATGGAGCTGACCCATCACTCATGTGGGGTCTCCCTCTTTACCTACCTCCTCCTCCTGTTCCCCAGCATCGTTGTCTTTTCTAGTAAGTCATGTCTTCTCATGATATGTCCAAAGTACGACAGCTTCAGTTTAGTCATCTTTGCTTCTGGAGAGAAGTAGGGCTTGACTTGCTCTCATACCCATTTATTTGTCTTTTTGCCAGCGTGTGTGTGCAGAACTCTCTCCAGTCCCACATTTCCAATGAGTTGATTCTCTTTCTGTCAGCTTCTTTCACTATCCAGCTTTCAGGTCCGTACACAGAAAGTAGCAGTGGCAACTCAGGTGTAGCTGAGTCTAGAGACTGGGATGTTGGAAAGAAGAAAGGGAGAGATCGGATTTACCAGGAAGGACAAATACTGCCGAGCTGAGATTGGGAATTATACTTGTTTTAAAATGGAGTTGCTTTGTAAAACAGTAAAGCATTGTGTACCACCCTGTGTGGAAAATGGAGCGAGCTTGTTTTCTGCTGCTCAGACATTAGGACCTGACCCAGTGGAACCATCTCAGAAAAAAGATGATCTGGACTGACCACTGGCTAGAGCTTCCTGATGGTAAAACATCAGCAGAGCAGTGGGCTCCCTTGGAAGGCACTGAGCTCGGTTTCCTTGGAGGCCCTTAAAGAGCAGTCGCATGACCACCCCTGATGGATGCTTCATCTGTGAACTTCTTGCAGTGGCAGGGATCTGGGTTGGATAGTCCTTGGGGCTTCTTCCCAGCATGAGTCTATCATAGCATCATGGAGCTGGGTGAGACCATCCAGTCCAACGCCATTCTGCCAGGCAGGAATGCTCACTCAGAGCACCCCCAGCAAGTGGCCACCGAGTGGCTCTTTAAAAACCTCCAGAGAAGCAGAAGACTCCGACCACACTCCGATGAGGCAGCAGTGGATTCCACTGTTGAACAGCTCTTACCCTCAGGAAGTTCCTCCTAATATTTAGGTGGAATCTCTTTTCTCTGTCTGCAGGTTTCTTGGCCTGGAGTGCTCTTCTTTGGCTGGAGGTGGTGTTGTAGCCCATGACTCTCTTTCAGGAGAGTGGGCAGATGGGTGAGGGGGTGGTGGGCTTGCCCAGTTGCAGGTGTTAGCAGAGGGCTTCTCTGTTGTGTTTTTCCAGTTAACTTTGTGTCAGAGCGCACTGTTAACTTTGTGCCTTCTGTGCACATAAATCTTTCAGGAGGTGCGTCCCATGGACTCAGTAATGAGAGAGCATCCAGGGCCAAAGATTTCTGCCACATGGGTTAACAGGGTAGGTGGGAGGTCAGTCTATTGGGGCCAGGAGCCAATTTTCTGTCCCTGAGATTCTATGCAAAAATACCAAAATATACCAACCCAACAGGAAATCCTCGCAATACCGTAAGTGGCCAGAAGTCCACATCCGATTCTGGAATATGAGTGTTTTTTGCACAGCGGGCACTTTTAATGATCTGTGTAAAAGGGGAGTCCTGGAGGCTTCCAGGAGGGGCAGTTTAGCTCCACGTCCTCACGTATTTTTGCTAGGAAAAAGGTAATCTGGGAGAGGATGGGAGCACAAAGGCAGTTCTCCCCAGCTGCCCTCCCCACTCCCACTTTAGCCCGTGGGTAGGAGTTCTGGGTGGATCCTCACTGCATTTCTCTGTGATTCCTTTTGGCTCAGTTTTTGAGAGTTGCTGTTGGTCCACTGAGTCACTTGGAGAGAAGCCTTTCTGAGAAAATGTGTGAATTTGCAGATTGCAGGAACTGTGCAGGTGTGCATTTTGGGGGCATCCGGCACTCAAACTCCTCTTAGGATGTACTTTGCTGTGAACGGATACTACAAAGCGTGTATGTATGTGGGTGTGGGTGTGTGTGCAGGAGAGGGAGAGAAACAATGTGGAGCTGGTATCTTCTTTGAGTGAGTTGTTTTGGATCTATGCCCCTGCCCTTTTCCGCCTCATTCCTGTGGGTTCTGCCAGTGCCATTGCATTCTCTGAAGGGTATAGAGATTCACAGAGAAAACAAAGGCAAAGGGAAACAACCTGAAAGTGTTGTCCGGCCGTTCTGGAACCTCTGATAGGCTTCAGGTGCAGCACCAAGCAGCAGCAGCAGCTCTTTGGTGCGTGGTTGCAAGTTCTGCAGGAGGGGGACTCAGATGCCAGGAAATCCTACATTTATATAGAAATATAGAGTTGGAAGAGACTCCAGGGGCCATCCAGTCCAACCCCCTGCCATGCAGCAACACATACTCAAAGCACCTCCAGCAAATGGCCATCCAGCCTCTGCTTAAAAACTTCAAAAGAAGGAGACGACTCCACCACACTCCACTGAGGCAGCAGCAGATTCCACTGCCAGACAGCTCTGACTGCCAGGAAGTTCTTTTTGAGATTCAGGTGGAATCTCCTTTCCTGCAGCTTGAATCCATCGCTCTTTGTCCTAGTCTCTGGAGCAGAGCAAAACAAGCCCTCTCCTTCCTCTACATGGCATTCCTTCAAATATTTAAACATGGCTACCATGTCCCCTCTTAGCCTTCTCTTCTGCAGACTAGAAGTACTCAACCTGGCCGATGGGGAGCAGGTGAGGAAGGTGGGGAAATGCAGCACAGAATAAGGAGAGAAGTAGCACAGGAAAATTTGGCTAAACTAGATGAATTCAAGTCTCCAGGGCCAGATGAATTACATCCAAGGATATTAAAAGAACTGGCAGAAGTAATTTCTGTACTGCTTGCAGTAATCTTTGAGAACTGTTGGAGAACAGGTGAAGTCCCAGTAGACTGCAGGAAAGCAAATATCATCCCCATCTTCAAGAAGGGGAAAAAAGAGGACCCAAATAATTATCGTCTGGTCAGCTTGACATAAATACTAGGAAAGTTGCTAGAGCAGATCATTAAACAGTCAGTTTGTAGTTACTTAGAAAGCAATGCAGTAATCACTAAAAGTCAACATGGATTTCTCAAAAATAAGTCATGCCAGATTAATCTCATCTCTTTACGATAGGGTTACAAGCTTGATAGATGAAGGGAATGCTGTAGACATAGCATATCTTGACTTTAGCCTTTGACAAAGTTCCCCATGACATTCTTGCAAAGAAGCTAGTGAAATGTGGGCTGGACAGGGCTGCTATTAAGTGGATTGGCAATTGGTTGACTGTCCGAATCCAAAGGGTGCTCACGAATGGCTGTTTTTCATCTAGGAGAGAAGTGACTAGTGAAGTGCCAGAGGGTTCTGTCCTGAGCCCGGTGCTATTCAACATCTTCATCAATGACTTGGATGAAGGAGTGGAGGGCAGGCTGATCAAATTTGCAGATGACACCAAATTGGGAGGGGTTGCTAATACTCCAGAAGACAGGATCAAATTTCAAAATGACCTTGAGAGATTGGATAGCTGAGACAAAGCTAACAAAATGAATTTCAACAGAGAGAATGTGAGCTCCTGCACTTAGGCAGAAAAAATGGAATGCATAAATGTAGGATGGGGGACGCGTGGCTGGATAGCAGTACGTGTGAAAGGGATGTAGGAGTCTTGGTAGATCACAAGGTGAACATGAGTCAGCAGTGTGATGTGGCAGCCAAGAAAGCCAACGCAATTCTTGGTTGCATCAATAGGAGTAGTGTCTAGATCGAGGGAGGTAATGGTGCTATGGTATTCTGCATTGGTTAGGCCTCATTTGGAATACTGTGTCCAATTCTGGGCACCTCAATTCAAGAAGGATGTCAACAAGCTGGAACGTGTCCAGAGGAGGACGACTAAAATGGTGATGGGTTTGGAAGCCATGAAGCCCTATGAGTAGCGGCTTGGGGAGCTGGAGATGTTTAGTCTGCAGAGGAGAAGGTTAAGAGGGGACATGATAGCCATGTTTAAATATTGGAAGGGATGTCATGAGGAGGGATTGGGCTTGTTTTCTGCTGCTCCAGAGACTAGGACAAGGAGCAATGGATTCAAGCTGCAGGAAAGGAGATTCCACTTGGACCTCAGGAAGAACGTCCTGACAGTCAGAGCTGTCTGGCAGTGGAATATGCTGCCTCCTTGTGTGGTAAACTTTCCTCCTTTGGAGGTTTTTAAGCAGAGGCTGGATGGCCATCTGTTGGGAGTGCTTTGATGGGTGTTCCTGCATAGCAGGGGGTTGGACTGGATGGCCCCTGGGGTCTCTTCCAACTCCATGATTCTATGTTTCTAAACTAGAGATGATCTCTAGTTTTTGTCTCATTGTTTCCGTCAGGACCGTGGGGTGATTAAGGGGTTTTCATAGTTTCCTAGTGTGGCCTGTATTTCCAGGTTGGTATAAATTCCCTGGCTACCTTGATGGTTGCACTTGGAATTGTGAACCCATTGTGCATATGATGAAGCAAATGCCTCTTGGTCCTTTGTAGCTCAGGTGCATTGAAAGACAAGACTATGTTCACTGCAGCAGCCAACCAGTGCTGCCACCCCTGTGGCTGGTTGGCTGGTTCTCTGTATGAAGAATTCGTCAGCCAAGGGTCAGCTGTGGACTTATCTGTGTGGTTTTGGAGAGAGGCCTCTCTGTGCCCAGCTTGAAGGGTGAGATAGAGGGTGGGCTCTGTCCCCGAGCTGCTGAAAACCACTGAGGCAATGGCTGCCTCATGGAGCGGTGTGGTTTTGGACACTGCATATACAAAGTCCTTTCTGTTTCCTGCCAGTTTTCTCACTCTGATTAAGCCAGCACTGGTTTAAACATTGAAAGTCTTCTTCTTCTTCTTCTTCTTCTTTGATTATTTCAGCAGTGGGATATTTCAGCTTTTAGGAGCAGGGTGGGAAAACTGGCTAATTCTCTGCTAGAAAGAAATACCTTACAGGTCCTAAGTGCTCACTTCGAAAAATGTCACACACTGTCTCCTACTCAGTGACTGCGAGGTCTGGAAGGCATTTCCAGTATGTCTGCCCTTCTCCAGTATTGCAAGATCTCTGGGCAGTTTACAGTAAAATTGTGTCAACCATTCAAAATGTAGAGCGTTAAGATAGCAAAATTCAGAACCACAACAGCAAGAAATTAGATATGCTTCTTTTTTCTTTCTCCCAAATCTGGGCTCATTGATTCAGTTTGTGTTCTAGCCAGTGTGGAAGAAGTGGTGGGTTTGTTGTTTTCGGCCTGGCTTCTGTTGGCTCCAGGGTGCCTGTGGCAGTGAGGGGACAGTCTGCTTTGATGGATCTGCACATGGTTGTGGAAGTTGTCACTCAGTTTTTCATTGAGAAATTTGCAGCATGTGTGACTCACGGGTGGCACAGCTTGGTGACTCATCTTGCTTGTCTGCAGAGGGCAGTTGCCCTTGGTCCATGGGCAAGGTGGCTCGGCTTCTGCCTCTGGCAGGTGGGTGCCTGCTGTGTCTCCTCTGTACCCTCTTGGACTGGCAGCACAGAGAGAATGAGGGAGAGAGAGGGGGAGTTTGCCTTGTGAGCTTGGCGCATCACATGTCCATGGCAGAACTTCCTCTTTCCCGGCTCACCTCTCTGCCTGCCTTGGTGTCACATTGGACTTCCCTCCCAGGGTCTGGTGGGAGGACAGTTCAGTGATGGCAACATTTTGGAAGCGCTCCTGTGGGCTCACGTAACTACCCTGCCTCTTTGCTGGTGGCAGCCCTCTGTTGAGTCTCTTTGTGTTGTCTCCATGTTGAGTCTCAGAGCAGAGCAAGTGGGCCGGCAGGTGTCACACATAGAATCATAGAATCATAGAAATGTAGAGTTGGAAGAGACCACAAGGGCCATCCAGTCCAACCCCCTGCCATGCAGGAAAACCCTCAAAGCACTCCCGACAAGTGGCCATCCAGCCTCCGCTTAAAAACCTCCAACGAAGGAGACTCCACCACACTCTGTGGCAGCACATTCCACTGTCGGACAGCCCTGACCGTCAGGAAATTCCTCCTGAGGTTCAGGCGGAATATCCCCTCCTGCAACTTGCATCCATTGCTCCTTGTCCTGGTCTCAAGAGCAGGAGAAAACAAGCCCACTCCCTCCTCGACATGACATCCCTTCAAATATTTAAACATGGCTATCATGTCCCCTCTCAACCTTCTCTTCTGCAGACTAAACATCCCCAGCTCTCTAAGTCTGTCCTCATAGGGCATGGCTTCCAGGCCCCTCACCATTTTGGTTGCCCTCCTCTGGACCTGCTCCAGCTTATCCATATCCTTCTTGAATTGGGGTGCCCAGAACTGGACACAGTATTCAAGATGAGGTGTAACCAATGCAGAATAGAGTGGTACCAATACCTCCCTCGATCTAGACACCATACTCCTATTGATGCAACCAAGAATTGCGTTGGCCTTCTTGGCTGCCGCATCACACTGCTGACTCATGTTCAGCTTGTGGTCTATGAAGACTCTTAGATCCCTTTCACACGTACTGTTAGCCAGCCACGTGTCCCCCATCCTATATTTCTGCATACCATTTTTTCTGCCTAAGTGTAGGACCTTACATTTCTCTCTGTTGAAATTCATTTTGTTAGCCTTGGCCCAGCTCTCCAATCTGTCCAGATCCTTTTGAATTTTGATCCTGTCATCAGGCGTATTAGCAACCCCTCCCAATTTGGTGTCATCTGCAAATTTGATCAGCGTGCCCTCTATTCCTTCATCCAAGTCATTAAGATATTGAACAGCACCGGGCCCAGGACAGAACCCTGTGGCACCCCACTAGTCACTTCTCTCCAGGATGAGAATCTGCCATTGGTGACCACCCTTTGGGTACGGTCCGTCAACCAGTTACAAATCCACCTGACAGTAGCCCTGTCCAGCCCACATCTTACTAGCTTCTTTGCAAGAATGTCATGGGGAACTTTGTCAAAGGCCTTACTGAAATCAAGATATACTATGTCCACAGCATTCCCTTCATCTATCAAGCAAGTAACTCTATCATAAAAAGAGATAAGATTAGTCTGGCATGACCTATTTTTGAGAAATCCATGTTGACTTTTCGTAATTACGGCATTGTTTTCTAAGTAATTAGAAACTGACTGTTTGATGATCCGCTCCAGGATCTTTCCAGGTACTGATGTCAGGCTGACTGGGCGATAATTATTTGGGTCCTCTTTTTTTCCCTTCTTGAAGATGGGGACAACATTTGCCCTCCTGCAGTCTGCCGGAACTTCTCCGGTCCGCTAAGAGTTTTCAAAGATTATAGCAAGAGGTTCCGCAATGACCTCTGCTAATTCTTTTAAAATCCTAGGATGCAATTCATCTGGCCCTGGAGACTTGAATTCATCCAGTGTGGCCAGGTATTCCTGTACTACCTCTCTATCTATTCCGTGCTGCATTTCCCCCACTTCCTCACCTGCTCCCCAACCGCCAGGTTGAGTGTTTTATCCTTTTGGGAAAAAACTGAGGCGAAGAAGGTGTTGAGGAGTTCTGCCTTTTTTCTTCCTCCTGTTATTAATTCACCATCTTCCTTGCGCAGTGACCCTGTCGTCTCCTTCTTTTTCCTTTTGCTGCGGACGTATTTAAAAAAGCCCTTTTTATTGTTCTTAATGTCTCTGGCCAGCCTAAGTTCAATCTGTGCTTTAACCTTTCTGACCTTCTCCCTACATCTCCTGGCTACTTGCTTATAATCTTCTTTGGTGATTTCCCCCTTCTTCCATTTCCTGTACATGTTTTTCTTAACACTGAGCTCAGCTGAGAGCTCTTTAGTCAACCATTCCGGTTTGTTCAGATGCCTTCCGTTTTGCCTCCTTAATGGCACAGTTTTAGCCTGTGCCTTCAGTACCTCCCTTTTAAAGAACTCCCATGCATCCTGAACTCCTTTCTCATTGACTGTTCTTGACCACGGGATTTCAGCCAGCAGCTCCTTCAGTTTACAGAAGTCTGCTTTTTTAAAATCTAAGACGAGTGCCTGGCTACACTTGCCTTCTCTTCCCCACTGAATGCCAAATTCTAATAGGGCATGGTCACTCTCCCCTAAAGATCCAACCAGTTCTACGTCATTAACAAGGTCTTCCCTGTTGGTCAGGATCAGATCCAGAATATTTGATCCCCTTGTCGCCTCTTCCACCTTCTGGACCATGAAATTGTCTGCAAGACACATGACTGCTCCTTTTCTGCGTTTTGCGGTGATGGTTGGAGGGTGTCGGCTTGGTCTGCACAGCTGCACTCTCAGGCTTCCCTGCGGCCCTGGTGTGTTGGAGCAGCCTTCTGTACCCTTGGAGAGGATGGTTGAGTCACATATGTTCTTAAGTCAGACAGGGGAAGCAAACTCTGAAACATGCATGCAGACTTGAGGCCACATCTTCGGATCACCTTTTTGTACCTCTGTCCCCCCCCGCTTACTTCCCCATTTCCCCCTCGCCCTAGTCCCTTGGGTGAACATTGTGTGTGGGTTCTCCTTGGGGAGCAAGACTAAAGCCCGTGACTCTTGTTTCTTGGGTTGCTTTGGGGGCTGTACAGAGCAGGTGTTGAGTGCTGGGGATCAGCCGCTTCTGGCACCTGCTCCTGGCCCGTCTTTGGCTGGCACGCCTTGTCCGCACCAGTCCTCGTCTTAAGAATTGTTCCGTGGTACAGTGGATAACAAACCTACTCCATCTGTGAAGCACTGGTGCCTCTTTCTCCTTCTTTTGTGTCTTGCATTATATGTTTACTCCCATTCTGAGCACAAAGATGCCCATTGTACAAGTGAGGAAGGGCTGGGCTGCGGCAGCATAATATCCTTAAATACTCTTGGCTGTGGAGATAACATCAGGGCTCCGGCTGTGCACGGGGCAGGAGCTGAGGCCCCTCGCCTGCCCGCCCACCCGCCTGCCTGCCTCCCTGCCTGCCGTTTGTACACTTTGAATAGCAGTGCACTGCTGCAGGCGCAGCCGTCTGGGGCCGCAGACACATCCTTCACCCAGCCCCATTCAAGTGAGCCATTGTTATTTTGGGGGTTTCTTTTTTAAAAAAACTCTCTAAGGTGAAGGGTGCCAAATGCTGTAGAGATAAGGCTGTTTAAGCAGTTCTTTTTTTAAAGGTTTAGACAAAGTAATTCACTGGCAGGACTTCCCTTTCAGATAGCGTCTTGGCCATTAAAGGCTGCTTCATGTAAGTCCCAGCAATAAAAGGCAGTGGGGAAGAAGAGGAGGAGGAGGAACAAGAGGAAGAAGGAGAGGAGGAGGAGCAGCAGGAGAGCCGTTGGGGAGAAGACCAGGAGAGGTGCATCCCTGGTGCTTTCAGCGCTGTGATTGTGGGGTTGGAGGAGAGCTGTGCCAACTGGCAACAGAGGGAGCCCGAGGGATTCGTGGGCTTGTGCTTGCTGATGCAGGGTGGGTGAGGAGGCTGTCGGTGACTGGGAGAGCGACACTTAGCCTGGCTTAGTGTTGGTTGAGCCTTTGTGGCTCAGAATTCTGAGGATTGTAGATTGCCTTGTGCAAGCCGACGTGCCCAGGTTCACTGAGCTGATGCTTCAGAAATGAAGCTGCCAAAGTCCAGCACCCTGTGCTTGTGGTTTGGGTTTGGAGTCTGGAGCCTGGGTTTTCTCTCAAAAGCCTTTTTAGAAAAGCCTTCTCTCTTCTCTTCTGGTGATTTTGAAGTTGAGCATTCTGCCAGTGCACAGTAAGGCTGGGATGGACCGGAACGTTTTTTAAGGACTGAGTGTTTTTCCTTCCCTCAAATTATGATTTTTTAAAAAACATATCTTTGTTTTCAGGTTCTTAGGAGTCCTGGTGTGGGGCCCTTGGGAGTGGGACTGGGCATGACCTTCTCACTGATGGGGGGCACTGGGATCTGCCACAGATGATTGTCTGGACACCCCCCCCCGGATGTGCCAGGCGTCCTGCAGGAAGCCATAGCCCATTTCTTTCTGCTGCTCCTCGAGGCTTTTTTCTCTCCAGCCACTTTGGTCACATCATCCTGTGGGAACTGAGCAAGCCCAGTCCCCAAGGGGCTATTTTGGAGTGTCAGCCCCACCCCTACTCTCTTAAGGTTCCCCCACTGTTGCTGCTGCCTCTTTGGGCTCTGCTGCATCTACTGGGACTCCCCCCTCCGGTTGTCTGTGGCTGTGGAGGAGCTATGGAGGAGATCCCCTCGATACACATGATGGGGTGAGGCTGTTTGTGTCCTCAGGTGGGGGGCATTGCGATGGAAGGATATGCCTGTCCACACACAGGGGTTGGCAGTCATAGCGCCCAGGGTCTCTTCTTTGGCATCCTGTTAAAGGCCTTTAATAAATTTAGGGAAGTTAATGAGATTTATTGGGCTCTTCCTTCCTCCCTACCCTTCTGTTAAATTCAGGCTGTTTAGGGGGAAAGGGGTGGAGACGGTGGTGCTGGAATGGTGGTGGTGGGATTCCAGGGCAGTCCTCCTCTGCTGGAGACTGCTCTGTTTTTAAGATGGAATAAAAGGCATAAAGGGAGCCAGCAGCAGTCCTGACTGGGAAGGAGGTGTTTCTGGCATGTGCTTCCGTGGACTCCATCCACTTTGTCAGGTGCCTGGGGCTGTTTAAGGTAAGGTGCATAAGGAAAAGTGGCGGTTGCACCATAGACCCCCCCCTTCTCACTCTTAAATATCGCAAGTGCAAACTTTAAACCCCCAAAGCATACTTCAAGGAGCCCATGCCTGGGAGGATAATTCTTAAAAAGAAAGAAAGAACTGACCCAGGAAAGCACAAGAAACTTATTTATTTTTCCTGTCTTAGACCTTTGGGTATTGCTTAGTGGTGGCAGGGGGGATTACAGTGGGATTTGAAGTTCTAAAAAGCAAGTGCTTTCATAGAGGAGGAGAGGAATATGTATTTTGAGTGGCTGCCTGTTTGGGGATTCGGAACCAAACTGCAAGGCAGCTCAGGCACAGATTGTGACGATGGCTTGCTGTTGCAGTAGGAAGGAGTTGTCCCCAGAGATTTCTGAGCACTTTCATAGAATCCTGGAGTTGGAAGAGACCCCAAGGAGCATCCAGTCCAACCCCATTCTGCCACGCAGGAATACAGAACTACAGCATCTCTGAGGGGTGGCCATGACCCAATCTCTGTTTAGGGCCCCCACCCTCCGAGACAGAGCGTTCCACCCTCAAACAGCTTTTAACAGTAGAGACCCTCTTCTCATGTCTGGGTGAGAGCTCTATTCTTGTAATTTGAATCCGCTGGTTCATTTTCCTTGACTGTAAAAGCGGGGCTGCCAGGAACTTTGGGCCATGATACTTGCACGTTTCCTTTGTTATCAGAGGCAGCGTGCCCTGTGGGGAAGCTGTGGGGAGAAAGGGACGGGGTCGGGGGCGAGATGCTGCTGTTTCGCTAAGATTTTGAGAAGAACTTGCCAGAGGCCTCTGACTGTCCACTCTTAGGCCAGGGAGGCCTGCTGTGTTCTACTCCAGCTTCAGAGATTGTCTTTGTGGTCTAAACTGGTTGTCCCAGCAAAATACTTAAATTCCGCATGTCTTGCACACAAGCTGCTCTGCCTGTACCCCTCTGTGTGCATAGAAACCAGCGGAGCTCTGGTGATGCTGGAGGAGAGCGGCTAGCAGAAGTTTCCGTGCATGTTTCTCTGAGCGTTGTGGAACATTATGCGAAATGTGAGGAATTTCATGGCCTGCCGCCACGGTGACTGCCTGGAGGGCTCAGAGTAATCGCTGGTTCCCCACTGCAGCCCAAGGGACCCAGGAAGATGATGGGAGGTCCAGGGGAGTTATGGAGCAAGGCCGTCAGGATGCAGGTCATACCCAGCAATACTTCTCCGCCTTATCAGAGCCAACTGGGATGTCCAGGAGTTGGATCAGAGCCTGGAGGCTGTAACGGGTGGGATGGAAGCCACTAGACTGGAGCTGGATCCCAGTGAGGCAGAGGCTCCATGGACTGGTGGTTCTTGAGTTTGGGAATAGGGTGGGTTGCCTGCCCTGGATGGGGCTCAGGTCACCCTGAGGGAGCGGGTGTGCACAGCTTGGGATCTTTCACTGTCACTGGAAGCGCAGTTGGACTCAGGGTGCCTGGTGCCAGCTCTGCATGGCCCACTAGCAATAGTTTCTCGTGCCCGGGGATGATGGGACCACAGTCTCGGCAAAAACATCCAGTTAGACTTCTGGATGCACTCTCCAGCCAGGCACAGGAGAGAGATCCTGTTCTTGGAGACGTCCACTGAGATGGATGGTGTCTTCCTGGGCAGCGAGTTGGGGCTGGACTCAGTGGCCCTTGTGGTCTCTTCCAGCTCTGGGATTCTGTGATCCGTAGCTAAAGCCATGAGCCTGGAAAGTCTTGCTGTCTCTTCCAGTAACCCAGCACCCCAAGAGACCGTCATAGATTTCAGTGCTTATTCTGCTGTCCACTCACTGTGAAGAAGATAGCATGTTTTTTAAAATGAGATGCTGCCAGTTTGTGTAATGGAAGGGCTTAGAAGGCAGAGTTACTTTCTTTTAAAGGGAGAGTTACTTTCTTTTAAAATGAAAAGTCAGGTATCTTCTCCTTTTGAGAGTTCACCGATCTCACAGCTCAAACAGAGATGTTTGGGGCCAGGCTGTGTCTTGCTCTCCTCCTGATTCTGTGTACATCCTTTGGGGTGCGACTTATTCTGATGTCTTATGTGGCTTGAAATCCTGCGTGCTTCTTGTCACTCTGTCTCTTGTTTCTCTCCATATCCTAAGTGGGGCTGTTAGCTGTAAATGGTGTTCATTGTTCTCACATCAGTAGGCAAACGTCTGTAGCTAAACTGATTTATTGAGTTGCCCTGAGGATTTCTCCCTTTTCAAAGTCCAGCAGTGTGGCTGAGAGGCTCATGACTCATAACAGCGCAGAGACCAGAATGCTGTGCCAGCCTCCCACTGTGTGGTGGTTTTGCTCCGACCTAATGTGGGCAGTGTAGAGAGAATGGGGTATAACGCATATATTAAACTTGGTTAAGACATTTTTATCCAACAGCGTATTCAGGGCAGTTTGCAAAAATGCCCATTTTGTGCAACTTTTCCTTCTTTGTTAAGTTTTGGGCACAGTGGCGTCCCAGTGGGAAGTGGTTTCTCAAATGTGCTCCTCTGTTTATTCCACCCCAGCAGTAAGGGGGCAGCTGTATGTGCAGTACCCACAGACTGGAGAAATCTTTATCAGATGTCTCTTAGGTGCTTGTTTTCCCTCTTGTCTTCAGTACAGGCCTTCCTTGCATCTGACACTGAGACTGCCCACACCGTGCTGAAGATGGAAAATGAGGAAAAGGTCATCAACAAAGGCGAGGAAGATGAGATGGTAATTGGCTCTGTGATCTGGCTGCTTAGTCTTTAGAAAACATTTTCTTGAGCTCCAGAGCAAAGAGCCACAGGAGATGGTTGAAGCTGAGATGAATAACAGCAGAGAGTCCTTGGGATGCCTCTCTTTAATGAAGTGCAGAGCTGAGGGCAGGAGGGCTTGGCTTCCTTTGGGATGCTGTTTGGCAGGGGAGGTGGAACAGAGTGTTCCTGCCATGGGGTAGCAGCTGCCGAGCTGAGCTGAGCCTGGGGGCTTCTGTTCCCCCTTGCGCATGAGGACGTGCCCTCGTAAATGCACCTGTTGTCCTCCTGCCCGTGGGGGGTACCTTTAGGGGATGAGCCTCATGCCCTTCTCCCTCTTTGGATCTGCATACTGATGGAAATGGGCGCCCGCCAGGGGACAAACGTTCAGCACAACCGAGGAGTGCAGCGTGTCACCCAGTGGGACACAAAAGACTCCTGGTATCATGTGGGATGGTGGCTGATAGGGGTGGGGAGCTCTTGAGCCTGTGGGGCAAAATTTCAGATTAAAAAAATCCGCCACAGGATATAGCTGCTGTGAGGATGGCCTCAGAGAGCTTTGCTATTAGGCATCTTTCTCTGGCTTTCTGGGAGGGAACAAACTGGAAAGAGAAGCTGCTAGTTGATTCCCCCAAAGCAGAGTATGGAAGGAAGCAGTGAGGCTGACTGAAGCAGCGTGAACCAGCACATTTCTTGTCCATGTTTGCTTCGCTTTCTTTTTCCGTTGCTTTTTTCCTTTTTCCTTTGCTTGGCCCTTGTGCTCTGACCACCCTTTCAAGGTGAGGGCCACCTGCTTACCACCTCCTTTCCTTTCCTTTCCTTTCCTTTCCTTTCCTTTCCTTTCCTTTCCTTTCCTTTCCAGGATCTTGCCTGTGTCTGAGGCTTGCCTGCCTTGACAGCCGGGCACTTTCCCCAGGCAACTCTGACTCACCATCTTGCAGGGTGCTGCTTTTGTTCCCTTGTTCCTTTCTCTTCCAACTTTCTCGCTTCCTTCCATGCATTTTCTCTCTCTTGGCCCTGCTGCATGGAGTGTGGTCCATCACAGACCCCTCCTTGCAGCTTTGATGTGGGCTGCTGCCGCCGTTGTGACTTTGGCCTGGTTCCTGTGGAGCTTGCAGCTGCCTTGTTGGTAGTAAGCAAAGATCTGCATCTGCCCCAAACTCCCGCTCCAAATTTCTTCCCCTCTTCCTGTTAGCCTGGGCTCCTGTTGCTCCCATTTTCTTGATACTATGATAGTGCCAATTGAAATCTGTGGCGGTAGTCCAGGTAAACCTTACCTGTCTCCCCTGCCCAGCGCTGCCCCCTCCCTGCATATTTTTCTGGATTCCACAAGGGTTTTGGGTTCTTTGCTCCCCACCTGTCTGTCTCCTAGCAATAGCAATAGTGTGTGCATTTCTATACCACTTATCAGCTTACTGCTCTCTAAGCGGTTTACAGTGTGTTAGATGATTGCCCCAACAAGCTGGGCACTCATTTTCCAGACCTGCAGAAGGATGGGGGGCTGAGTCAACCTGGAGCACAGCAGGATTGAACTCACAACCCTGTGGCTGCAGTACTGACGTTTAACCCCTGCGCTACCAGGTCTCCTCACCACTGTGGCTTGGTTGGTGGTTTCTGACTGCAAACTTGGGTGGCAGGAGGCCAGACTGCAGGTGCTCCCAGGGTGCCCCATTGCCTCCTCCTTCCCGTGCCCTTGGGTTACCCAGTCGGGGCAGCGCTGGGGGGGGGTTGGCATCGCTCTGACAGCTCTACATTCTGCCTTTGTTTTTTCATATTTGTGGTCCATTTACCATGGGTAAAGGCATTTCACTGGCCTGGTGTCAGGGACAGATGGTCAGGAAAGGACATCTTTGCAGATGTTTCCTGAACGGATAGTCCTTCCTGGGATTGGATTATGGGGTTGGAAGCCGGCTGGAGGGGTGGTTGGTCTGTGAAGGTGGTGAAAGAAGAGGCCCATGTTTCTTCTGTCATCTGGTGCTTTGGGGACTTGGATGGCAATCTGTTGTCATAAGATGACTTTCCTGCTTGCCAGAAATCGTAACTCCTAGTTTTTCCAGATTGCTCAACATCCACCCGCTCTCTCTGGTCTACTCGTGACTTTGAAAACAGAGCAGTCTTTGGGACTAAGTTTTGTTTGTCTTCTGGTTTTTGAAGAGCTTGCAGTGCCCAGCTGCCATACTGATGCCCTGCCCTCCCCTGGTGGTGGGTCACTGCTTGGTTTTCTAGCTGGCAAACTCAGGAGAGGGTGAGGTTATACATGAGAACTGCAGGGCCACTGTGTGGCTACCCGTTCCAGAAAATGATTCTTCAAAAAGTTGGGGTGAAAAATTACCCGCAAATGCCTGAAAATGGCCTTAAAATTGAGCTGTTTGACTGGTTTCTCCTCTGTCCCCCCACCAGACCCCATTGAAAATGGGGCAGAGTTTTGGCCAGCCAGGCGAAGGGCAGGGATCTTCTAGGGTGGTAGGCTGATTCCAGGCTGTCTTGTCAGAGCTGTTAGGGTGCCATTGTTTCTCTGTCTGACTTGCTTCCCTGCAGGAAATTTACGGTTACAACTTCTGCCGGTGGAAGCTGGTTCTGGTGGCGGTGGGTGTGCTCTGCAGTGGCGGCTTCCTGCTCCTCCTCCTCTACTGGATGCCCGAGTGGCGAGTAAAAGCGACGTGCCGGAGGACGTCGCTCAGAGGCTGCCAGGTGGTTCTCCTGAGAACCACGGTAAGCTCTTTGGCGAGGGGGAGATGCCGGTGGGGCACGAGGGCTGATGGGTGGGCAGGTGCCTCTGTTTCAAGGGGGAGGGTTCAGCAGGACAGTGCTTGGATGTGTGGGCTTCCTGCCACCTTGCCTGTGGCTGGTCCCCTCTTCTCCTGATGTGCGGAGGTCTCCTCAGCGTGCAGGAATGGAGCCTCTTACAGAGGGGCCCCTTCGCTGCCAGCTTCCCCTCTGAAGTCTGTCCTGGGAGGCAGAGGGACGGCAGAGGGAAAACCTGGCTCGGCAACGCAGGCAGAAAGAACAGGACAGAGTCAAGAGAAAATCTACCTGGCAGGTAACCTGTGAGTGGTGTGAAGATTGATGGAGTCAAGAAGGGAGCTGGGGGAGAAGGTGGATCTTGAACGTGTACAGACTGCTGCAATGCTCTTTATGTGGGCTGCCCTTGAAAAGAGTTTGGGAGCTCCATCAAAGGCAAAATCCAGCAGCCAACCTGGTGTCCGGTGTGCATTCTAAAGACCGCATAACACTGGTCTAGCAAGAACTGCACTGGCTTCCAATTTGCTTCGGAGCTCAATTTAAGGTGCCAGCGCGGACCTACAGAGCCCTCAAGGACTTGGGGCTGGGTGTCTGCGGGACAAATGTCTCTTCCTATATTAGCTTGCCAGGAATTTGAGGCGCTCAGAGTAGGCCCTGTTGTGTGTCCCAACACCTTGGAAAGTTAGGTTGGTATGGACACATAGGAGGGCTTTCTCTCTCTCAGACCCTCGACTGTGGAACGCCCTACCCGGGAAGTTAAGCTGTCCTCATCTCTTTCCAGCTTCTAGCGGGCAGCCAAAACAATATTGTTCTACCTGGCCTTTGACGCTTGAAATTGCTTCATTTTAACTATTTTAAAATTCTGTTTTAGGACTCTTTTTAGATGCGTTTAATGTGTTTCTAAAGTGCTTTTGTCTTTGTATTGCTTTAATTGCTTTTATTTGCCCGTTGCCTGGGGAGCTCTTGTGGGTTGGGAGGCAATGTAGAAATAAATAAATACATGAATTCCAAACATGCAGAAGCCAGTTTCCTTGCTTGTCTTGAGTGCGGAGGGACGATGCTGAGGAGGGTGCAGCAGGAGTGCTGGAGCAGGCTGGGAAGCAGAGTGGCCAGGTGGGCAACAGAGCGGGATGGAGAGAGAGAGGCTGCCGTTAGCAGGAAGGGGACAGGGCCCGGAGAGGCTTTGGAGGTCCAGTGAAGGTCTTGAAGACTCTCCTGGCTCCTTTTGGGCCTTCCCATGTCCAGCCTCTGCCTGCCGGGCTGCTGGTACCAGGGGTTTGTGTGTCCTCTGTTCGTCTTGTGAGTCCCCCTCCCAGCAAAAACTGGGGAAAGGTGCTCTGTTTGGCCAGAAAAAGGGACACTTTTCTCTTCCATAGTCCCAATGGGTGGCAGGGCCAGCACTGGCCCTAAGAATGGCGGAGAGCCCAATTACAAGTCTTCCCCCGGCACTGCCGTCTCTGCTTCCCTGCTTGGGACGCCTGTCTGGCCAGAGCCCTTGATGGATGAGGGGGGAGGCTCTGGCTGGAGAGCCCCTCGAGTGCAAGCAGAATGCCACCAGGCTGCCTGGGAGAAGCATGGTGGCCCCCCCCACCTGGTGTCCAGGGCTGCTCCGCTTCCCACTGTGCCAGGCAGAGCTCTGAGGTGATGGAGACCATCTTGCATTTCCCCCCTTTTTTGACATCTACCTTCCTTCCCACCCCAGGATGAATTCCAGACGTGGTTTTGCGCGAGAGTCCGCACTGTGCTATCTTTGGGACTCCACCCATTGCATATTCCAAAGTACGTGTCAGAGAAAGTGGCCAACGGTTGCAGTACTCACTTGTGCACCACCCCTTGTGATGAAGATGGAGGCAACCTCAGCAGCTGCTCCAAGGCTCACCTGCAGGAGGTATTGGGGGCTGGTCGGCCAGTGGTCCTCTTTGTGGGAGCCCCCCAAATACAGAGCTCTAGGTTATGCCCCATGGCTTCCACCTGGTGATAACCTTGGGGTGCCTTCTTCCACATGAGGACAGCAGAGCTTTTGCTGGCTGAAGTGGAAAATGAGTCAGTGCTCTCCACCTTTCTTCACTAGACCCCACTGTCTGAGGTGCTGCTCCCCAAAATAACCCCCCACCCCCACAAATAAGTTTTTAGACCCTTGCTGGCAGATTGTGACTGTTTGCTGGTGCACCTGGCAGTTTACAATGTTGTATGTTGGCATACGTGACTGCTAGGAAGGCTGTGATCTCTAATATAAAAATATTGTTTCTCTCTGCTCAAGTGCATGGAAGATGCTGTCTCACGTTAAGCAATTAGGTGGTATCTGTTGCAAGGGGGAGTGGGCAGAACTGCAGTAATTTTGTATCTCCTTTTTTAAAACCCTTAGCAGCTCAGCTTGGTTTTATCAGACATATTGGCCGAGTTGCCTACTTGGCCTTTTTTAATTGCTCACTTGTTTCTGTGCCTTCCAGATCCGATGTTTCACCCATCACAGCCTGAAGTATTTCTGGAATGATGTAGTCCAAAACTTTGGCACCATAAAGTAAGAACTTGATACTGAATTGGAATTTAAAGTAAGACGTTGGTGCACTGTCGCTGCGCTTCTGGTCTGATTTCAAGGGGCTTGGGGAGATTGGGACCCTGCTAGTTGACGGAGTGCCTCTCAGACATGGGCGGGGGGTGAGAGGAATAAAAGTATTTTTAAAGGAAATGTGAAAAACCAAAGAAATCCTCTTTTTCTTTCAGCTCAGAGGCAATGACAAAAGAAAGGGGCCTTTTCTGTTAATGTGTGTGTGTGTGCACGTGTTTCTTTTAATGATCTCCACTTGCCTTAGGGGTCTGGATGAATTGACATCCTGTTCGTCAATCCATAATGAGCACAGCAGAGGGCTGACCAACGGAATGCAGGATCACAGGTATGCCTTGCCTGCGGAAGCATAATCTACCTGGCTTCTGGAATTGGTTGAAGCCCTAGGTTGCTATTTTTAACATGCGACATAGGTAAAATCCTGCTTCAGCAGGATTTACTCACTTCCTGTCTGTGCAGTTTAAAAAGTAAACCCTCCTTTTGAAAAACTGACATCATAGTTTGTGGGCTGTACACTCCAGTTGTTGACTTTTGCCTCCATTTTTGGATCGATGATCACCGCCATTGACTTAAGCCCCAGAGAATCCATCCTGCCTGTGGCTCTTCCTACCTGCACCCACTCCTTTTTTGCTCATTCTCTCGTGTTCTCCTCTTCCCTGCATCCCAGGCAAACCACTGCAATTCCCACTGGTTTTCAAGTTCTCTGGCAGGGGAGCCTCAGGAGCCCACAAATTTCAGTGGTGGCCAGAATCGTGGCAGAGTATGGGTCCATGGTGGTGATCTAGGGCATCTCTTCCTCTTCCTGACATTAAGGCCCCTGCAAAGCAGGCGGTTTGCACTTCTCTCCCTCTTCACCTGCTGCCCGCCAGCTCCTTGTTACAGATTGGCCTTGCTCTCTTTCTTAGCAGGAATGTAGTTGTAGCTTAGTGCCAGCAAACAAAATATAAATGTTTTTGTTTTCATCACCTTTTGATACAGAAAATTATTCTATGGAGTAAATGAAATTGCCGTGAAAGTGCCTTCCATTTTTAAACTTTTGCTTAAGGAGGTAAGAATCTTGTGCGTGTGTCTCTCTCTCTCTCTCTCTCTCTCTAAAGGGTGGGCATTTGAAGTTTAGTTGGGTTCAGACCTGTGCTGCTTCCAGGCATGGTGTCACCACTGTGATCTCGAGTGGTAATTACTGTGTTTCAAGAGGGTAGGTGCTCCAAGATTTCCCTTCTGGCCCAGGGGGGTTTGGAAGTACAGCTCTACATCTTGCCAGCTGGCCTGGAGCATGCACCACGGGATGGTGTGGGATTCTGTGGGGCTTGGCTGCATCTCTCTCTCTCTTTTCCCTCTTATCAAAAATAATTCAGAGAGAAAAAAATACTGTGCAAAAGACCCAAAGACCTCATCAAAGAGGCCTTTGAGTCTTTTGCACAATATTTTCTTCTCTCTGAATTAATTCTCTCCTGCCTAAATTACATTATCTTGTAAGGTTTGATAGTGCTGTTTTGTTAATGATTAGCCTATAAACCACTTTAACTGATTGGGAAAAACCATACGCAAGTTTGGCAAATAATGCAGGTATTTTTTTAAAAAAATCTGAACTTGCAACCTCTATATATTTGTCCCTGAAGAGCTGTCTGTCTCTTAAATGTGGTACTGCCTGTGGCACCTGTGCTGTCTTCCAGGGGTCTCCTCTTGTACTCGGATCTGTCGGTGGGACTCCTCTGGAGGGCAGCTGCCTGGCTGGGCCTTGGGGATCAGGCTCTCCTTGGAGCCACTTGGGAGGGGCTGAACTGGCCTTTTTGGATCTGAAAGTGACACCCCCCATCCCTCCGTTCCCCCTGCATACAGCACTAAAGCTGCAAAATGTATCTCATCTAAGGCTGTAACCCTCCCCCCAGTTCTCTAGAGAGGGGAATGAAGCAAAAGCTACAAGGTGCCATCTTGCAGAAGGTATAACCTGTTTGGTTTTGTTTTTCTCTCTCTTTCCGCCCTTCCCTCCCACTTCCGTCCACCCCCAGGTTCTCAATCCTTTTTACATTTTCCAGCTGTTCAGTGTGATCTTGTGGAACGTAGATGAATATTACTACTATGCAGCAGCGATTGTGATCATGTCTCTGATATCCGTGGTTAGCTCCCTGTACACCATCCGGAAGGTAGGGTCCGAGTGCTGCTCCCCCTGCCCCCCCAGGTGCCAGCTTGCCTGCCTGTCTCACAGGAGAGGCACAAGGTCCTTATTGCTGGCTGGTGCCCCTCTGGTGTCCTTCCTCTCCTGCAGCCTTTTAAGAGGAAGTAGTCCCAGCTGCTCATGTGTGTCACTTGGCCCCAGGGACTACAGAACGCTTACGGTCTCCCTTCTCCATCTTCTCTTAACTGGAAGGTCAGATCCTGTTGCCCCTCCACGAAGCACTCCTGGCTGAAGGAGCCTCTGTGGACTCCCTTCTGAAAACATGGCAGACATGAGACCCCTTACCCCTGTGGTGGTACCTTTTGGGCCCTTGTGCAGCAGATGCATTTTGGCTCATGGTTATGTAAGGAGAGTTCCACAAGGGTCAAACATTTTGTGTGGGCTGGAAGCCTGGTTTTGCACAAAGCTCCACACTGTGCTGTCTTTGGGGCCCCAAAGTACGAGTCAGAGAAGATGATCAACAGTTGCAGTGCTCCAAAGCAGGGCAGAGTGGTTGCTCTTTTGGGAGGAGAGTGATCCTCTTCAAATTGAGCTGTCTGCCGACTTGCTTCCTGCTGGGCAGATCTGCTGGTGGCTGCTGGTCCCTTGGCCAGTTTCTTGGGTCGGGTTTTCTGTTTTTTAGCCCTGCTACAGACTCCAGACCATAAGTTGGAAATGCAGCTGTTTTGGATGACAGTTCCCAGAATCCCCCATGGGGCATGGCTTTGTTGGTGGGGGATTGTGGAAGTTGTCATCCCTCTCAAAATAATGATTCTGAGTACTGGTCCAAGGAGCACTGTGGGGCAGGTTCAGCTGGTTGTCCCAAGTGACCCCATGGATGGATCTGGCTGGTCAAGCACTTCTGGCCAGTGATGGCTTCTCCTCCTCCTCCTCCCCTCAGCAATACCAGATGCTTCATGAGATGGTGGCTGCCCACAGCATCATCAGAGTGTCGGTCAGCAGAGCAGATCAAGGTAGGCTGCTGGGCAGGCTGGCTGGACGGGCAGTTTATCCAAAGGGGGAGAGAGACGTGGTGGGACCCACGGCCCTACGGACTCCTGACCTCTGCCCCACTGAACTTGTGGGGGAATCAGAAGAGGAGGGTGGATCTAACTGTTCCGTGGAGGCATTGGCAGGGTGGATTGACTGTGCCTGGTGGGAAGAATTCTCTGCGTGTGTGTGTGTGTGTGTGTGTGTGTGAGAGAGAGAGAGAGAGAGAGAGAGAGAATTGTGGGCTGTGAACCAGGGAGGGTCTGCTGGTGGCATCGCAGGAGACGGGATCCCCTGTGCTACATTTTTCTGCTCAGGGAATTGTGTGGCTTTGCAGATGTTGGTGGGACTGCATCTTCCAGCATTTCTTACCACTGGCCGGGTTGGCTGGGGGACTGTAGGGAGTTGCGGAAAGTCTGTGTGATTCCTCTTCCCCCATAGATCTTCTCCTTTGGGGCTTTTGAGGTCCAACATGGGCCTCTATATGTGTATATTTGGGAGATAATGCTTCCCCCTTTAGTCTTCCTCCTCATAGGATGGGAGCGCACGAAGGAGAATGTTTGAGCATGCAGGCCTTTCCAGTATCCCTTGATGGGGGCGGTGGGGAGGAAAAGGGGGCTCACCCTTTGTAGGGAGCTTTGCCTTTGGCTCCCTTGCAGTAGCCTCTCTGGAAGAATCCATCCCTGTTCCTTCTGCCCTGGGTTCTTGTGTTCAGCACCTCACTCCCTATTTGCAGAATACAAAGACATGGCCACATTAGTCTGGATACACGCTGCAGGCACATTCTGTCTAGTACCCAAAATGCGTAAACAGGGCAACCCTGGATGGCCGATTGTCTCAAGCGCTGGAGCACTCAGAGCTGGTGCCCCAGGATAGATGGACAGTATCCTTGGACTGTGTGCCACCAACATTCCTACCTGAGTGAAGGATACTACTAACTTCTTGGAGAGGAATTACAGTCCATTTACAACCTCTCAGGTAACACCATCTCAGCCACAGTGGAATCCCAGCATACCAGCTGCCCACACAAGGATGGACAACAAGCAATTGGGAACTTTGCTCCAGATGGACCATAGCAGAGCTGGCTGCCAAGGTTTCTCACTTTGTTCTCACACACAACTGCTTCAGTTTTGAGAGGAACACCTACCTTCAGATTTATGGTACTGCTGTGGGCACATGCACGGCACCATCGGATGCCGCCATCTTCATGGCTGACCTGGAACAACCTTTCCTTCACTTCTGCACCCAGAAACCCCTCTTCTACCTTAAGCACACTGTCTTTATTGTTTGGACTTATGGAGAGGACTTGCTCAAGACAATTCCACCAGAACTTCAGTGACTTCTGCCCTGCCTTCAGTCTGAGCCTAGAACTCTCGACAGAACAAGTTCAGTTTCTGGACACCGCTGTACGGCTAGACGACAGGCATTTAAGCATCACATGATATTGGAAATCCACTGATCGCTACACGTACTTACATGTCTCCAGTTTCCACCCTAAATACGCTATCAAATCCATAGTTTAGAGTGAAGCCTTGTGGTACATTTGACAAGGATGCCAAATTCTTGGAATTAAAACAATCTTTCCTCATGCCACAGTGCCCACCATATGAAGGAGAAAAAAAATAAACCGACAAGGCAAGACTTCTTTCCAGGACGAAGCTTGTTACAGAGCAGACTAAAGACGGGAAATGACAGAACTCCGCTGGGGGTCACATACAGCTCCCAACTGAGATTGCTCAGGCGTATTATCAGTGAACAGCAGCTGTTAAGGATGATGTTGCTGCCCTCTTGAGGGATCCTGGTGGCAGGCCTTTACTTGCCCACAGACAGCCAGTCTCAAACAATTACTTACCTAGAGAAGAATGCACAACGTGGATGGGGAAATGGGTACAAGACTTTGCCGCAATCCAGATGCTAACTCTGCCCACATCATTTACTTGGGAAACATCATCACAGGGACTTTGACTTGCTCATCTTTCTAATGTGACATATGCTATCCTTAATCAACAGTGCCCTTCTGCATTTGAATGTTGACATTGAGCACACAGGCCTGTAACTGTTCCAGAGTATATAAATGGACTTACGGTTACACATTAGGAATGGAAATTAAAAACCAAACAAAAGAAAAAAAAATTGCAGAACACTTCAGTCTTCCTAATCTTCTGTCTCAGACTTCAGAACAGCAGTCCTTTAACAAAAAAAGTTGAAAAGGAGATTGGAAAGAGAAACAGCAGAACAGATGCATCCACAAAGCTCCAGTGGGTTACAGAGAGACAGTGGCTTCCTGGCACGCTGCATGTTGGCACCCCAGCCTCATGAGGGCTCACTTCATCACGTCTCCTTTCTGGTTCTCAGCCAGCATCCCACCGCATTGCAGTAACTCCCTCCGCCCATGCATACAATTATCCACTCACCTTGGCTTTAGGCAGTATCTTTCCTCCCACCTTTGCCCTGCAGCGATCACTGTTGCGCTGAACGTGTGGCCGTACCCGCAGGATTTGCCTTTCTATTGCCATTCACACACACCACCTGCTCCTCCATAGCTGTAAAGGTCTGTTCGTAGGTGTTTCACTTCATGCAGCTGATAAAGTCTATAAAAGTTTATGCTACCAATTTCTCTCTCTCTCCCTCTGTTAGTCTCAGGGGTGCTACAAGATCCCTTTGCATCCTGTTCGCAGAGGGAGAACTAGTTTGGCCCGTTCCTTGCTTGCACAGCTCTCCAGCTTGTCTCGGGCCCAGTAGACGTGCTTGCAGAGCAAAACTGATTCCCAGAATTCCTAAAAGACCATTCAGCATCACTGTCCTATACAGGGCTGCTCAGAAGTGAATTCCCACTGGCCTCCCTGGGGCTCACTCCCCAGTGAGAACATGCAGGATCACAGCCTAAAAAATATCAGTGGGATGTTGTGGTTGAGAGGTCGTGAGGCAGTGTTCCTGGTTTGGCTTCCCTCAGGAGAACATGCCTGGGTGTCTTTGTCTGTTGTGCTCCCAAGGGCCAGGAGGAGAGGGAGGCCAGAGGAGGAACGGAAAGGGAAGGGGCGGCTGGCTGCTCTCAGCCTGACTTCACAGTGGCCCAAGCCTGATGCCTTGCGTGATAAATTAGAGGGTCTTCTCAACAGTGAGAGTGGTTGGGCGGTGGGACCAGTTGCTTGTGGGATGGTGGGTCTCCTGCATGCCTTCAGGAAGAGGCTGGATGGCTCCCTGCTGGGGTTGCTGTAGCTGGAGATCTTGCACTGAGCAGGGGGGCTCCAGCTGATGGCCCGTAGGGACCCTTCCAGCTCATTGTATGATTCTGTAGGAGTTCCACGGTGGGGAGGAAAGGGCTCAGTTGTCAGTTTTTTAGCTCTTAGCTCTGCTGGAATCAATGCCCCTGCCTGGTACCTGACCCCCAACAAATTAACCTCAGTGGAATGCAGTCTTTAGCATAAGCAAGGATTGCTAGCATCCTGGCAGAAAGAGATACCGCTGCCAGCAGGGTGTGCCTCCGCCAGGCATTCCCATCCACTGCCCGGGCAGGTCTTCTGGGGGGCCTGGTACACCCAAGAGGCGACATCCAGTCTCCAGGAAAATGTGGGAGCTGTTCCTGCCTCTTGCCAACTCTCTGGCATGCCTCTTTCTCTGGCATGCCTGTATCCCCTGCTTCCCCCTCCCAGTTTAAAGCAGTGTTACTTTCTCAGGGTTCCAGCTGTACTCCCCTATCTCTTCTTGAGAGATCTCCAGGGTGTGGGAGATACTCTGTCCTGACAGCTAGCTCCTGTATGGAGACCTCACAAGGCATTCCAGGCTTTTAGCCTAGGCACGGACAGAATTTTTTAAAAGCCAAAGCCATGGCTGCATGTCGTGCTTGTGGGCAAATTCCATACCTGCTTCTAATTTCCAGGTGTGGAAGAGATCCTGTCCACGGACCTTGTGCCTGGAGACATCATTGTGGTCCCTCTGAATGGGATGATCATGCCCTGCGACGCCGTCCTGGTCAGTGGAACGTGCATTGTCAACGAGAGCATGTTGACAGGTGAGGAGGGCAGGTGGCCAGCCTTGCCAGGCCTGGGGCTGGAGCTGGGAGCTGGGTGAGTTGAGGGGCAGTGTTTGTGACCAGGACTGACCATGCTGCATTCTGTTGGCCTGGTTTAAGGTGAGAGCGTCCCAGTCACAAAGACCAACCTGCCGAATCCCATGGAAGACCCCAGAGCCCCGGCGGATGAAGTGTACAGCCCTGAAGGGCACCGGAAGCACACACTCTTCTGCGGCACCACTGTCATCCAGACCCGCTTCTACACCGGAGAGCTTGTCAAAGCTGTCGTTGTCCGAACGGGTAAATCTGTTTGGATCCCACCCAGCAGGAGGAAACATTTTCCTCCTCTCCTTAGTCAGCTCCTAGGTGGTGACCTACCTGAGTGCCAAGATATGATCCCGAGCAGGCAGAGGGATTCCTCTTGCCTGTTCCCTGGGTGCTTCTGAGCTGAGGGTGCCAGCGAGAGGGTGGGAGTGCATGACTTTCGTCCCAGGATATCTCTCTGTCATGGGACCCCTATGAGAAGTTCTGTCTGCCCCCCGCCACCGGTGTCTTTTGAAGGACCTCCCTGCCTTGCCCTTCTCTCTCCACCCAACAGAGTCTGTCCAGTGTCAGAGGAATTGCCAGTGGTGGTCCAACAGCTGCTGTCCCCATCTCTTTCTCTCTCTCTCTCCCTGCTCCCGTTGATTACATGCCATCTCAGCTTTCTGACCAGCGGGGTGGGCTTTGCTTGCTCCCGACATGTTCTCTGAAAACTCCTCTTCATTTTGTAGGCTTCAGTACTTCCAAAGGGCAGCTTGTCCGCTCCATCTTGTACCCAAAGCCCATGGATTTTAAGCTCTACCGGGATGCCTACATGTTTTTGCTCTGCCTGGTGGGGGTGGCAGCTGTTGGGTTTCTGTACACAGTGGTCATCAGCATTCTTCACCAGGTATAGTTTCTTCCAAACTTTTTTTCCCCTTTAATCTCCTCAGCTGATGCCTTGAGGTTGATCAGAGCACCCAGTAGATCAGAGCAAATTCCGCTGAGGGGGTCACTGCCCATCTGCCTTCCCTTTGTGGTTTCTCTTGGCAGTTCTGCACCTGGGAATAGATTTCTGTGCAGGCTCCAGATGATAGAATCCTTGACTCGTAGAGTCACAGGGCTGGAAGAGACCCCAAGGGCCATCCAGCCCAGCCCCATTCTGTCATGAATGAGTACACAAATCCATGCACTCCCTTTGACAGAGAGCCATCCAGCCTGTGCTTAAAAAAACCCAAGGAAAGAGGAGGCTTCACCCCACTCCCAGCATATTCCACTCTCAAGCAGCTTTTGCTACCAGGAAGTCCTTGCCAGTGTTTAGGTGGGATCTCAGCCTGTGTAGTGGGGAGCCTGCTACCAGTCCTCATGTAGCTTCTTCTTTTTCCCGGAGGCGTCGTGAAAGCTGGGCTGCTGAACGCTGGCTTCCGGGAGCCTCTCTGCTGAACTGGGCAGCTCTGGCTGGCTGGTTGGCATTCCCTGAGTGCTGTGCCCCTGTTGCATAGGTCCCGGCCAAGATCATCGTCATCAAGTCCCTGGACATCATCACCATCACTGTCCCACCTGCCCTGCCAGCAGCCATGACTGCGGGGATTGTGTATGCCCAGCGGCGGCTGAAGAAAGTCGGGATCTTCTGCATCAGCCCCCAGCGGATCAACATCTGTGGGCAGCTGAACCTCGTGTGCTTCGACAAGGTCCCCTCTCGGTTTGCGTGGGGCCCCTGGGGCTCAGATCAGGATGAAACTTGGAGGGGGGAGGGTCTTGGGGAGCAGAGGATGGACCCTATAGCTCCCCAGAAAGTCCTGATGCTGCCACTGAATTCAGGCTGGATTGAGCCCTAAAGAATTTCGTATAAACAAGGGGATCCATCCGGGCTTCTGTACAAAGATTTTGAAAAACACGTTCTTATGAAGCAGACTCAGCCAGGAGGGCAGGGTGTAGGTTCCAGCTGTATTAAATACCAGGCAAGTGAAATCTAGCAAGCTGTATGTAGTTTTAAGCTGTGTGAAGTTAAAATAATTCTTATGTGTGGAAAATAGTAATCATTTTGATAATTGCTCAGCTCTGTTTTAGACTCAGACAGACAGGCAGACAGACATGGGACTTGTAATCCATTCCCAGCCGTATGGCAGTTTGGTCCAAAGCACCACTGGAGAAAATCTGCAGCTCCTTTTGTTCAGCTCCTTCTCACCCACCACAAAGCACCTGGACCCCTGAAATTTGGGGAAGTGGTTGCTAAGTTGCCTGAGAACAGTTTTGTTTGCCTTTAGATGCCCACTCTGAGCCTATCCCACCAAAAAAATGGCCTCAAAATGACCAGTTTGGAGACCTAGGGGGTGCGAACCGGCTTCATGGGCTGCAGTTTCATTTTTGCGCATAATGTCTTGGGCTGCCCTTGGGCTGTGAGATGTGATGATGCTGACAAGGAGAACAACAACAGCAACAGCGTAATTGTAGAACTGAGACTGAGATGTCAGTCTTGTGGGGAGCAGCCCCCCAATTTCCACTAGGTTAGCATCTTTCAGGCCTGGGAAGATCCTGATTGGCCCTGTTCCCTCTGCCATTCTGTCCCCTGGGGGCATCTTTGATCCTTCTGTGGCTTTAAAGCCTGCAAGCTTGTTCCCCTCTCTGGATTCTTAAGAGAGGCATTTTATAGCACACGCAGCATGCTTTCTGCTGGTCAGATCTGTAAACTTGGTTTGGTTTAGACTGTGTTTTGTTGTAGCTGACTTGTAGCTGCATTTAATGATTTGCTCTGCTGAAATGAGCAGCGTGCATTTTTACACTGCAAGCCATCTTGGGTAGACAGCAAATCTAAGAAGCTGCAAAGAAATGCTGTGAAATAACTAGAAATCTAGGCCAGGAGCTGAGGGCTTCCCCCCACCCCAGACCCTGTTTTTGAATTTCATTTCTCCCCTCTCTCATCTCTTTCTAGACGGGCACCCTTACTGAAGATGGCTTGGATCTTTGGGGAATCCAGAGGGTGGAGAAGTCTCAGTAAGTTGGAGGGCAGTGGGGTGGTGGAGGGAAGAGTTTGGCTGTGGAAGCAGGCTGGCAACCATGGCGAGGGGAGGGTGCAGGGAAAGGGAGGTCCCTGTGGCACACAGAACAAGTGAGAAGGAGAGCACTGCATCTGGCATTTGTTACGATGCCTTTTGGAAGTCCTGCTCAGTCATTGTGGTGGGTGGGGAGGAGCATTCGTGGAAGGGCCAGGCCTGCTCCTGTTTCCACCACCCTGTGAGCTGTACCTACTCCCTTTCTCTGGGAGGAAAATGCCACTCCCTCCCACTGGAGGCTTTAGGGGGATATAGTGGGCTGGATTCTTTTCTGTGATGGTGGGGCCCAAGGAGGGGAGCCCACAGAGGCCGTGGCATGCCAGATAACCCCCACCTTAGCCCCACTCCATTTTGTGTCCATCTTCCTTTCTGGCATTCCCATCAGCTAGAGCATTAGGCTTTGTCCATTCTTTTTTTTTTTAAGCTCTGTGCGTTTGGATTCCCTGTGAGATGTATATCTGGAAGGGGCTCCCACCTGGGAAGATCAGTGGCCTGGCTCCATTTAGCTTCTGTTCTCCCCTCACAGTTTCCTTTTGCCAGAGGAGAGCGCCTGTAGTGAGGCCCTGGTTAAGTCCCCCTTCGTGGCCTGCATGGCAACCTGCCATTCCCTCACCAAGATCGAAGGAGTGCTTTCGGGAGACCCTCTCGACCTGAAGATGTTCGAAGCCACCGGATGGGTGAGGGGCTGCGTTTGCCTGCCGGTCATGGGGAGGGGTGCAGGGGCGGAGCAGGTGCTGCCTGAGGGTGAGTCTGCCCTCTCTGAAACTCTCAAGTGCAGAAGAAGGGTGTAGGAAATAGAGAGCAGAAGAGTCACTGTGCTGGATCAGGCTGAAGGAGGCCTGATAGCAGTACCTTCTGTTCCCCCGCTGACCCATGAGATGCCCCAGAGGGATGAAGCCCACTGGCAGGACAGGAGATGGGCAACTACCCTGCCATCTTGCCTTCCCCAGCGACTGAGGCATGAGTGGGGAGTCCTCTGCCGCTGAAGCTGGAGGGGTCGGGGGAGCCTTCCTGACTCCTAGCCACGAGTGATCCTGAGCTCCACGGTTGGATGTTTGCTTGTCTCTTCCTTCATGGCAGGGGAGTGGGCTAGATGGCCCCTCTGGTCCCTTCCAGCTCCAAGAGTCCTGGCCCCTTCAAAGCCACCCACACAGGTAGCCACGGTGCCACCTTGTAGGAGTGAATGCCACAGTTTAACTGTGCATTATGCGATTGAAATATTTTTTTATTTATGTCTAGCTTCCACTTCCACCCTGCTGCAAAATCAGGACTCAAGGCATCTTACAAATTAAACAGTTAGGATATAGCTGAAACATACAGAAGGCCAGAATTAAAATGGAAGCAATCAATCAATAACATTAAGAGCAATTTTGAATGTAGCATTCAAAATAATAATAGTAATAATTGTAATAGTAGACATTTTAAAACAGTTTGGTTAAATGCAGTGCAGCATGCTTTCAAAAGCCCTTCCAGTAAGAACCTCCAGTTTTTGAAAGCCTGCTTTTGCCTGCTGATAGGAGGAGGAGCAGCCCATCCTTCTCTTTTGCCATGAACTTGGCGCAGGACAGCTGGCACAGCTTCCGATCATCCAGCCTTACACTCTGCCGATCACATAAAATTCCTTTTCCAGACCAGGAAGCCTGTTTACCTCCCCCTCCCCAGCAAGTGACGGGCTGTGTGTGGCTTGGTGGCTTTTTCACGGGATGTGCAATTGGCAGGGTGGAGGGGGTCTTGTATTTCTCTCTTCCCGTGGAAGGAAAGGTCACAGGCTTTGGATTGCTGACCGTTGGAGCAGCTCATTCTGGGCCTGGGATGGTAAAGCGGGCCAATATCTCCACGTCATGTTTGCCCGTGTTGTGCTTCAGGTTCTTGAAGAAGCAACGGAAGAGGAAACAGCCCTTCACCAGCAAATTATGCCCACTGTGGTCCGGCCACCTAAGCTCCTTCAAGACTCCAAACCTGCAGCCAACAAAGAAATGGTAAATCAGTGCAGACACTTTTACCACCTGAGGTGACCAACAAGATGGCACTGCAGTTCCAGTGTGGAATGGGCAGGGAGTGGAAGTCTAGTGTGGTTGGACTAGGGCTCTCAGGGGCCAGGGCGCAATCCCTGCTCAGCCACGGAAGCCCCTGCTAGGGGACTTGGGCAAGTCACACTCTCTTGGTCTCAGAGGAAGGCAAAGGCAAACCTCTGAGTAAAAATCTGCCCAAGAAGTTCCCGCCCTGGAGAGGGGCCCCGTAAGTTGGCATCAGCTTGAAGGCATGGAACAACCCCTTTCCAAGGACAGAAGCTGGCTGGATTTTTGCTTTGCAGTGGGCGGAGGGCTGGCTGATGGGCCCTAGGTCGTCCTTGTAGCATGGAGAGCTCTGCCCCCATGAACGAGACAGTGACTGCTGCCCTTCCTCAGTCTCTGCCACCCTGGGCAGTCACTTCTCTTGGGCAGGTGTTAGGGCCAGCACTGTGAAGCTTGCTGGCAGATTGTGGGGAGACAGGAGACGTTCTGTTGTAAAGTGCCCTGAGCACCGATAGAATTGAAGAGAAGATGGTGATGGTGATGGTAGTGATGATAATAATATGAGTATCTCCCCCCCACCATCTTTTGTCTTTTGTTTCCCCCTCCCTCCACAGGAGCTCTTTGAACTTTCGGTGAGTACCTTCCCTTTTGCTTCCTGGGCTGCCTTCCCACCACTCCCCACCTCTCGCCCAGCCAGCCAGTTGCTGTTAGGCCTGACTCCCTCTCCTCCTCTTCCTGCCTCTTTCTCACTGGGCCAGGCCAGCTACGAGATTGGCATTGTGCGGCAGTTTCCCTTCTCTTCCGCATTGCAACGGATGTGTGTCGTGGCCCGGGCCCTTGGGCAGAAGAGGATGGATGCCTATGTGAAGGGGGCCCCAGAGGTGGTTGCCGGATTGTGCAAGCATGAAACAGGTATGGGGGAGGGATGGCGGGGGGAGAGAGAGAGAGAGAATGATCATGCTCTGGTGTTTCTGCATAGCAGCTGAAACGTGACTGTTTTAAACATTATTAAAATTATTCTTTCTCTTGTTCTGTTTTCACCAGTCCCCGGTGACTTTGAAAGGGTGCTGGAAGAGTACACGAGGCAGGGCTTCCGAGTCATTGCTCTGGCTCACAGAAGGCTGGAGTCCAAACTGACCTGGCACAAAGTCCTGAATGTTGCCCGGTAAGTTGACGTCAAGGGCAGCGGAAGTCCCTGATATACCATCCATGTCCCTGGGCCTCCTTGATCAGGCTTACCCTCTCTGTGGAAGTGAGTTGGCCCCCAGAGAATGGGGTGTGGATTGTGCCTGTAATTTAAATCCAAATCCTCCTTGTGTCCTCTTGTAGCACAGGGATGGGCAGTGGCTGGTGGGGAGGCAGCAGATTCCAGCTTTTGCCTCCAAGGAGCACAGTTGTTGCTCCCCATGCACCAGAAGCAATGTCACATCGCCTTTGACTCTGCTTCAGCATGATTTTTAGCCCAACGGGATGGATTTGAGGCAAGGGGTAGGGGTGGAGTTCTGGGGACTGAGAAACAGAAGTGAAACTGCAAAGTTGGGGGGGTGATTCCCTTCAGTTTTGGGCCATTGTCTGTTGGGAAAATTTTAGTAAAGAAACTGTGGGTTGCTTTGGGTAACTTCCTGGAGACTTTAGAGGCCACACTTTAGCTGTCTTGTCACAGGAGTTTGTGTGTGTCTACAGAGAATTCTGGAAAGGACTGCCAGGATGAATTCTGGCTGGCCTGCCTGCGTTAGAGGAGGCTGTCCTTCCGCTGGGACCCTGTGGCCACTGGGGGTGTCCTGGGCTTGGCAAAGGGGCTGGGGGGCCTGGGGCTTCCTTGCCATATCCCTGGTGAGCCTCTCCCTCTTGGTCAGCCCCGGTGGCACTCTGTAGTTGACCTCTGACCTCAGGGGTTGGTTTCCATTGAAGCTGTCGTGCCCGCTGTTCCCCACATCTCGGCCGCTGCTCCCAACACCTTGGTTTGGATTTTGGGAAGGTGTCTGTCGTAGGTGATACACCACCTGCCCGCCTCCTTCCAGGAGCCAGGTCCTGAGGCTGAATCTCCTGGTGGCCTTGTTTTCCGGCCTGAAGCTCCTAACCCTGAACCTGGCCGTTCTGAGTTGGTGTTCTTTGTGAAGGCCGCCCACCCCAACCCTGGCCGTGGCGGGGGGTGGCTTAGGTCATTTCTGCATTGCACTGTTACACTGCTACTTTCAACATCGCATGGAATCCTGGGGTTTGCACTTTAGGGAGGGGCCTTTAGCATTCCCAGCCAGAGAGCTCTTTGGCCTCCGTCAACTACAAACCCCAGAATTCCAGAGGAGGTTGAAAGTGGAATAAGAACACTATAACAGTGTAGTGCGGAAATCGCCTTGGTGTTACCTGGCGTTGTGTGCATGGAGGGGCATTCTTCTCGCTCCAGCGTGCCTCCCTCTGCTGGTCTGACGTGGGACCTTGTCGGCCTGGTTCACACCCTGTGCAGTGGTTCCGTGGGAGCCCTTCTTGATCCATGCCTGCTGCACTTGGCTCCCCGGCCCCCCTCTGCCCCTTCGACCCCTAAACCTTGGCTGATGGCGCTGCCTGGTGAATCAGCAGTTGGACGTCGATGTCGGTTCCCTAACAGGCTGTGTTTGTGTCCCGCTCCCCCGGCTGGTCTGCAGGGACGCCATTGAGGGCAACATGGACTTCATTGGGTTAATCGTCATGCAGAACAAGCTCAAGCGGGAGACCCCAGCAGTGCTGGAAGATCTGCACAGAGCCAACATCCGCACTGTGATGGTCACAGGTTTGTACGTGGCCCCTTGGGCCCCTTCAGGCCCCTGTTGCCAGACCAAGGAATTCCCCTTCTTTGCAACTGAGCCCTGTGTTTCAGGCCCTTGACTTGACGTTCCAGCACTGCCTGTCACAACTGGACACTCTGTGCTGTTTAACTGGGGTTGAGATGTTGGGGGTGGATGATGGGAACTGATGAGCCCCTTCCTTCCCTCTCCCCCTTTGCAAAATTCCCAGTGCGGACCCTTCTCCTTCACTGTCTGCGTGTTGAGGAGGGATAAATGTCTGAGTGTGTGTGTTTTCGAGAGAGAAATCAACAGTTTTGTCCGTGTGCAGCACCCAGGTGAGGCCAGAGCCTTGAGGCAGAGCTGCTACAGTGCTCAAAGCTTTTTCTGCCAAGGTGAGATGATGGGGGAAGCCCCATTCCCTGTAGTCAGAGGTGTGCAGAGCTTGGCAGGGAGGCTGCCTTGGCATGGCGGTTGCCCCATCTCCACTCCAGGCCTCTTGGGCTAAAGGAGATACAATCATAATATCCTAGAGCTGGAAGAGACCTCCGGGGCCATCCAGTCCAACCCGCTTCTGCCATGCAGGAAGACCCCATCAAAGCCCTCCCTTTGACAGATGGCTTCCAAAGAAGGAGACTCCGCCACACCTCCAGGCAGCAGCATATTCCACTGTCCAATTGCTCTTGCCATCAGAAAGTTCTTCCTAATGTTTAGAAGGAATCTTTTTTCCTGTAGTTTGAAGCCATTACTCTGTGTCCTGGTCTGTGGAGGAGCAGAAAACGAGCTTGCTCCATCCCCCATATGACATTCCTTCAAATATTGAAGCATAGCTATCATGTCCCCTCTTACCTTCCTGTTCTCCAGGCTAAACATCCCTCGGCTGCTCCTCATAGGGCTTCATGGTTTCTAGGTCTGAGGGTGGGCCTGGGGATGCGACTTTGCAGCTCTGGGGCCAATTTAAGAGGTGCCTGAACAGGGGCTCTTCCCAGCCACACTTTGGATAACCTGCCCTAGGGACTGGGTGCACATGACAAGTGGTGCAGCAGGAGGAAGGTTTTTTCAGAGTGAAGGGAAAGCAGGTGTCCAGGGAAGACGGTTGTGGTGGCAGGACCTCACCTTCTTCCTTCCCTCCCATTACAGGAGATAACATGCTGACGGCCATCTCTGTGGCCAGGGACTGCGGGATGATCCGGCCCCAGGACAAGGTGATCATTGCCGACGCCCTGCCCCCTAAGGATGGCCAGCCAGCCAGAGTCACCTGGCATTATGCTGACGCTTTGCCCAAAGGTGCCAATGCCTCGCCAACTATCGATGCGGAGGTAAGTACAGAGCTGGCTGGCCTGGAGAGAGAGATTGAGAGAGAGAGAGAGCGTTGTGGCTTTGCAGAGTAGCCAGTGGCCATTTCCATGTGGGAGTGGAGTGGGAATGGAAGGGAAGGGAAGGAGTAGCGGGTAGGGTGTGTGTGCTTCCATTTCCTTCCAGCAGCTGAATGATAGAACTTCTGGCGAAGAGAAGATAGAGAGTAAGGTGAGTGGCATGCACGTGTGTGTGTGTGTGTGTGTGTAAACATCTTCAGGGCTTGCTCAGCGGGTGAGAAAGGCTCACCCCCATCTATGAATCTTGTAATCCTGCTTCCCTCTCAGATGCGAGGGGGGATGTCTGGGAGGGGGGTCTCTCCCTGTTTTATTAAAAATTGTTTTATTAAGAATAGAATCATAAGATTGTAGAGTAGGAAGAGACTGCAAGGGTCATCCAGTCCAACTTCATTCTGCAATGCAGGAAGACACCACTTGGGCCTTCCCTTTGACAGGTGGTCGTCCAGCCTCTCCTTAAAACACCTCCATAGAAATGGGGGACCCATCACACTCCCCTGAGGCAGCAGCATATTCCACTGTCAGAGTGCTCTTACCCTCAAGACGTTTTTCCCAGCGTTCAGATGGAATCTCTTTTCCTGCAGTTTGAAGCCATTGCTCCACAGTGTCCTAGTCTCTGGAGCACTGGAAAACAGGCTTGCTCCAGCCGCCACGTGACATCCCTTCAAATATTTAAACAAGTTGTCATGCTGTCCCTTAACCTTTCTTAATCTTAATCTTAAATAACATTTCTTAAAAACTGTGTCACCAAAGTAAGCGGGGTATATTTTTATTCCATTAACCAGACTTCTTGTCCAAACATTACTGTGTTATTTCACAGCATGAAGCTGGCAAGCCTGAAGATGCTGTGAAACAAAATTCTGAGGTTTGGGGCAGGTTGTCTCAAGTCAGAGATTTCACTCACATTTGCTGGTCAGCTGTCGCCTTCTACTCCCCGCCCCCCCCCAAATATCTGCTGGGTGGAGATACTGCTTTGGCCCCGTGCTTCCAGCTTCCTCTGAAAAACAGCTGGAGCTGGAGTGGTTTTCCCAAAGGAAATTAGAACTGCTGAATCTAAGCAATGGCCCTCCTCTTTCCTTTCAGAATATCCCTATTAAATTGGCCGGTGAAAACTTTGAGGACCCCGTGGAGACCAAATACCATTTTGCCATGAACGGAAAGTCCTTTGCTGCCATCCAGGAGCACTTTCAGGATCTCGTCCCCAAGGTCTGGATCACAACCTGGTTGGTTGGGCAGGCGGGCGGGTGGGCGGGGAGGCAGGTGGTGCTGAGTACCTCAGAGGAAGAGGGAGGGGTGGACTTCCCGTAACGTTCTCTGGCATTGCAGCTGTGCGAAAACAGCGTTGGGGGGGCATTTGCTGGCTCTGTTCTGATTTCGCAAATGGAAAGAAAAACCAAAAATGACTTCTTTGTTTAGTTATTTGTGGAAAAGCGGAGGGGTCCTGCTTCTTCCCGGGATGAGCCCAGAGCAGCAGCTTTTCCAGAGATCTTCCCCTCTTTTTCCTGGGGTGGTTCATCCTGGGCACAGCCAAACCTGTTGCTCTCCCCTCCTCTCACCCGCCCCCCGCTTGGTGATGCTCCAGGTACAATCACCAGGTTAAGCAGGACAGAGCTGTGGTAGCAGCTGGGCCTCCTGCGTGTAGTACTGCCAGTAATACCCACTGGCCAGTGGGTGCCTCTGACAAGACACAGCCGCATGACCTCTGCTCCCCCAGGTGTATAATCTGCCTCCCGCGCCACTGATGGGCTGCCGCAGACCTCGGAGGTTCCTGCAGCTCCTCCTCCTCCCTTGAGAGCTGGCCCCGACCTTTAAAAAGACTTTCCATCTTCCCCTTGCGGTGCGTCCTCCCTATAGTGGATCGCCTGCCCTCTCCCTTTTGTGGGGCACCCAGAGAGTTTCTGGGGAAAGCCTTTCTCTTTCTCTCCCGTTTTACTCATGATGTGACCCACCTTTGGGAGATGAGTGGGTACCAGTTAAATACGTACATGAGCAAAAGTAATTTTTCCTGCCCTTTGTGCTGTCTCCCTGCATCTGCATCTGCCGATTGCCTGAAAGAGAGAAGCCCCGAGGGCTTAAGCCTCCCCCTTCCATCCATTGGGTGGTCTTTTTCTGCCCCTTCCCTTCCCCCACCCAGTGCAGCGTTATCCTGACAGTGGCTCTGGCAAGGATTGGGACCACCAGAGACGTGTCCACAACAGGCCAAGAAATGCTGCTCCTACACACTGCAGAATCCTGCCTCAAGTATAACCCAAAGGACTTCTCCTGGGTGGGAAGGGGTGTCACTTTGGGCATCTGCGGTGTTCCCTCTCTTCCTGCAGTGGGCATTTCTGGGGGTCTCCCCTCGGCTGCCCTGCCTCAGAGGACCTGTGTTTTCCAGCTTGTGCTGCATGGCACCGTGTTTGCTCGCATGGCACCGGATCAGAAAACCCAGCTGGTGGAGGCTTTGCAGAACGTGGAGTGAGTATCGCCCTCTCGGGCTAAGGCTGCTTGTGCGCCTACCGCCACTGCTGCTGTGGTGGGCCTTTGTGGTGCCTTTGTGATCGCTTTGCCTTCCAGTCGGGCCACCTGGTCAAGCGTCCACTCGGCAAAAGCGTGGCTCTTTCAAGAGTCAGAAGGCAAGGAAGGTTGTGGCTGTGGGGAAAGGGTGCCGCTCTGCAGGCGGATGTTTTCTCAACAGGCTGTTGCCAGCGCATGAAATTCCCCTGTGGGGGGTGGGGGCGGGGCTGAAGAGGCCCTTTTGTGAGCGATGCTGTCCCACTGGGTCCTGGGGGAGGAAGGTCAGCAAGGATTCCCCCTTGTCCGATCAGACAGGGGAGAATAAATATGGCCACTTGATTGTGTGAAGAAGAAAATGTCTTTGTGGGAGGGGAGGAATCAGTGGGGAAAATGCCTGCTTTTTCTTTTGTGCACCCCTTGGCAGGTTTTTCTCTCTGTGTTGGTGGGGGGCTTCTCGGGGGTCCACCAGGACTGGTCCTGCAGGGAGTTGTTCCTGCGGGAAGAAGAGATGGGTTGGGCCCTCTGTCAGGAGGAAGAGGAGGAGGAGAGGAGGGGGCAGAGTCCTCTGGAGTGCCCGACCCCCCTCCCCATTCGGCCAGCCTTTGTGCTTCGACCTTCAGCTGGGATGGGGTGCCAGCTGTCCTCCTCTTTGGCGGAATGAGGCGCCCAGCTATGACAGCGAGCGTAGACCAACTCCTCCTCCTCCTCCTCCTGGCTTGGGAGGTGCCTTCTTTTTTGCTGGGACTCCATTATTATTACTTCCACCCAAGACAGTAGGTTGAGAATTTGAACGTGCTGAAGAGGTGCTGGGGGTATCCTTGCCCCCTCCCTGGCTTGGCAGCTTGTGCAAAGGGAAGGAGGCAAATGCATTTGGCTCGGTGGGCTCTCCTCCCCCGACTGTGGGTTCCACGTCTCCCCCCGCACATGCATGGCATGTGGATCAGGACTGTCTTGAGTGTGGGAGCCCTTTGCCCTGCAGTGCAGTGAGGGTCATGGCTTTGTCAGAGCGCCCCCGCCTGCTTTCTTTCTCTGCTGAAGGTTTAAAGATCAAACGGGCGGCTCTCTGGGTGTGTCCTAATTACAGGCCTCGGTTTCTCTCCCGGTGGGGACGAGCATCCTGGAGCCACGCTTGCAGGAGCGTGTTGCTGCAGCCTACCAGGTCCTGACCCCAGCCTGCCCTGTTTGGGGCCTGGGTGGTACTCCAGTGAGACCCCCCCTCCCCAGAGGGCCAAATTGGAATGTAGGGATGTTAAGCTGAGGGGGCTGCACTTGAGCCAGAACCCAGTGGGCCCTGACACGCACCCTCCCCAATGTCTTCTGCTTTTGCAGCTACTACGTGGGCATGTGTGGTGATGGAGCAAATGACTGTGGGGTGAGTATTTGTGGCCAGTTACAATATGTTTCTCCTTTGGCTTATTAATCCTGATGGACAGAAGTCATTGTGCTTCTCCTCTCTCCACACCCCCACCCCACCCCCTTAAACTGGCAGGCGCTGAAGCAGGCACACAGTGGCATTTCCCTCTCCGAGCTGGAAGCGTCTGTAGCGTCGCCCTTCACCTCTCGGACTCCCAGCATCACCTGCGTTCCTAACCTGATCAGGTAAAGGGGTGCTCAGAGTCTCCCCAAAGTTCCCGTGAGGCTCTGCTGGAGCAGCCTCATTGTGTGTTCTGGTGAGAGTGTGCCAGGCTCTGAGCAAGGAGAGCCTAGTGGGCATTTGGCACATGGGGCAGAAATGAGGGAGGCTGCTGCAGAGTTACTGCCCCATTTGGCCCCTGAAATCCAGAGGGCAGGCAGGGAACAAACCTGCCCTATAGTGTGTACTCATCAGCCTGTAAGGTATTTGCCCAGCTGTGCTATCTGCATGTGGTTTTGTGTAGCTGATCCTGTTTTCATGGTGGGTGATTTCCTTTCTCACCGTGTCCTGAGAAGATAGAAAGGCTGTGGCTCTTGTCTTCTGGCTCTAACTTTTCCACAAGGTGTGACACCCACGTGTGAAGGATTTGTTTACTGTCACAAGACTTAGAGACTTGCTGTAACCGTTTTTTGAGGTGGAATTGTGTGATGTCTGATTCCTCCTGACATGCAACCATGTCTCTTTGCAAAGGATGCTTCAGAGTCATTCAACCAGAGCAGCCACAGTGCCTTCCAGTGACCAGCTCTTCCTTCCTTCCTTCCCTCCCTCTTTCCTCTGTGACCCTGGCTCACTGGGGAATAAACGGGCCTTCCTTGGATTTCACCATGTGAACGCCTTTCTTTCCACAGGGAGGGCCGCGCTGCTTTGATAACTTCCTTCTGTGTGTTCAAATTCATGGCTCTGTACAGCATCATCCAGTATGTCAGTGTCACACTCCTTTACTCGGTGAGTATTCTGCAGGCTAGCCTTTACTGTTGAGTTGAATATTTATTTTGTGTGCGTGGAAAACAATGGGAACGCCTGTATGCTCCTTTCCCCCTTGTTGGCTCAGGCGAAAGGGGTTCTGTCCCTTCTTTGTCCCCCCGCAACTGCCGCAGGCACCAAGCTAGCTAGTTGGCAACAGAGGGCAGCTTTGTAGCGCTTGGCTGTTTTGCTCTTATCCTGGGCAAAGGATGTTGCCAACTTTGCATTCCTCTTCCTTTTGGTCCAGCCCTAAATGCTGAGAAGAAGAGGACAGAGTGGCATCCTCTTGGCTACATGGGAAACCAAGGACTCAGGGGTGAGGGGTAGACGAGTTGTGAAGGCTGCAGAGCAAGCCGTGACCGAAAGCCGGGTGGGCGCGAGTCTCCCAGGCTCAAAGGGACCATTCGGTTGCTCTCCAGGGCATGACAAAGGCCCTATTGCACAATGTCTTTGGTGCTTCCCTTCTAGATCCGGAGCAATTTGGGAGATTTCCAGTTCCTCTTCATTGACCTTGCCATCATCTTGGTGGTAGTCTTCACCAGTGAGTATTGCCCCAGGCTCCCTTGCGGTTGTCCTGGCCGGCCTCCTTCCTTCCTTCCTTCCTTCCTTCCTTCATCTGAATTCAGAACAGTCCTGCAAAAACAATGATGGTCTGCACACCATTTGAACTTGAGTCGTGATCTTGTGTGCAAACAGACACAGGGTGCCTCTTGCTCTCTAGGCTGTGTGCCTTTAAGTCCCTGAAACCCCAGGAGACAGGCGGATGCTGAGAAATGGGCGCAGCGTTTCAGACCCAGACTCTCAATCACTGCTCTGTTCTGGTCAAAAGAGCAGCTCTCGTGAACTGGTTTTTATGAAGGGAGACATGAGAGACTGGAGGCCCCGCCTTCTCATCCCGTTTCGTAGCAATAAGCATGTGATAGTTGCTCTTTCGGCCAGGGGGAGTCTGGAAGTTCACCCCCCTGAGTTTTGACCAGTGTGCAGAACAAGTGCAGTCTATGTCACTTTAGGTCTTTGACTGCTCTGGGTGCAGAATCCTGCTTCACAGAGACACACCTTTCTCCGGCTTCTTGTTTCTCTGCAGTGAGCCTGAATCCTGCATGGAAGCAGCTGGTGCCACAGCGGCCCCCCTCCGGCCTCATTTCGGGGGCCCTCCTCTGCTCCGTCCTGTCTCAGATCCTCATCTCTTTCGGCTTCCAGACCCTGGGGTTTCTGTGGGTCAGGCAGCAGCCCTGGTATAAGACCTGGACCCCACTCTCGGAGTAAGTTGGCAGAGGAGCTTGGGGGTCGCTAAGGGGGTTTAGTTGCTACGGGCCTTGTGGCGGATTGGCAGGGGGTTCTGCACTCCTAGAGCAGGAGCAACACAAACTGGGGAGCCTCATTTTGTGCCCTTGCAGGTGGGCAGCTGGGGCTTAAGGGCCTGTGGGGGCAGGGGGGCCTGCAGGCCAGGCTGCCTCTTGCCAGCTTTGAGCTCTAAGCCGGCGTGTCTGGCGCATGGGCTGAGAGATGCAAGTGGGATGCCAGGGAGCGTGGGGCTTTTCTCCTGCACCTCCCTTTAGAATTCAGATAGGTTCTCTCAGCTCACTGAGCTCTTGCTGGGTTGTTCCGAAGATGAGCACATGATGAGTTGGCTGATTGATTGACTGATTGATTGTACTTATCTGTTGCCTTCCAGCCCACAAGGGCTCACAAGGCAATTTGAATGCTTTAAGTAGAATCATAGACTCCTAGAGTCCAGCCCCTTTCTGCCATGCAGAAACACACATCAAAGCCCTCCCTTGGACAGATGGCCATCCAACCTCTGCCTAAAAACCTCCAAAGAAGGAGGAGACTTTACCCTTTACCACACTCCATTGAGGCAGCATATTCCACTGCTGGACAGCACTGACCATTAGGTAGTTCTTCCTGAGGTTCAGGTGGAATCTCCTTTCCTGCAGCTTGAATCCATTGCTCCTCGTCCTGGTCTCTGCAGCAGCGGAAAACAAGCCAGCTCCCTCCTTGACATGACATCCCTTCAGATATTTAAACATGGCAGTCATGTCCCCTCTTAACCTTCTCTTCTGCAGACTAAACATCCCCAGCTTCCTAAGCTGCTCCTCAGAGGGCTTCATGGCTTCAGACCCTTCGCCATTTTAGTTGCCCTCCTCTGGACATGCTCCAGCTTGTCCATATCCTTCTTGAACTGAGGTGCCCAGAACTGGACACTGTATTCCAAATGAGGCCTGACCGATGCAGAATAGAGTGGTACCATTACCTCTTTCGATCTAGACACTGAACTCCTATTGATGCAACCACGAATCACATTGGCTTTCTTGGCTGTCGCATCACACTGCTGACTCATGTTCAGCTTGTGATCTACCAAGACTCCTAGATCCCTTTCACATGTACTGTTATCCAGCCCCATTCTATATTTGTGTATTCCATTTTTTTCTGCGTAAATGTATTTCAAACACTACAAAGATTTTTAAAACCTTTAAAAACAGCTTGAAAATCCTTGAATATGATTTTGAAACAAATGATTAAGACAGAGTGGTTTCAAACATCAAAGGCCATATGACACAACATTGTTTTAGATGCCCACTGGGAAGAAAATTATTTTTGAAATAACTCCTCCATGGTCCCACATGTCTTGGAGGGAGGAAAGCTTGGAAAAACAGAGTTGTCTGTGAGGACGGTGATCCTTGTCTTTCGATTGTATGAGACTTGGTCTTTTGGTGAGTTCATTGGGTGAGGCAGCAAAACTGGGCCTTCTGCAGACTGGATGGCCCATGTGGTCTCTTCCAACTCTACATTTCTATGATTCTGTGATTCTAGTAAGAGGCCCCCTGCCCTGGCGATAAGTGAGATGGACACTGTGTATGTGTCTGCACATGTGTGCTCACACATGCCCACCTTCAGTAGAGGCAGCCTCTTGACCGAGTCACAGTTGCTTCCTGGAGGACAGCATCTTTCCGATTCTTTAAGTTTTTAAATTGATTAACTTCTTATACAAAAGTTTTAGCCCTCAGAATAATAATGTGAGGTGAGTTGCCAAAAGGAGGCTGGGTGCCTGGAGGTTCAGCTGCCAGCCTCTCTGTGTGTGAGTGTGAGACTGTGTGTGTGCACTGGCAGGGCCGGGAAGGGAGGGGGAGGCCAGAGAGTGGAGCTCTTTCTCTCCCTGCTGGCCCCAGCAGGAGTAGAGAGTGGAGACCCCGCTGTGCTTACCTCTCACTTTGTGGCGATGGGCTTGTGTGTTTCAGCGCGTGTAACATGTCTGGCGCTGCTTTTGCCAATGCTACACAGCACAACAAGACCTCTGTTCATGATCTTGATGAGCACAACATCAGAAATTACGAGAACACCACAGTCTTCTTCATCTCTAGCTTCCAGTACCTGATAGTGGCCATTGCCTTTTCCAAAGGGAAGCCCTTCCGGCAGCGGTGCTACAAGAACTGTATGTACTCGTGGCCCAACAGGGTTGCTCTGGGAGGGGTCTCAGAAACAGCCACGGCAGAGTTGCTGGGGCGGTCGGGCTGGGGGAGAGGAAAGGAGAGGGTGGTGTGGCCGGGCCTGCTGGGGGGTCTCTCTGCGGGCACCCCCACACCCATCGGAGCGTGTCCTCCCAGCAAGGGTACTTCCATCCTCAGTTTCTCTGCCTTGAATGAGAAATGGAGAAAATAACTCCCTGTGGAAGATACGATGTTTGGAAGGAAGAAAACAAGGGGGGTGGGCCCAAAGAGGGGCTGCAGGAGGGTCTTTCCTAGATCAACCAGGGGGCACAAAAAGTGAAGGGTGGCCACAGTGAAAAATAGGTGCCAAATTCTTACTAGCACTGTGGCTTCATTAAACCAAGCCAGAATAAGGAAGTCTTTGAGATCTCTGGGTTTTGTCAGATCTCTTCTTGTCTGGGGCAAGAGGTTGCTGCTGATATTGTGCGTCTTCAAGTTGTTTCCAACTTATGGTGACCCTAATATGACTCTATCATAAGAGTTTTCCTGGCAAATTTTGTCCAGGAGGCTTTGCCTTTGCCTTCCCTTGAGACTGAGAGAGTGTGATTTGCTCAAGGTCACCCAGTGGGTTTTTGTGGATGAATGGGGATTCAGACCCTGGTCTCCAGGGTCATAGTGCTTTGCTCAACATGCTACACCACATTGGCTCTCAAGTCAGGCTCTGGAAATTACCCGTAACATAGGTTTGGGTTTTTTTCTGAATTGGTGGCAGTTCTGGAGAGGCTTCAGTTTTGTAGTGGGGGAGGAAGAAGGGAAGCGAGGGTACTCTTTGCTGCTCAGGAGAGGAAGATTTTAGCAAGCTGGGAGGACTCGAAAGGGGGGCAGCCAAGATGATCAGAGGTCAGGAAACCGCCAAGTGCTATGAAGAACAGCTTAGGGAGCTGGTTGTGTGTGAGCTGGGAAAAGAAAAGGCTGAGAGGTGACCTGGTGGAGCCATCTTTTAGTCAGATGCCATTTTGTAGAAGATGGGGCGAGCTGTCTGCTGCTTCAGAGACTAGGCCACAGAGCAGTAGATTCAAATGACAAGAAAAGAGATTCCCCCTAAGCCCTGGGAAGAGCTTATTTACAGTAAGATCTCTTGGACAGTGGAACACAATGCCTCAGGGGAGGCTGGTGGGCTCGCCTTCCTCCTTTGGAAGTCTTTGATCAGAGGTTGGAAGATGGGTGTCTTTGGGGAGCGCTGCAGTTGTGTCTTCCTGTGTGGCTGGGGCGAGTTGGATCGAGTGGCCCCTGGGGTCAGTTGTGTGCCTGTAGGACGGAGGCCCGTGGGCTCAGGGGCCAAGAGGCATCCCTCCGCTCCCTCACTGCCTGGCTGCAGGGGGAGTTGCCCTCGCTCTCCCACGGTTTCCTTCGGGGCTGGGGCTGGGGCTGAGAGGCCGTGCGTTGTGAAAGGGGGCCCTGGCAGGAGTGGGTTCTCCATCCCCTTTCCGTCCCTGCCCCAGCAGATGAGCTATGGCAGGGGGGAGGCCCTTCAGCAGAGTGGGAGCTCAAAGGCTGTTCCCCCTCCTCTCCTCCACAGATTTCTTTGTGGCCTCAGTCGCCTCCCTGTATGCCTTCGTCCTCACTATCCTGCTGCATCCGGTGGTGCCCGTCAACACTGTCCTGGAGGTAGGAACAAAGGACGCTGCTGCCTCCCCTGTGCTGGCCTCAGCCGTGCCCCAGTGAAAGGGGGGCTTTGGCTTGCTCTCTCTGCGGCTCCCCTCGCCCTCTCCCCAGAGCTGCCCCACTCCTCTCAGGCATCCCGTGGCTCCTGCCTCCTTCACGGGGCTGGAAGCCATTCTGAGTTGGCACGCTTTGTGTGAAGCGAAGAAAGGAAGAGGCAGGAGTCTGCAAGGCTGATGCGGCTGGGGGGCGCTCTGTGCTTCCGTCCCAAGAGCCCGGCAGCCCCCGTTTGTCTCCAGCCGTAGTACTGCCAGCAGGAAAGGCGTTTGGGGAGGCGGAGGGATTGGCCCAGCAGACAGGAGGGAGGGAGGGCCTTTGCCGGGATAAAAGACCCTCCTTCAGTAACAGCTCTAACATCTCCCCGCTCCATTTCTAAATGGGAAAGCAGGGGGCTACCATTCTTCCTGATGCCCACCCCCAACCCCAAGCCCAACCTGGTACTAGCATAGGTCACAGGGGCGCTGCAGGAAGTTGATAATGAAAAGAACGTTCCCTCCCCCAACAAAGCAAGGAAGCTGACGGCAGGAGCCACAGACCACTAAAATAAGAGAGTCCCAAATATCCACCATACGTGTGGTTTTAGTGAAGCGTAAGTGTGTCATGTCTGCCTCCCAGATAAGGACGGGTGGCACAGGCAGCCCTGCCCTTCTACTGCCATGTTTCAGGCACCTTGCCAATGGAGGCAAATGCTCATTGCCCTCAGCGGGGCTGAACTCCCAGCCAGGATCAAGAGTAGGCCGCTTCTGCCGCCACCTTCCTGGTCTCTTTCTGTCCTTTTTGGCCTCTGGGGGCTCTAGCAGCCATCGAGGGGGGAGTTAGAGGGAGGAGGAGGAAGTAGGGAACTCCCCCCTCTCCCGTGTGGCTTCTCGGGCCTTGTCCCGTTGTGTCGTGGGCTCTGCACTTTGCTGTGGCCCTTCTGTACTCTGAATAAGGGTGGCCAAGATCTTGAGCCGTGGCATCACTGTTGCGTCCAGTTGTGTTCAATCCGTGTCCATATTGCGGCTCCTCTGCCGTGGGATCAGCTCTCCTGCCCAAAACTTCCACCCTTTGGACCCCAGTGGCTGAGTACCTTTGTGTTTGTGTGTGTGTTGCATTTATTGGAGGCGAGTACATGCATTGAACCTTTTGAGTCACAACCCCCCACAAGCTGGAGGGAACCTGAGTTTAAGGCCTTCGCGCAGGGGGTGGCCAGCTCAGAAGACTCTGGCCAGAGTTTTCTGTTTGGAGGGACTTGAGAGCCCCCCAATTCTTCCAGAGAGTCAAGATGGGTCTCTTAAAAGCAGCCAACGCTCCCTCAGGTGAAGCCCCCCAGTCCAGAGGCTGAAGTGGTGGGCCCATCCTGGGGTGGTGGGGGGCTGCTGCACTCCCTCCTCACAGGACTTGTGTGTGTGTGTGCGCATGTGTGTCCATCTGCTGAAAGCTCTTTCTTTTGCAGCTGGTTTGTTTGCCCTACCCCTGGCAGCTCAGAATCCTCCTCCTCGTCAGCATCAATGCCTTTGTCTCCATTCTCGTGGAGGTGAGTAGTTCGGGGTCTCAGGTGTAAATCCTTGGGGAGGGTATTGGTTGTGCTTCAAGTGTCAGATCAAATGCTTAATGTCCTGATTCTCAGCACGCAGTTGCAGCTTTTTGGACTTGGCATTCCCAGACCCTCTCAGTTCTACCCAAAGCCCTGCGCGGCCCCGCTGGGGTCTCTCGTCAGATCCCTTTCTGAGAAATGAGACTGGCTGCTGGAAGGCCAGGGCAGACCTCCTGGGTGGGGGAGGCAAAGAGGTGGTCACCCCCCCCCGTGCAGTCATCTCCCAACTGAAATCCACAGTCACCCAGGTGCAGCCCTTTGCCGTTTGCTGAACGCAGGGCAGTAATGAGCGAAGTAACAGCAGAGGATCGAAATCTCCCCCTGCCCCCCCCATGGTTAGTTGGTCCACCGTCAGCTCAGGAGAAAGAGCAAAGGTTCAAGAGAGCTTTGAATCTAAATACATTAAAAGTATCTGGCTGGAAGCCTCCAGAAAGAGTTTTGTGGTTTGCCAGGTCCCAGGGGAGCTGAGTTCTAAACTCAGGAAGCAGAATCCGCCCCCCTCCCCAGGCTGGTCCCTCAGTCTTTCGCATGGCTGGATTAATGAATATCTTTGCCGTGTGAAATCTTTGAGGAGTTGACTACCCTGGCTCTGCTGCTGTTTGTGAAGTGCTTGCTGCTGCTGCTGCATATGAATCATCTCCCATCTTCTCAATTCTCCTGCTTCCTGGACCGCCCACAGAATTTCCTCCTTGACACGCTTCTTGGGAAGGTTCTCTTCAGCCGAGACAAGCAAGGGGAATACCACCCAGCCTCCTCTTCTTCCTCCTCCTCCTCCTCTTCCTCCCACCTGCCACAGGTTGGAACTTTCTGTCCTTTACTCTCTGTCCTTCGAGCATGCAGCCACTCCTGTTCACTGCTGATGCCACGGAGATTTTGTGTGTGTGGGGGGGCCCCTTGAGTCTCTGGGTCCTTTTTAAAAAGAGTTTCGCTTCCCTGGTTGTCTGGACCCCCCTCCCTAGTGGCTGGGATGGGACTGGTTTTTAAGGGTGAGGTGGAGTGTGGGGTGGCAGTCTCTTGATTCTTTCCCTCTCATGCCCTGGTCTTTCTCCCAAATGATCAGTGGAGGTCACACCCACCCTGTAAGGTAGGAGAGGCTGAGAGTATGGGGCTTTACTGGGAATCCCCTGGGGCTCTGTCGTGAAGAAAATGTCTGGAAAGCCCCGCTCTAAGGAAGGCTTTCTTCCCTGGTCTGGTTGTGGGGCCTGTGCACCATGCTGGTTGCCAGCACCCTGTATTTCCAACCCGTGGCCCATGGCCACAGTCTGAGGATGGAAGGAACCCCCCCAGGTGTTGACAGGCCTCCCATGGGTGGGCTTTTATTGAAGAGACCCTTCCCTGGAGAATGGGTGCAGGTGGCAGTGACTGCAGGGGGCGTCAGGAGCCAAGAGAAGTTGCTCTGAGAGCAGTGCTTGACAGCCTTTTCTCAGCCTCAGTCAGATATGGGTTGTTGCATGGCCCCAGAGCCCCACAGCCAGCAGGCCGGCTCCCGGGACAGGAAGGAGCAGGGCCCGATCCCTCCACGACAGCAAGGCACCTGTATGCTCTGAGGGCCAGGCACGGTGGCCACGTGAGGCTGGGGGTAACACGTGGGGGCCGCGGGAGATGAGGTTCCCTTCTGCTTCCACCAGTGCTGTGTGGTTCCTCCGTGCTGCCTAGAATAGCTCCGTGAGGTGCTCCTGTGGTGCGTGGATGTCAAGGCAGACATGGGAAAGCACCTCTGCTCAGTGGGTCTTCCAACCTTTTTAATAACAACAACAACAACAATAATACTGATATTCCTCCCTTTTCCTCAAAATTGGGTCTCAGAGTGGCTCACAGTTTAAGAGAATGCAATTAAGAGTGTACACAAAGTGAATATTAAAGAAGAATTAAAACATGCACCATGTTAAGAGAATTGCCTTCACTCCCCTCGTTCCTCCCCCACTCTAGGAGACGCTCGATGGCTGGCGGTGGTGTGCCTTCCCTGTGCCGCTCCGCTTCAAGACAAAGCCCCCCAAAGCCAAGTACATGCACCTGGCCCAGGAACTGCGGGTGGACCCAGAGTGGCCGCCCAAGCCTTCCACAACCACAGAGGCCAAAGCCCCGGCCCATGGAAACGGCTCATTCTGCCACGTCGTCACTGTCACGTAGCGCCCGCCTGCCCGCCCGCCGGCCGCTCCTCCTCTTGCTGTTGTGGCTCCACCTTCCTTGGCTGCGTGCAGAGAGGCTGCCTCTGAGGAGCACGTCTGGCCCAGACCTGGATTGCGCGAACAGGAGCGGCTTCTCTGTGGAGGGAGAGCCTTCAGCAACGGCAGCAGAGCGCCGGCATTTCTTTCGTCCGGTTTCTTGGCCCTTCTTTCCCCCAAACAGTTCCATGCTCAGGCGGTGCCGGGGACACGCCAAGTTGTTCCTGTGGGGTGGCTGAGTTTTGGATGGGACAGAGCTTGGGTCACAGTTGGCACACGGGAGAGTCCTGCCTGGACGAGGACAGCTGTCCCTGATGGGCAGGCAGGAGTCCTTTCTGCCACTGCCTTTTGCATCAGGAATGGTGTGTGTGGCCCACACTGGGCACTTGGTGTAGGGCAGATACATGCCAGAGAGCCCCCTCTGCCCAGCCACAGCCAGCCCACCTTCTCTCCATGTCCTGCTCTGTGTGGCCCTCCTACCTCCCTCCTTGGCTTGGCAAAGATTCTTGGAAGGAATGCTCAGGACCCACTCTGGCTCTCCATCTTGATCAGGGGGGCAGGATCTCCCCCCCCCAAAACCAACCCCATTAGGGGAAAGACTTTTGGTTGACAGGACCCTCCGGATCCCAGGGCAAGGGCAGGACAAGACTCCTCTTTGCTTTCTGGATTGAGACCTCCAAGCTCTCTGGCCTTCTGGGCTAGGAGTCCTGCGGCCGTGCCTCTGCCCTGGCTGGGAGTGCCCCTTTTCCCTCCTGTGGGCACCACTGGGTGAGAATTGGCGGTGCCGGGTGGGCGGCTTCCCTTCATGATGAGGAGGAGCTGAAAGGCACAGCTGCGTATGCATGCTCTCCTGTTGAGATGCCAGATGAAGGAGGTGCCTGTCAGCCAGAGCCTCCCTGGCAGGGAGGGGCCAGGCAGCTGAGCTGCCTGTGAGTGTGTGCCCCCCACTTCTTCACCCGCACCCCAGGTATGGATGTGGAGAGGTTTCTTGTACGCACAAGCCTCCAAGGGACCCAAGTGGACTGGAGAGGGGTTGGTGCTGTTAGAAGTATCCCTGGAGGAAGCTGGAGGCGGAGGTACTCCCACACAGGGCCAGAAATGCCTCCTGAAGACCCCCGGCACGAGAGCACCTCAGGGAAGTGACAAAAGAGCAGCCGTGGGGGTTCTCTCCCTTTGTGCCTCAACAGAAGGGATGATGGGAGTGCTGGGGAGAGGGGAGAAGGCGGGGCAGGGGCTCAGCAGCCTTTAGTGGGAGAGCATGTGACCCAGGTGTCCCCCGTAGGTCCTCCCTCCTGTGTCATGTAGAATTGTGTCCAGCAAGGGTCAGGCGGCAGCAGCCTTCCCTCGTGGGCGGCCGTCAGCCTCTGTTTCTGCACTGTCTGGTGGTTGTGGCCTCCAGTCTGCCTGCAGCCGTGTGGCATTTCCACAGCGGTGCTAAAGCTCTTGCCGCTCTCTTATAAGAGGCACCTCAGGGTGGGGGTGGCCCACTGGGGGCCCTGCAAAGTGTGGGAGTACCGGAGGTGTTGCGTTGCTGCCTGCCAGGGGGACGGCTGTGTCCTGCTCCTCCTGTGCTGGAAATGTCAAGTTATTTTATTTCAGTAGAAAAATGAAATCCGCAAAGCTATGCATCCTCTGACCTTGGAACTGTGATCGCACACACCTCATCCAGTTGTGCAGATAACTTCTCTTTGTATGCAGGTGTGTTTGTGAGGAAGGGAGAGGGCCTCTGCGTGGGTGCGTGGGTGTTTGGGACTGCTGGTGTGTGATTTTATGCAGACTGTGTGTGTGTGAGAGAGAGAGAGCGTGAGAGAGAGAGCAGGATGGTCTTTCAGGCATCATTGGTTGAGTTTTTTCTCTTCTCCTCTCCCTAATTAGACACAAGACCCTGCTGAAATGCTATCATGGTGGGGGTGTGTGTGTGGCCAGGAGCCTGTGGGGAGGGCGTCTGCGCCGGTGCTGGAGAGGAGGTGCAATCTGTGGCCTGCCAAGTTCTTGTCCAACTCTAACTCCCAGTGCCCTTCAACACTGACTCTGCTGGGTGGCGCTGATGGGAGTTGGAGCCCAAGGGGCTGACCCTGTCCTCTTCCACCCTGCAACAGGGGCTGTGCTTTCCAGGGCCCCTGTGTGGCGCTCCTGCTTGGACACAGGAGGCTGGTTCTCTTCTGCCTGCCTACCCGCCTGCGCCGTCCATCTTCCCCGCAGGACCAGGCGGGCGCGGTGGGCCCTGCTCCTCTCCCATCCCATCCAGGGAACTCCTGCCTGGTGCTGGGACAGCCGAGGCCCCAGTTGGGCTCCTTGGGCTGGAAGCTCTCTGGCGGGAAGGGAGAGGAGGAGGAGGAGGAGGAAGAGGAAGAGCAGCGGTGGCACCTCGGGGGCATGTTGCCTGGCATCTGTTCCTGAAGTCTTTGCTGGCCCTGAGGAAGGGCGCCTGCTGCCAGCTCCCCTAAAGTGTGTGAGTTTCGGAGGAGCCCAGCTCTCCTGCGGGAACCTTCCCACGCGCTCGCTCCAGAGTGGCCTTGGGTTTCTCCTTTCCCCGGTAAAGCCCGGCATGACCTTGACAACTTGGATTCAGAATTCCCTGTTAAATTATTTGTTTCCATCTGACCCCCAAACGCGAAATCTTGTCTTTGGTGTGTGGGAATTGTAAATATGGCCAATGGAATAGTATTAGCGTTACTATTTTTTAAAATGTTTTTATTATTTATGTGCATACTAAAGGACTTGCAAGCTCAAGAAAAGAGCAGGTATTCACCTTTTTTAAAATTAAGAGCCAGATTTTTAAAATGGTCTGTCCCTCAGGGTTATTTTTAAAAAAGCTTTTTCCTTTCCTTATCTTCCCAGACAGTTAATGGCCGCTGTAGGAATTTGTGGAGGGGGGGCAGAGTCCCCATTTGTTTGTAGCAGTTGTGGGATGTGTGTGAATATATACACTTTTCCCCACTCATAAAGTGGGTGCCCCCTCCATTTTCTGGAGCATCCCTTCTGCGGTGCCTCCACTCCGCAGTTAAATCTCATCCCCCGCCAGCTATAGGCAACCACCTTCCTCCTCCAGCCTTTCTTCAGGCTGGGGTGGGACGGTGGAGGAGCCCCTTTTGCCTGTGTGTGTTGCGGGGGGGGGGCTGGCAGTTCTACTGATATATATTTATATGTGCGGAAAATAATGCTCAATTAGGAAGGGGCCAAAGTGGCCACTGAACAAGCATGTTCATTTCCTGTTGCGGACTTTAAAAATGGGGAATGTTAACAAATTGCACTTGGTTTGTCTAATTTATTGGGTATATTTTTTTAATAAAATTGGAGAGTATTTATGAAGATTGTACTTATGGGTTCATTCTGACTGGATGCGTTAATCTACTGTCAAATTAATCTACTGTATTCTGCAGTGGACGAGTTAATCTGCTGCAGTTCCCTTTTGTATGTAAGGTATTTCTTGTATTAAAGAGAGGGAGATTCTTTTCCTGTCACGGGCGCTGCAGGGTCTCTCTTTCTCTAGGTGAACATTTTCCTCAGGACTCTAGGAAGGGCCCCGTGACTTTATCCCTCAGAATTCCAAGTTGTAAAAGCAAAAGCTTGCGTATGTAAGGGAATGGTTTCTCTGGCGGCTCTAAATTGCTAGTTCGGTGCCATATAATGACAGCTTTAAGAAAACCATGTCCAACAAATGCTGAAACTTCTGGACAAATTATGTAACTCCACCACCGGCTCCTCAGGCAAAGTCCTGCCATGGCGTGAGAGGACCCCCAGTGCTCATTTCCCTCCATGAAACATGTTTTTGCTGCTTTTATAATGGTACCTGGTTGTAATAAAGGCATTTTTATGTAATTGTAGTAAATACACTTGTAAAATTATTACTATTATTTTGTTATTTAAACTGTTTGAAATAAAATGTGATTATCTTGCTCTTCCTACACTCTGTGTCGGGATGGCCCTCCATAAGTAGGGGATTATGGGGATTGTTATTCAAGTTTATTGGCATCGTGTATGAGTCTGACCCTGACACTGGCTGATGCTGAGCGCCAGCTGCCTCTTGGTTTCTTTCTTTCCCCTCTCTAGGCTGGGCTCGGCCCAAGAGGGGAGTGTTGTTAAAACTAGTGGTTTTAAAATCACTGTCTGCCGGACGTTGGAGGACCCAGAAGAATGCCAGCGTGGTTAAGCAGCAGAGCCGGCGGGGCGCTGGGAGGGAGGGGGCTTCCTCCGAGGGCGCACCAGAGCAGAAGGAAACGTAGGCGTGGGGGGCAGGTGAGGGCTCCGCCCAGAAGGGAAATGTGCAGACACGGAATCATGGAAACGTAAAGGATTTTCAACAGTACTCTTAAGTATTGTACTCCCTTTTTAGATTTTTCTCCCGTTTAGGAGAAAGATGGGATGTAAATGTGGTAACTAAAATTATAAGTTGGAAGAGAGCCCAAGGGCCATCCAGCCCAACGCCCTTCTGCCATGCAGTAAGACACAGTCAAAAACCCCCCCCCGAAAGATGGCTTCCCACTCTCTTTAAAACCTCCAAAGGAGACACCACCATGCTCCCAGGCAGTGGCATAATTGGTTTTCTGCTTGTAGCGTTCCCAGCCACAAAATTGGAGTAGAACACCTACCCCCCCATAGCCCTCCAGATACCTTGGGCTTCAACTCCCACCCCCTTTCCAACCACCATGACCATTTGGGGAGGGGTGTGGGCACAAGCAAGGGGGTGCAGAGAGTGGGCTAGCATGAGAGGGTAGGTGTGGGTTGAGGGAAGAAAGCAAAGGACTTGTGGCTGAGATTGGGTGGGTGGGGAGTTTTGTCCGCTTGCATTTGCTGCAGAGGCCGATGGTGTGAGAGAAGGTGTGTGCCCATCCACACACACCCCTGGAATTTGGGATGCCCTTGTTTAAAGAGCTGTGTCAAATAACGGTGACCGTACATTTCTGCCCCAAGCAGAAAAGTTGCCCGATGACAGTCTTGAGTCAAGTGTGGAGTTGCTGCACTACTTGGTAAAAAGGCCCACGGCCTCTTTTCCAAAGTGGCCATCTGGCCTTGTGGACTGGGAAGTGAGCATTCCTGTGCTGGTTTCTGAAAAGGTGGCCCAGGACAGCGCAGCTGCCCTCCCTCTTTCCTAGACTGGTCTGTGTACAGTTGAGGCCGCTTGACACAAAGCGTGGCTGAGACCTGCCAGCCCCACAGAAGCGCAAGCTGGGCGAGGGAAAGGAGTGAACTGAAGAGCAAGTTTTGCAGAAGGGATGTGGCCGGGCTTCTGCCAGGGAAGTTTCGGGCTTCCCTCACACATTTCCCTGTGAGTTTCGGCAAGAGAGAACGACCCAGCTGGCAAGCCATTGATGGGATCCTGTCACACGGGCTGCTAGGAAAGGGTAGCCCAGTGGAGCAGCAGTGTTAGCTTTTCAATGTCATGGCCAGGATCTGTAAAACAAACAATTCATATGAAAAAAGCATTATACTAAAATCACACTCCTGTATGAAATGAGAGTCACACCGTCCCCACCTGGTTTGGGGAGTTTTGTTTTTGGTGCCCAGCCACGGAGGAGACAAGGGCCAGCAAGCCAGCTCAGTCGGGGCCAGAGGGGTGTGCAGAGAGCAGCCAGTTGGTTTCTCTCATCAGATGAGCAGATGGGGTGGCCACAGGGGCCTGATGGTCTGGCATAGAACCCCAATTCTGGCCCAGACGCACTGACTGCCAGTACCTGGACCTCCAAGCCCAGTTCCAGGTGCTGGTTTGGACCTGTGAGCACCAGCAGTGCTTGATGGAATGGCTTCCTGGATCTGCCTGTCTGTGAGAGAGCCGCCACCTGAGACCTTCCCCTGAGAGTCTCAGAAGGAGGGGGTCTCTTTGGCTGTGCACCCTGAGACCCCTCCCCAGTGCCTTCCCTTGGGAGCCCCACGTGGCCCTCAAGTGGGTAAGATCATTCTCTGCTCCCAGGCCTGGCTTGGGATGGTATGAGGCAAGATGCTTTTCAGGGATCAGCCTGTGGTGAGGATGAAGATGGAGGAAAGTATTACATGTCCTGAGAAGCATAATTATATCAAGCATAGTGAGCCATAGAGATCTACTGGAAGGGCATGTAGGCAGTAGAGCTATAGATGCAGATCAAAGGGTAGCCCTGCTTTCTGTTATGCATCCTAGGTGAATCTCGGAAATGGTACACACAGACCATTTGAATGGGCTCTCAGCAATGATAGTGCCAACAGGAGGCGAGAGGTCTCTGAGATCAAATTAACCTTTCAAACAGCCAGGAATGTGACACCTTAGAGGCATGCATCCCTGGATGAGATAGCCGTCTTGCAGGGAACTACAAGGATGCCTGGCTGTATTTTCTTTGAACTACAAAGCTGAGATCCATCGTCATAAAAATTTAGCCATCTGGTCATGTTCAACCCTATAATTAGAACCCCTTTTTCTCCTCCATTTTTGGAGTTCTCCCAGACTTGACTGGCAAGCAGTCCCTCTGCCAGTGGAAGCTCCCTTCAGCCCTAAGCTGAGTTGGGGTCTCCGCTTGTCGTTTCCCAGCTGAAGACTTCTGGATTGGTACAGTATTACTCAAAACCCCTATGTCTCTCTCTCTTAGTTTTCACCTCTTTCTAAATTTCTCTAGCCTCGTATGCTTGTGTGTTTGTGAGTGCTTGTATGGCTTTTAACATCTATTTCAATAAAATACTTAAATTTGAACAGTTAGTCTGATTCTCTGTGATCCAACTCTGTAAAGCTGGGCTCAAGATTCTTAATTACCCTGCCCTCTCTGCATTGCTACAGCAGTGTTCATAGCTAATTTTCCCCACAAGTGATAATTTTGACAAGTGTTGGGAATTCCCTAAGGGATCTCCAGCAAGCAGGGTAACATGTTGGTCGACATTACACTTGCCGCCCTCCATTTTTTTGCTTTAATGTTCTTCTACCATATTTTTAAAAAGAGTTTTGAGTGTTTCTAAGAAAAATGGTTTTTAAGCAGCCATTGTGTGGCCGACCTTCCAGGATCCCATTAGCTGTGGATTCCCACGCTGGCGGAATGGTGTTGGCCTAGATGGCCTTGGGGGTCCCTTCCCAAATATTCAGTGATGGCATGGTGGTGTGAACTTGATTTCACACTAGCACAGGTGGGAACAGACCTAGCCACGGCCCCTCTTGTGGGCAAAACAGCCTTGTCCTGTGGAGATCCTGTGACTGAGGAATTCTTTTATTGTCCTTGGGTCCAAACGGGGTGCGTGCACCCCCACCAGTAGCACCTGCAGAATGTGCCACAGGGTGGGGAGAGGCTTGGAGGCCTGGATTTTGGTCAGACTTTGGTGCGGTGGGGGTTGGGCGGGCTTTCCTTTTAGATCGAATGGCGAGCTCTCTGGTTGTTGCTGCTTCTCTTCCACTCCGGCCACAGGGCAGAGGAAGTGCCATGGCTGCTTCGCTTCGACAGAGACAAGGGAACTCTTATCTGGCCCCTCTGCAAACTGCGGCGTCACCTCCGGGCTCTCTCTGTTGGGGTGAGGTTGAGGGAAGGCTGGGCAGCAGCCCCTCCATCCACGGACTCACTCGCTCTCCTGCCAGGTGGAACCAGCTCCCCACGGTAAGTCCCGGCTGGCTTTATGTGGCAGAGGGGAGGGGGTGTGGGGCTGAGCTCTTTGGGATGCTCCTCTCCCCCCACCTTGGTCACACAGTGTGTGTCCACTCCAAGAGAAGGAGTAGTTCCACCCTGTTCTGCTGCGGTCAGAACTCACTGTAACTCCTGTGTCCAGTTTGGACACTCTGGTTCAAGAGAGAGATTCACACGCCAGAATGCAGCCAGAGAAGGACAACCAAGGTGATAAAATGGCTTGAAACCAAAAGCCCTACACGTAACAACTGAGGCAGCTGGGAACTTTTAGCTTGGAGAAAAGTGTGAGGGTAGTTTTGATCAGACATCTTTAAATGTCTGAAGGGAGATGATGTAGAAGATGGAGCCAGCTTGTTTTCAACTGCTCCAGAGACTAGGACATGACCCAGTGGATTCAAAGGGCAAGAAAAGGGAATCCAGCTGAATGTTAGGAAGAGCCTCCCGATGGCAAGAGTTGTTCAACAGTGGAAAGGACTTTAATCCAAGGTTAGGTGACCACTTTTTGGGGAATGCTTTACTTGCATAGGGTTGGACTAGATGGCCCTTGGGATACCTTTGAACACCTAGATCTACCATTGGGATACAAAATGCTCCCTGGAGGCTGGAGATGGTTTTGGCTTCCTCCTCCTCATGGCTGGGGGTCTTTCTGGGCACCTTGCGTTTGCCTCCTCTTGGCTCTGTTGGAAAGCTGGTTGGGCTCAATGGAGGGGGGTGACCCACCCATGAATGGAGCACCGGGGGTGGGGGCATGCTTGGGTGCAATAGCAATGGGTATGGAAAGCTGAGGGCCTGAACACCCTCAAGACACATGGTCCTGTCTGCTCCTGGAAGCAAGGTGAGCCCTGATCAGTACTTGGATGGGAGACCACCAGCAAATACCAGCTGCTCCAGAAGGCTCTAGTTCAGGGGAAGGAATTGGTAAAATCGCCTCTGAGTGGGAGGGATTCCTTGCCTAGGAAAGCACGGTGAAATTCATGGGGTGGCCATAAGCTGACAAGTGACATGGAAGCATAAGCATATACAAGTCCAGCAGCCAGATCGGACCAAGCAGGGATTCCTAGAAGTCCAGCCTCTTGCTCTGCCTGGCCACAGAGACATGCAGCCTCTGTTACTGGAGGTGGCAGGCTGCCACCTTGACCCTCAGTTCTGGCTAGTGGCCCACAGCTTCTGCACCTCTCCATGAGCTGGGCTGTCACCACAACACCTCATGGTTGTGGTAAATTCCGTGGTTTAGCCATGTTCTGCATGGGGGAGGGGAGGCATTGGTCCTTTGAGACATTCTGTTGGCTGAGTGGGGCCTTTGTGGCCCTCACAGCCGCTTCCTGTAGAGCAGTGGTTCTCAACCTGTGGGTCCCCAGATGTTCATGGACTTCAGCTCCCAGAAGCCCCAGACACTATGGTCAATGCTCAGGGCTTCTGGGAGCTGAAGACCACGAACATCTGGGGACCCACAGGTTGAGAACCACTGCTGTAGAGCCATAAAGTTGGAAGCGACCCCAGAGACCACCCAGTCCAGCCCCGCCATGGAGGAATCCACAGCCCCTGCAAGGTGGCTGTTTAAAAGCTGCCAGTGAAAGCCATGATCATTGCCTGAGGGGCTCCATCCCACCACCAAGCATCTCCTGCCAGCAGGAAGTTCCTTCTTGATGTGGAGCTGGAATCTCCTTCCCTGCCCTCTGAGCCCTTTTGGATCTATGCTGCTTGTCTTCTATTGGGGTTCGTTTCCAGATCAGCCTGGTTCTGGACGTTGGACAGGAAAGGACCGGGCCACAGAGTTCAGGCCCAGAGTCAAAGCGGACCCTCCTGGCTGGTGCCCCGCTGCTATTGGGGGCTGCCCGCCTCCTGAGACCACCGCAGAAACAGCTGGCCTTTGGAGCTTCCCCCAGAACAGCTTCCAAGAAGCCTCCCTCACTGAAATCTAAGTCCCTCAAACTGAGATCTGAGCCCCTCCTTGGAGGAGGGTTTCTTTACCTGTAGGCCTCCCCCGGCCCAGACAGGAGGGGCCGAAAACTGTGGCCCCTTTGGTCTGTGAAATTGGGTAGGGGGAGTGGCTCTAGTGGCTATAACTGCCTGTGGTTGTAAAACTAGTTTTAAGAGTGGATTTAGTCTGTTTTTAAAAGTTTTTATTCATGTGTTCCATGTTCCAAATGCTTTTACCCATCATATGTCACCTCAAGGACCGTGGTGAGTTGAGAGGCGGATAGAGAAATGCTTCAGATAACACAATATCCTTCCCACAGTGAAGAATTTGGGAAGTAAAAGTTGGAAGGGAGGCTGCCTGGGAACGCCCCCCCGACCCCCCACGTCTGCCACTGTGAGCACTGTGACGGAGGAAAGGCCGGATGTGGCCCAGGGAAGGAATTGCACAGCAGATGTTCTTGGACTGCAAGGCCTCCCATTCCTCACCCTTTGCTGTATGCTTGTGAGGGATGCTGAGTGCTGCAGGCAACAACCTCTGGAGGGCCACGCCATTCCCAGCCCTGCCCCTTTCACCATCATGGCACTTCCATCCCAGTTAAACTGCTATGGCCGCCATCTTATGGAATCCTGGGATTTGTAGTTTCATGAGGCATTTGGAATCTTCTGCCAGAGATCCCTAACGCCTTGCCAAACTACAAATCCCAGGATTCTGTAGGATGCAGCTGTGTCAGTTAAACTGGGATGGAAGTGTTGTAATTGTTCTGTGCAAAAGAGCATGAAGGCCCTTTTATATCACACGTTATAGCATCGTGATTCCACTTTAGCTGCCACAGCAACATCTTGTGGAATCTTGGGACCTGTAGTCTGCTGAGGCACTGGCACTCTCTGGTGGGGAATCCTAAAAGTACCCTGCCCTAAACTGCAAATCCCATTATGCTGCCATAGCAGTTAAAAGTGGTAGTTGCATGCCATAATTATATAGCCAGAGAGGGTCCCATAAGAGATTAAATGAGTCACAGAATCATAGAATCATAGAGTTGGAAGAGACCCCAGGGGCCATCGAGGCCAACCCCCAACCCCCATCAAAGCACTCCCAACAGATGGCCAGCCAGCCTCTGCTTAAAAACCTCCAAAGAAGGAGACTCTACCACACTTCGAGGCAGCATATGCCACTGCTGGACAGCTCTGACCATCCCCTTTTAAAGGGGGTTGGGGCTTGCAGGGATGGGCAACACAAGCCCCCCGCAACCTGGTGGGAGCCCTGGTGGAGCAGTGGTTAAATGCCAGTACTGCAACCACAAGGTTGTGAGTTCGATCCTGCCAGGCTCCAAGGTTGACTCAGCCATCCATCCTTTCGTAGGTCGGTAAAATGAGTACCCAGCTTGTTGGGGGCAATTAGCTAAAATACATTGTAAACCGCTTAGATAACACTTAGTTGATAGGCGGTATAGAAGTAAATGCTATTGCTATATATTGGTGCAGCTTTCCTTCCTGCCTGCCTGCCTGCCTGCATCTACAGAATCACAAGAGGGAAGGAACCTCATTTCACCTCAGCCCCTGCAACTGCAACCCAACCGGTGGGTCTCCTCTGACAGTCTTAAGCTACAGATCACCCTTAGAAGATCCTGACTTTCTGCTCTTTGCCAGTCAAGGGGAATCTGTCTCAGCCATTTCGATTTTTTCCTTTGCTCTTCTCCAGCCTTCTGACCGTGGCCACGGCTGACATTTTGGTCTAGGATGTGGCCGCTCCCATCCTCTGCTGCCCTCTTGCTCCTCCTCCTCCTCTCCCAACTGGCCATCACAACCACAGCACCATCCTGTGAGTATATCCTGAGAGACGCCTTCCGGTGCTCGGGCCCTGCCGTCCGCGACCTGGCTGCCCTGGGCCTCCCTACCAACATGACCCAGATGCTGATCACGAACACGAGGGCTGCGGAGCTGCCCCCTGGCCTGTTCTCCGGCATGCCAGTCCTGCAGCTGCTCATTCTTTCTTCCAACCAGCTCGCGACGGTTTGGCCCGGATCCTTCCGTGGCCTTTCCAGACTGAAGACTCTGAAGCTGAACCACAACCGGCTAAAGCAACTGCCTGTGGGGCTGTTTGAGGGGCTGATCCGCCTCCAGAACCTGGTCCTGGAGAGCAACCAGCTGCCCATACTCCCACTGGGCATCTTTGACCCGCTGCAGGACTTGCAGGAGCTCTTCCTGAACAAGAACCTCTTGGCCCAGCTTCCCGAGGGGCTCTTCCGAAACCTGACCAGGCTCAAAGTGCTCAACCTCTCCAGGAACCGGCTGGCAGCCCTGCCCGCTGACCTCTTCTCCCCCTTGCGGGAACTCCAGAAGCTCTTCCTTTACCACAACTCGCTCCGCTCCCTCCCGCCCGACCTCTTCTCCAGCCTGGGGGAACTTCTGGAGTTACGGCTCCACTCCTGTGCCCTTGAGGCCATCCCCCCAGGGACCTTTGATCGCCTCCACAAGCTCCGGAGCTTGACGCTCTCAGGCAATCGGCTTCTCTCCTTGCCTCCAGAGCTCTTCCTGTCTCTGGGCAACCTCTCTCTGCTGACCCTGCACAAGAACCCCCTGCGCACCCTGCCCGCACGGCTCTTTGGGGAGACCCCCCACCTCCAAAGCCTCTGGATCTATGAGACGGAGCTCCCTACACTCCCAGCCTCCATCTTCAGCAACCTGACCGGCCTGGAGCTGCTGGTGCTGACACTGAACCCGCGCCTGAACTCCCTCCCCAGAGACACCTTCAGGGGCCTCCGCCGCCTGCAGTCCCTTTCTCTGCACAGCAACAGCCTCTCCAGGTTGGCTGGTGGTACCTTCAGGGAGCTGGAGAACCTCCAGGAGGTCTTCCTCTTTGGCAACAGGTTTGAGGGTCTTCCTCGGGATGCCTTTGGCCACCTCGGCCGCCTGGAAATCCTCTACCTGAACAGCACGGGGCTCCGCTCTCTTCCAGGGGACATTTTTGCTTCCTTAACCCAGCTGCAGGTGGTCTGGCTCGATGGCAACCCGTGGCGCTGCCACTGCCAGCTGGCCCCATTTGTGGCCTGGCTCCGGAGGAACCGCCGCCTTGTCCAGAACGCCACAGCCCTGACCTGCCAGGACCCTCCAGCCTTGCGGCACATGCCCGTGCTGGCTGTCCCAGAGGCCCAGTTCGCCTGCCTGGGCACTACAGGCCCCACTTCCCAGACATCCAAAGGCACCACCCCAACCCCCTCTCCTTGGGAAACTGAACCGGCGACTTCCATGGGGCTCTTGACCCAGACCGAACTGCCAACTGCCTGGACTGTCTGGGTCACCCCCTACTACCCTTCATTCTCCAGCACGGAGGCTGCCATGGAGGAGATGGAGGCTGGCTCCTCAGCAGCCCCGGCCACACCAGTAGTGCCTTCTCCCACGGGTCAGGGCAGCAATCTGTCCCTGGGGGTGGGCCCCACAAGCAGCCTGCCCCTGGCCAGGGGATGGCAGTGGCAGGTTTTCAGTTTCCGGGGCCCCATCAGTTGGGTTTTCTTCCTTCTCCATCTCCTGGTGTTGCTGACCCAGGCTTTTGCTACGGCGCTATTGCTGTGCTCAGGTGTTCGCCTGAGGAGCATCTGGCACGGAAGGAGGGCTCCAGTCACTGCCAGGCTTCTTCTCCTGGGCTCAGCCCCAGTAGATGACAGGGGAAGCCCTCAGGAGCCACCAGAAGGCCCCTCCTATTGCACCCTTAAGCTGGTGCTGGGGAGCCCCCAGGTCAGCTCTCCCAGCCTCCCGCTGGGGCAGGTAAGGGCTGTGGTGGCCCCAGGCTCACTTCCAGTTGTCCAAGGAACCTGGCCCTGAAATGGCTGCTGGTCTCCTCCTCCCTTCCCTTTTCTTCCCTGGCACTTCCTCCCATCGTCTGGCATGGCTAGTGTGGAGGCCCTGGCCAGCCTGGTACTGCCCTCCCTGTCTCCCCCTCAAAGGTCCCCCTGAGAGAAGTGAAATCTATTTTAGCTTCTGCGCTGGGTATACAGTATTAATAACATGTATTAGAAGCATATATATTAGCTTATATGTATAACACATATTTTAGATATATTTACACATATATTTCAGTATATTTTATATCTGAGCTTCAGTAATACACTTAAGTCTAAGAAAACAGCTTCCTAAAATTGGCAGCTGAACAAAAAAGGGCCTCCAAGACCTTGAATCTCCAGAGTGGAAAACCAGCCTGATAAGACAATCTGAGTGACAACAAGGCTGTCTGTAAGGAGTAAACTGGTTGATAAGGAATACAAGAAAGAAGGTTGGCATTTTTTAAGATAGGGGTGGTTAGAAACTGTTAGGGTGATTACACCAAGGGGTATTTTGAAACTGCTAATGAGAATTAAGGATACACGAGGGAAATGTATGATTAGTGCATGATCACTCGTACTGTAAATATGGGGAAGGGGAAATGTAATCCTGATAGGCTGTAACCTTTGGGGTCCTATCCAATGGGATCCCAGGGGAGGGAAAACCTGCGATGGGGACAGGGGATAAAATATGAGGTATTCAATACTGGGGTGTGGCCTTCTCTCTGGGGAGCATCCGCTTCTGTAGAAACGTACTTTTAATAAACATTAATGCTTCAGCTGATCCTGTGCTAAATTGTTTTATGAGTCTTTTCAGCTATTTCTCACACCCCTTTGCTCAACTCCTGCCCCTTGTCCAGGAAGAACTGGCTCTCTCTGCAGGGGTCCTGTCTCTCTGCCTGCTTTCTGTCTGCCTGTCTCTCCCCTCCCTATGTTGCGCCTCTTCTTCCTCTATCTGTCTTGCTTTCTGTCTAAACAGCCACTTCCACCTTCCCTCTCCCATGAAGTGGGTACTCACTTTACCAGATGAAAATAAATATGGGTAAAAATGTATGGTAGCCAAAAACACAGGAGAAGTTGCAATCACAGTGGCACAAGACCATCTGTAGAATTAAAAACATTTGAAATGCTGCTTTAAAAGCAAAAGGTAGAAGTGGTAAAGTGCTTCTTTTTTCAAAAAGTCTCTTTCCATGTAAAGGACAGCTCTATAGAGGTTCCTTTCTTTTGGGGGCAGCACCAGTGGGTCTCTGAAGGTTAAGTCTTCTCCGGCATTTTCTTATTTGAGCAAGAGAATTTCTTGCATTGTTTTAAGTGATGTGGAAAGCTGCCTTGGGACCGTGCTGAGAGGAATGTGGTGTGTTAAGTCAAATAGATAACAAGAAGCCACAGTGGTCGTGAGGAGAGCCGGGGTGAGGCTCTCTTCCACCCCCTCTCCTTGGCCCTCCAGCCTGAGAAGGGGCTGCCTTGGGGGGGAGTCCTTTGCCCCCCTCTGTGAGTACCTGTTCCTACTTCTGCCTGGCTGCTCCTTGCTGTCCATCCCCCCATCTCCTCCCTTCTGCCCTGCCCAGGTGTCCTGGTGGAGAATGGGGGGGGCGGGGTCTCCCAAGGCCTAGAAAACTTCAAAGCCTTTGTGCTGATCTAAAACACATGCACCAAACACGCAGGTTTGTACATGTTGTACTGACTGGCATAGCTTCATGCAGAGTCACACATGGACTGCTTTAGGGTTTCCATCCTAGGAGCTGCTGTATCCACATGCAAAGTTGTAAACGTCCATGTCTTGTTGTGTCTTGCCGCTTCAGCTCTGTGTCTTCTGTATTAATTCCAGAGGAAAAAATAATTCGGGGCAGCTTCTCATGTTAGAGACTTGCATTGTGATGCCTGACTAGAGGGAGGGTGGAGCCCAGGGTGAAGCTTGTTTGGGGTACCTGCTGAGTAGTAAAATGCCTGCTGAGGTTCAGGTGGGGAACCTGTGGTCCCCCAGGGGCTGTTGAACTCCAAATCCCATGCTCCCTGATTGTTACGCGGCTCTGTTCTGAGGTGGCCCTGCGGGGGGAGGCCTGGAGACTTATGGACCGGAACGGGAGAACCATTTGGCTTGGTTCCACTGTGGCGCAACCGGCCACTCCTCCTGACGGGAAAGAGGGCCAAGATCTCCCAGCTGGCCCCCTTGGGACTCGGGAAGGAGCCAGGAAGAGAGTTCCATGCTTTCTGCGGCAGCAACAGGACGATGGAAGAGCTAGCAGAAGCGTCCAGGTGGGGGGCTTTCTGTGCCCCTGACCCCCCAACCCATTCCCTGGTAAGACACTTGGCTCCCCTTCTTGCCCCGAGGCAAAGGGATGATGCTGTTTTGGATGGGTAAAAAGGAGAAAAGCAGCTGTACGAGGCTCCCTTGAGTCTTTTACATCACAAAGTGCTAAAGAGCTGGAAAGGCTGGGAGCTTTAACCGGGGTGGGGGGGCGGCCGCGGCTTCCAATGGGCCGGTGGGGGGTAGGAGCCAGCGCCACCCGCTGGAAAGCCTTGGCCTTTCCATTTAATCACCGCATTTACGCCTCTCTGACGTCCATGAGCTCCCCCTCATTGGTATATTCCTGCGCCTGTATATCAGCGGCTGTGTTTGTCCAGCGACGGCTAAATAAAGAGGCAGATTCCGCTTCCCTTCGGCTGCGGCTTCCTCCGTGGCAAGGGGGGGGGGTGGACGGCAAGGCCCCTGGGGTCCCTTCCGGATCTGGGATTCTCTGGCCTGAACTGCTCTGGCCGTCTCGGCTGTCCTCCCCTCTCCCTCAGGGGCCCTTGGGGCCATTTTCGCCGGATGTTGGTCACCCTGACCCAGACTGATGGGACCAGGAGTACAAAAACACTTGGAGGGGTGAGCTCCCCCTCCCGGCCGTCCAGTCTTAGGGACCAGGGTGTGTTTCTGTGCTTCGGACGATGGGCTGCAGGGTGGGTGGGTTGGCCTCGAAGGGCAGCCCTCCCCTCTCCTTGGGTGGGCCCTGGGCTCCCTGCGTTCCCGCAAAGGGCCGGTGGGGGGGTTTGCCCCGAATGCCAAACAGCTCTCCCTTTCTCTCTCTGCGGATGGGTGGCTGGGTGGGAGAGAACTCGCCCCCCACTACCGCTTCTCTCCCGGCTTGGGGATCCCCAGCCTTGCCTGGAGTGAGTTTGAGGGCCACCGGATTCCCTCTTTTCCCCTCATCCCCGACCCCACCTGCGGCAACTACACCCCCGCAGCCAAGGGCTGAGTCCCCCCGTCCCGCGGCTTGCTGATCCGGCTGGCCCACCCGGGGGCGACTTATCATGGGGGAGACGGTTTGGCGGGGGGGGGGGGGGCGAATGTCCTGCCTGCGCTGCCCGAGGGCGGAGGGAGTCTGGAGCGGAGGATGGAGCTCGTTAAGGAGGGTAAACGCCCCCCGACCAGCCCCTCCCACGTTGGCAGGCCAGAGAGGGCAGGGTAGGGCAGGGCAGGGCAGGAGGCGCCTTAGTCCCGGGGGGTTGGCCGCAGGGCGGGCGGGCTGGGGGTCGCATCCAAAGTGCCCGACTGCGGCTGGGGGCGAGACCCCAGCCCGCCCCTTCCATGCCTGCTCCTGAGGGGGGCCGCGGAGGGGTCGGAGCCACGGAGCTCCCGGCGGGGGAGTACTGCGATTTCCGCTTTTCTCTGCTGCCCCCCGTGGTGGGCGTCGTAGGGCCCACCTGCCGACCCCGCCCCCGGCTGTTTTGGCAGCCTCCGCCGCTCCCTGAAGCGGCCGCGGAGACGGAGGGGGATTTCGCCCTGGTTGCCCATCTGGGGGCCGCGTCCAGGGCCCGGGGGCTTCCCTTGCTAGTCCTGCAGCTCCTCCCTGGGGTCCCTGAGGTAGAAATTCTGTACACCACCCCTCCCCCTGGCCTCGAGTCCCGTCCTCGCGGAGGGGCTCCCCTTTCGTCTCCACCCGGCCCAGCCGGCTCCTTCCAGACAAAATCCCTCTTCCCTCCATGATCCCGCCAGTCGTAGGGAGGGTATGGGGGGGGGTCGTAAGCGCTCCCCCTCCTTCCATTCGCCGCGTGGCTGTCTCTTCGGGGGGGAGGTGTCCCTCTTCCCCCTCCTCGTCCATCGGGCCGGTGCTCTTCTCTTCTCCTATGACGGCCTGGGGTCCCGCAGGTGGGGGGAGGGCTGACCCAGGGGGGTGCAGGCACGAAGCGACCCCCTCCCACTGCCGCCGCCAGCTCGGGTGGGGGCACTGCTCTCTCACCCGTCCCCAACGCAAGAACGCCCCCTTCGTGCCGCCCCGGATAAGAAGTCGCGTGCGGATCCTCCACTCTGCTCCAGGAGGAACGCGCGAAAGTACCCTCCCGCCGCGATCTCGGGGTTGGGGGCGGATGGTCTTCGGGAGAGAAAAGAGACGCTGTCGGGGGGGAGGTTTGCTCATCCTCCACCCCACCGGTCACGAGGAGTGGGCCGAGTCCCCCGGGGAGCTCCCTTGGGGGTCACCTGGTGTGAGGAGGAAGACAGAGGAGTCCGTGGTCTGATAGTGGGAAGGGTTTCTTCCTTTGTTCACACGAGAACCCGAGAACGGTTGGGCGGCTTTTGAGGCGGGGAGAAGGGGAAGGGGATCGAGGCGAACTGGGAGAGGGAGGGGAGGAACACGAAGCCCCTTTCAGGTGCGAGGCCTCAGTGGAGCCTCGGGGGTCGGGGCAGTCTCCCGCCGAGGCTCTCCGGCGCGGCGGGCGGGGGGGGGGTGTTGGCCCGCGCCCCCCCTGCAAGACAGAGATGGGGTCCATCTACCCCCCCGCCTCGGGCTTTGGTCCCACCACGTGTGTGTCTGTGCGCGCGCGTGCGTGTGTTCTTCTGCGCGCGCATCCATGGGGGCGCACGAGGGAGGGAGGGAGTCCCAATTCCCAACCCCTAGGGGCGGCGCGGCGGGGGAGCCGCCATCCATACGGGCCCCGGAAGAGAGGGAAGGGGGAGGAGAGCCATCCCCCATGATCTCTTTAGAGGGGACCACGAGCACCAGCAGGGATGGACGATGCATGGGAAGGGCCCGAAAGGGCCAGAGGGTACCATCAAGGAGGGAAAATTAGGGACCAGGTTTCAGGCAATGTGGAGCGCCCCCTTGCCCAGATAAGTCACATTCCACAATAGTGGATGGGGCTACATCCAGTACCAAGGCTCTGGAACCCCCTGCCACGGAGAGGCTCGGATGAGGCCCCCTCGTCCCCCTTCCGGACTCCTCTCGGTTCTGGAAGGCTTTTAGGCACCGCCGATGGCGGAGTGGGGTACCTTGTGGGGTCTGCTGTCTTATTAATGTCTTTGGCCTTTTTAGGGGATTTGTTTGAAAGAGTTCTCTGTGATAAGAGTTCAAGGTGGGTATTTCAAAGGAGCCTCTGTAGAATTTTTCTTTGCATTTTGACAAGACATTTCTGTGTGTTTCTACTGTTGACTTCTATGGACCTTTATTTTGGATTTGTTTTTAATTTATGTCCGAAGTGGCCCCTCCCTCCCTCTTCAGAGGAGCTGGAGGGGCTTTTGCCTGCTGCTTGCCAGCCTGCGTTTAACAGAAATGCCGCAGAAAGAGTGGCAAACGCACCTTCTGGGATGAGAAAGGGCTTGTCGGATGAAGCGCCTGAGCCGAGTCAGCCCCGAGGGCAGCGGCCACGCCAGGGAGCAGGCGTAACAGGGAACGTGGCCGGTGGCTGGGCCCCTCTTGGGGCCAAAAGATGGCCAGTCAGACTCCCTGCCCAGGCCAGAGTGGCCCCGTCCAGTCCAAGGCTGCCAGACTGTAGAGTGGCACATACAAGGCCCGCTGGGCAGGGAGGTGTGCCTAGCACATGGATGCGCACTGAGCGTTTGTGGTGCGCCCTGTTCTACATCTGGTGTTTTGGGGCAACTGCCATTCAACACTTTCGAGGGTTGGGTAAGACACTTAATGAACAACGCTGCATGTGGAAATTTCACTAGACAGCCCTGAGGTAGGGGCATGGCCCTAATGCCCAGACTGTGTAATGCCAGGGCAGGAAACGTGCCCGAATGGTGAAATGTCTGCAGGCAAGGAGCACATAATTCCTGCCAGTCACTTTCTCTCTCTCTCTCTCCCCCCCCGCCCCCTTTCTCTCTCTCTCATTCCCAGCCTCTAATTAACACAAGGAAGGCAAGGGCTCCCCTGGGTCACTGGCTGGCCCTTTGAAGGTGGGGGCTTGGGGCTTCCTCCAGTCTTTTTCAAACAAGAGCGCTACAACATGACACAGAACAGACCGTGGCCTTGGAAGAGGCTTCTTCTCCTCCCAAGTGTCTCCAGATGTTCTCCAAGGAGTCCCAGATGCATCAAGCCTTTTTTGGCGTTGCTTTCTGGCTGGAGAGCAACAGAGTGAAGGGAAGCAGACAGGAGGGCCCTTCCGCCCCTAAGGCTCCTGGGGGAACTTTCGAAGCAAGGTTGGGGTTCAGCCTGCAGGTCCGGGCAGCGTGGATCGCGAAAAAGACCCCCAGGAGCACCAGGGGCAGCAGCTGTGGCCCAGTCCCTCGGCTCGGCCACCTCGGCCCAGCGGAACCAAGGGCCCTACGGCCAGAGGAGGAAGGGTTTCCCTCCCAGTTTCTGCAAAGCGGCAGCCGGGCACCGGCTCCTTCTGCGTGGCTGCTCTGCTTCCATCTCAGCCTTGCCTCACTTCTTCTTCTCTCCTTGGCTTGGATGACCCCTGCAAGCGGGAGAAACCCTGTCCCTGTGTGTCTGCTGGTTTGTCAAAGCTGCATCCAGCTCTTGCTTGGGGCCAGCCCATTCCCTTTGGGGCGGGGGGCAGGGGGAGTGGGGGCGGCTGCTGCTGCTCGGGCTCCGGGCGAATGGCTCCCATGGCTAAGAAACTGGGCCAGGCGGGAAAAGTTCCAAAGGCTCCACGTGCTCCTGTTGTCTTTTTCTGCCCCTCCCCCATTTTGCTTTCAAATCTTGATGCCTGAGTACGAGGGAAGCAAGAGGGAACAAGGGGGACTCCATGAGAGAGGGACCCCTTCCCCCAGTTTCTTCTTTGGCTCTGGGAGCCCAGAAACCAGAAACCGATTCTGCTCCGGCCTGCAGAACGAGTGTGAGTTTTTTCAACGTGTCGACGGGAGTGTGCGGAGAAACCAGGCGTGCCGGGATGGTGCTCGAGGCTTTAGGAGGGGAGGGAGCCACAGGCGTGCTCGCGGCTCGGCGCCAGCGCCAGAGGGGGCTCTTTGGGCGCTCAGAGGTGGCAGCTGCTGGGCAGGGAACGGAGGATGCCTGTAGCGAGTTGGGGGCTTTGGGTTCCGCGCAGAAACTCTCCATGGGCATCTCGGAAAGAAGGGGGGGGGAAGACGCCCTCAATGCAACAATCCTAGTTGTGAGAAGTACAAGAAGTGCCGTAATGAGTGGTGGTGGGTTACTGACTGACAAAACATTTGGGTGGAACGGCCCTTAGCCAAGATCACAAGAGGAGGAGGAGGCAGCACTGCTGGGATGAGGGCTCAGGGAGTCCCTGCTTGGCCATGGAGGAAGGCAATGGCAGAGCCCCTTGGAGGAAGACCCCTGGAGGGGGCCACTCTGAATTGGCGTCTGCTGGAAGGCAAGTGTGGCATTGCTCAGTGATCTGAGTGTTGGACTAGGACACCGGGAGCCCAAGGCTCAGATCCCTGCTCAGCCTTGGAAACCCAGTGAGTGACCTCTGGCAAGTCATACTCGCTCAGCCTCAGAGTGAGGCAATGGGGGCAAACCTCCACGGAATAAAGCTTGCCATGAAGACCCTCGGCGAGGGCCACGTAAGTGGGGCCATGGTAGTGTGTTGGTGGTCCAAGTGTTGTCCTAGGACTCCAGGAGCCCTAGAAGCCCACTGACCTTGGGGAAGTCACACTTTTTTAGCCTCAGGGGAAGCGATTGTGGAGAACGCCTCCGCATCAGTCTGGTCAAGAAATTTTAATGCATAAATAAAACCTTAATGCTTGTCCACAAAAGGCCAAAAATGAAGGAGGGGGGCTCATTCCTATCAGGGCAGCCATTTTAGAACTGAGGAAAGGGGTGCGTGGAACAGAGGCACCCGGACACGTTCCCAGAGGGGCAGGGAGGTCCAAGGAGACAGAGAAAGAGAGAGAGATCCCACCCTGGGCAGGTGTGTGGGGTGTGTGTGTGAAGGGGGCTGCTTCTTTCAGGCCCAGATCCTGTTGCTTGAACCACAGGGAGTTCAAAGGGGTGGGGGGAGAGAGAGCCCTGGAGCAGTGCAAAGACTCCCTAGAACAGCCCCTCTGCAGCGCTGGCCAAAGGGTGGGGCTTCTGAGTCAGTGGGGTGTTGACTCCACTCCGGGTTGTAGTGTGAACTGTAGCAAAACCATCTAAGCTCTGCTTAGATCTAGCACCTGGAACAGCTCAGATGAGAACCAGGAATGGCTTAAAGACCCCACTGATGTGGGAGGCAGCAGCTTCCCTCTCCTCCCCCACTGGTGGGATTAAGAAAGCCTCCTCCCCCCTCAACAAGAGCCGTATGAGAATTTCCCTGGGAAAATCCAGACTTATGCGCTCACTCGTCGCTTCCTGCTCGCTCTTCACAGGGCGCACAGTCATGCAGAGTCATCCCATCCTTCCTTCCCCGCCGCCCGCCCCCGTTGCCCTTGGCTTGGCACTGGGTGGATCGGCAGGCACGAGTTCATTCCCCCTGTGACACACTGTCATCCCGGCCCTCGGTGAGGTGGGGAGGAGGTGCTGGTGGGCTGGAGCCCCCCTGCGGTGGGAAAGGTGAGAGGCCTGGGCCTGTTTCTGACTGGCTGGCCCTGAAGCCGACGGGAGTCCCAGGGCCAGCGAGAGAGAGAGAGAGAGAGAGAGAGAGAGAGAGAGAGAGACCCTTTGCTCCCCCGTGTCTGGAGTCGCAGGGTCACGGAACCCTAGAGCCGGAAGATACCCCAAGGGCCACCCAGTCCAGCCCCAGCCTGCCACGTGGGAAGACATCCCTGAGGCCTGGAGGACTGCTGCGGGTGGGCTCACAAAATGGGGAGCCCCTGGCCGCCAGCCCCAGAGAAGGCGGGGCGCGGTCTTCCACTCCTTCCCCTTTTATCTCTTGCCAATAGCCAAGACCCCCTGCTCAAGCGAAGAGCCGCTGAGCCCGCCACCTTGTGCCCCGGCCTGGCCCAGCCACGACTCCTTCTGGCATGTCTGCCTGAGCTGCTCATGCCCCAGTTTCCCTCTGTGCTTGGCTTCTCCTGGCACAGGAGCGTCTCGGGGCGCCCCTGCTTGCTTCTGGAAACAGCTTCCCAATGTACCCCCCCGCCGGGCAAGCGACGGGGACGGGGACCCTCCGAGGAGAGAAAGAACAAGGGCAGTGGGGATGTGTGTCGGTGGCGAAGGCCACTCCTAAAGCACGGCGCTCTGGATCTGAATCATCCTAGATTCTTAGAGACCATCCAGTCCAGCCCCCTTCCTCCATGCAGGGAGAGACCATCCAAGCCCTCCCTTGGACAGGTGGCCACCCAGCCTCTGCTTAAAAACCTCCAAAGAAAGAAGAGACTCCACCACTATCGTCTCAGCCAGCGGCAGATTCCACTCTCCAATTGCTCTCACCATCGGGAAGTTCTTCACAGTGTTCAGGCGGAATCTCTTTTCCTGAAGCGTGAAGCCATTGCACAGAGTCCTAGTCTCTGGAGCAGCAGGAATAGGCTTGCTCCACCCTCCCTGTCTCCTCAAATATTTAAGCATGGCTGTCCTGTGCCCTCTTCACCTCCTCTTCTCCAGATTCCGAGTCAGGGCTGCCCCGGGGGGTTTTTGCCGGCCGCCGCCGGCGCCGCGGGGCTTAGGCGCAGCCTGGGAAACCCCCCGGCCCCTGCCTGGGAACGCGGCCGATGCCCGCGAGCCATCTGCGGGTGAACCTCCGCTCCCCCGGTCAGGGCCGGGAGCGGCCCTTCCTCCTGCCTCTCCTCGTGCGGGGAAGCGACGGGAGGAAGCGATCGAGCGGGACGGCCCAGCAACAGCCGGAACCTCCGGAACCCGAGGGACTCTTCTCCCCGCAGGAACTACGGGGAAGGAAGCCCCGGAGCCCGAGGCCGCCCTCTCGGGCTGACAGGCCACGAGGAAAGAGTGGGGAGGGGGCAGGAAAGGGGGGGCGCCGGGGTGAGCTGGCCGGTGGCAGGAGGCGGCGGCGGGGGGGGGTCCGTCCGTACCCTGGGCCCTGGCGTGACTGCGGAGAGCGAGCGAGCGAGCGAGCAAGAGAATCCTAGAATCATAGAAATGTAGAGTTGCAAGAGACCACAAGGGCCATCCAGTCCAACCCCCTGCCATGCAGGAAAACCCTCAAAGCACTCCCGACAAGTGGCCATCCGGCCTCCGCTTAAAAACCTCCAACGAAGGAGACTCCACCACACTCCGAGGCAGCACATTCCACTGCCGGACAGCCCTGACCGTCAGGAAATTCTTCCTGAGGTTCAGGTGGAATCTCCTTTCCTGCAGCTTGAATCCATTGCTCCTTGTCCTGGTCTCAAGAGCAGGAGAAAACAAGCCCGCTCCCTCCTGGACATGACCTCCCTTCAAATATTTAAACATGGCTATCATGTCCCCTCTCAACCTTCTCTTCTGGGGCCTCCTGCGTCCGGCTCCAGGCAGGCAAGGGAGAGGCATCGCGAGTGTTGCTCTCCCCTTGAAAGGGCCAGGTTTGCAGTCTGAGGGAGTGGCCTCGGGGCTCCCATCTCCATCCCTAGAGGCACAGGGGTTGCCTGACAGTCTAGGGTGGCAGGGCAGGACTCAAGATTTGGGGGCCGTGAGATTTGGGGGGCAAACCCAGACCCCGGTGGTGTTATAGCAGGCGGGGCCTCGTGACATCAGTGAGCAGTGTGGTGAGTCCAGCGTTCAAATCCCCTCTGGTCAGCCGTGGAAACCCACTGGGTGACCTCGGCCAAGGATAAATCTTGCCAAGAAAGGCCTAGCAGAGACAGTAACCTATAGTGGTTTGAGTGTTGGACCAGGGCTCTTGGAAGACCCAGGTTCAAAACCCTGTTCAACCCTGGAAACTGATTTTCACTGGGTGGCCTTGAACAACTCACACTCTCTCAGCCTCAAGAGGGAAACAATGGTGGGAAACCTCCTTTGGAGCATCTTGCAAAGAAAACCATAGGAGGTGGTAGCCCAAAGTCAAGATCAACTGGAAGACACAGGACTTGCTTTTTACACTTACTTTTCAAGGCAGTGTTCCTGCCCTGGGATTGCTCATTCTCCTTCTCAGGGCTGGAGAAGAGGGTCCAGGCCCTGAGGCTATCTGGGCACCCTGCTGGGCACTGAGCCCCCTCTATCAACCCGGGCTGGAATGCCCGCTATCACCGAAACCACACAGAGAGGGCCAGGCCTGCTGCTCCCACCGCTGACCCTTGTCTTCAGGCAGAGTCCTGGATGGACAACTGCAGCACCTTGTTGCAGGGGGGTTGCTCCTTCGAAGAAGGCCCAGAGACTCCATTTAGTACACAACTTGGCACCTGGTGGCCTGAGTGGAACCAGCAACTACAATTCCATCATCATCATGCCCCCATCCCTCCAGCCTCAGTGGCTGAAGACAATCAGGATATTTAGCTGGAATGGTGAAGCCCCTTGAGAAGTGGAGAAAAAAGTTCTTCTCCAAAAAATAGCCCAGCGCATTTTATCCAGACAATGGTTAGTTGGCTTTCCTTGGGGGCTTTTAGAAGGTGGGAGGGGAGAAGAAGTGGCGGGATATGACATAGATTAATAATTTTAAGTGAGTTGCAAACTGAAGAGATGCAAATGTTTAACATCCGCCAAAGAAGGCCAGACAAATGTTTTCCAGATGAAACATGCTGGTCTGCTGTTAATTTAGTTAGCAATGAAACCTATTTCTCTCCTTATCGTCAGGTTCCATTGGATGTTTCCAGTTTCTTCTCTTTTTAGACCTTAAACCCCTTTGCAGTTTGGGGGCCATGCGATTGCAAGGGCCACCCTCACCCTCTCCCTCTTCCACATGGGCAGCAGGGCCAGCCCTTCTTTCCTGACTGCCTGTCCGCCTTTTTCCCAGTACAAGACCAGAGACAGCTCATTTGGCAGAGAGAGAGAGAGAGAGAGAAGTGCCTCAGGGAGCAGATGCTGGGGGGTGGCAGTGGACCCCCCAAGGTGCCCCCAAGGTGCCCTTTCTTGGAGGACAGAGGTGTGTCTGCCACTTACATCCTGCTGTGCCCCCCCCCCAATGAGCCAGCTGCCCTCTCACATCCTGGAGCCCTTCGGCCACCGCTAGTGCAAGCCCAGCTGGTTTCTGTAGAGGGCCGGAGGAGGCTGCCCTCTTGTCCTTTGCCTCAAGCCGTGTGAGGTCCCTGTGCCAGGCTTCCTCTCCTACCCCCTGAGCTTGCCTTTGGGGTCACTGCTCCGAGGGCCCTGGCTGCCTGCTGAGATCCAGCAAAAGGTCACTTAGAGGCAGGGCCCTCTCTTTGGCAGCCCCACCATCTTCCTGGTTTGGATGTGTTCTTCTGCCTGGCACCTCCTTTCTGATCCTGCCTTTATGTTTTCACAGGCTTTCTAATCCTTGTGTATTTTTGCTGCTTTGCTCTGTTTTCAGTTAGTCTATCACTCCCAGGATTTTAATGTCTTCTAAAGAGAGGCTTGGTGGCCAAAGTCTGCAAGTGCTGCCATTGTGGGTTTCTGCAAGGCAGAGGCTGGGCTAGAAGACCTTTGAGATTCCTTCCCAATCCATGAATCTTTTTTGTTCATGCTTCTTTTATTTCTGTTGCTTTCATTGGGCTGCATTTTGACTTGGCACGGACATATATACATGCGTGTGTGTGTGTGTATAGGATTTTATTTATGCTTTCTTATAGGTCACCTGGAAGGCCATTTGCTAAGGATGATTAATAAATCTTAGAACCATGTTACTAAACTGGAGGAAACAGGGGAAGCCAAGTCAAGGCCTGGGAAATGTAGTGCAGCTTGTTTCCCTGCCATGAACCTGCCCCCCACTGTGACTTCCGAAAGCGAGAATTGCTGATCGGAGCCACTTGCCAAGGGTGTCTCTGGGAGCCATTGCTCGAGCATTTCAGTGCCAAGATGAAAGTCAGATGTTGCCGAGTCGCAGCTTCTGCTGTGAAGATCCCTGGGAACTGGTGCATGTGTGAATGTGTGTTCAGTTTCAGACCCAGAGACCCTGCCTCCCTGGGCAGCCGTGCAAGCAGAGTCTTGGGCCGGTGTGCTCTTTCCCTCCCTCCGCCTCCTGCCTCAGGCCTCCTCCCCCTGCTCTTGTTCTGTCTTCCTGCCTCCCCATCCCAGTGTGAATTTGGGACTTTAGAAAGAGTGCCTGCTTTGTGCCTAGCATTCAGATGACCTTCCAAGTTATGGAATTCCCTGCAACTTGGACATGTTGGTTGGAATCTGGCTGGTGTCTCATGCACTCACGTTGTGGTTCCTTTCTGGCTGTTGCATAACATCTACCTTCAGTACACGGTTGCATAAGCGAATTTCTGTAACTTTGCACATGGCATTGTCGATTCTTGGACCAGCTGAATGCTTAGCTAAAGAACACCTCAAGGATGGCCACTCAAGTACTGTGTGTGTGTGTGTGTGTGCGCGCGCGCGCGTGCGCCCGCGCCTTCAAGTTGCCTATTAACTTATGGTGACTCCATTAATTTCAGAGGGAAGGAATCCTCAGAGATGGTTTTGCCAGATTCCTTCCTCTGAAATAATGCCTACAGCACCTGGTTTTCTTGGTGGTCTCCCATCCAAGTGCTAGCCAGGGTTGACCTTCCTTAGTTTCCAAGACCAGACAGGATCTGGTGCCTTCAGGATATTTAGACATAAATGCTGGATAAAAAAGGAAGTGATGTCACTTGGATTGGTTTCACTCGGTGCAGTAACTCGTGGAGCTTTTTCTGTCCTGGAGCCAGAATTCTGGGGGTCCGGGTCTGCTGTGCTGGGGACCCACCCTCTGGGCGTCCTGCTCTACTTGCCTGGCTCCATGTGTGCAAAGGCATAGGGCATCTCAGCCAGTGATGAGAGAAAAAAGGGAGTATTCATCCTACATGAAGCTAGATGGGCTCTTGTGGCTGGGGGTGGAGAAGAAAGAAGGGACAGGAAGTCATTTTGGTGTCACCTCCCCCCAGTGGTGTCACTTGGGGCACCATCCCCCGCCCCCAGTGATGCCGCTGAAGGAAGAAGAGGACTGTTAGAGAACTCTTGCGGTCAAGAGTCCTTCCTGATATTTAGGTGGAATCTCTTTTCTTGCCATTTGAATCCACTGGTTCGTGCTCTCATTTCTGAAGGAAGAGAAAACAAGCTTGTTCTGTCTTCTTCCACATGGCATCCCTTCAGATGTTTAAAAACCCTCCTATCATGTTACCCCCCAGTATGGGGTGTAATTATTCACCAGTGTCTTCAGTGTCCCACTTGATTCTCTGGGGTTGCAGAATCGGCCCCTGCCCATTTCTCCAGCCCGTGGCATGACGGGCCATGAAGTGGCAGCGACTGGCACACTGGCAGAGGTACCTTTGGTTGCCCAAAATCTGCATGCAGCAGGAGGCTGGCAAAGCACAACCACCAGTTAGCCATGTTAATGTATGCAAACCTGAGGGTGACAGCCAGCGTTGTGTGGGGGTTCAAATCCCCGCTTGGCCATGGGAACCCTCAGGTGACCTTGGGCAAGTCTCAGCCTCAGGCAAAGGCAAACCTCCTCGGAACAAATTTAGCCAAGAAAACTCCGTGATGGGTTTGCCTTAGGGTCAGAAACAGCTTGAAGGCACAAAACAACAAGCATAACAGGGGACCCAGTCTTCTGTTCCTTGCCCCACAGGAGGCCAAGACGGCTCCATCGTCTTTCCCACAGTGACTTGGCCAGCTCCCTCTGGGGAGGAGGTTGTGAAGGCAACAGTTCTGCCTCCCCGACACAATTGTGGTGGCTTGTAGGTGATTATTGGTCCCTCTGCCCTGGTGGTAGGAGGCAAACATGGAGCAAACAGGGCAGAGCTTTCTTGGCTTTGGAGCACAAGCCTTTTTGGCCTCTTGTGGCAGCCGCAGAGCAAAGGAGGAGAAGACCAGGAGGAGGCATCTCTGCTGCTACTCCTCCTCTCCACCCAAGACTTCTTGGCTGCCCCAGCTGTGCTTGTTTCCTCCGGAGCACATTGCCACGTCAGGGAGAACTGTGCCAGCTAGCTCTCTGTTCAAGCCTCAGGGTAGCAACAGCAACAACAATCGCGGTCATGAGGCCAGAACATGGATGCAGTGGAGCTCACAGCCTGTTTCTATTTTTGTTCCCAGTTTTTGTGATGAATAAGTCCCTGGGGGAGGTGCTTTGGAGAGGAGAGAGGCAGCTGCTGGCTTGTTTGTGTTTCTCTTTCTCTCTGTGTTGAAGCCCTTAAAGAATGTGACCCCCCGCCCCCGCAACACAACAGATTTGCTCGGGATGTGAATCAGGCGGCTGTGTTGAGAAAGTGCTGTCTCTTGTCCTCCTGACTGCCAAGAGGAAGAGGAACGAGTCGGAGTGGAGGCCAGATTCACTCCTTGCTCTCGAGGACCAAAAATGCTGGCAGCCAGAAGGCTCTCCTCACCTGGGCATGTTGTCTCTTGAGGACTCTTGGGGTGCCAGGGAGAGACCCCCTCCAACCAGGCACCCCCGCTTTGACTCTTGCGGGGAAGATGTGTATGTGGGGTTCTTTGCAGCAAACCTTTGCAGCAAAGAGGTGCCAGAAGGATGGGCCAGGTGCCAAACTCAAAGGAAAAAAGGAGAACTGGGGTAAAACCTGGAAATGCTGACAACCAGTCTACAGTCTGCCATACTCTCTGCTTCTGTGGCCTTTTTCACACTCCACACTTACTGCACTTTGACATCCTTTTAACTGCCATGGCTTTGTGCTACAGACCCTTGGTGTTGTTTTAAACTGGTAGCTTAGCACTTTAATTGCCACAGGAATATAGTATGGAATCCTGGGATGTGCAGTTTCAGGAGGAGTACTTACATTTCTCAACCAGAGAGCTCCAGTACCTCCCCAAACTACAAATCCCAGAATTCCACAGGATGGAGCCATGGCAGGTAAAGTGAGAGCAAAGTGCTAATTGCAGTGGGCTAATTGCAGTGACAAGAATGAATGTTAATGCAACCAATCCTTCAGGGTCACCTACCTTTTGCTATTTTGGCCTCAGTCCAACCACTAGTTCCAGGGAGAGCAGACCCATTGAATCAATGGCTGGACAATTATGCCAACCCTTAGTTCATCCCTGTGGATTCAGTGGTTCCGCTGGGGGTGCTTGGGCAAGCAGTGGGACTGAGGTGATGGGGTCTTAATCCCTTCATGCCAAGTTCTATTCGGAGCTGCCAATTTGCCTAGCGGAATTCTGAGCAGGCGGACAGTTGAGGATGCCAACAAAGGGGAGTGGATTTTTGAGGCATACGTGGTGCTGGTCCTGTTGATGTCAACAAGGAGTAAATCTTTAAATATTCCCAAAGCTGGGAACCAGCCAGGGAGGGGATTGGGCCCTTGGATGGCTGGAGAGTTAAAGGAGCCCCAAAGGAGGCTGCAGAGCCTCCGGGCTTGCTCTCTGAGTCCCTCTTCTCCTCAGTGCAGAGGATGGCGGGCAGACACTGATCTCTGAGGGGTGACGGCTGGGAAGTTCTGGATTCAGGCATGACAGGGGTTTGACTGGATGGCCCTCGAGGGTCCCATCTGGCTGTCTGATTTCATCAGTCTATGCTTCTAACGTGTGTTTAGGATGTGTTTTTGTATCAAGGGCTTCAGAAATGATGAATAAAAATGGAGCACCATGGAGCAAAGTGTTCCAGGGGATAACAGTCCGCCCAGCATCATGTTGGTCGCCATTAACCTGGTGGATTTTTTAATTATTTGTTTACGTATATATTTACATATTTATATCCTGCCATTTATCCAGAGGACCTCAGGGTGCTTTAGAGTTTCAAAGAAGTCTCAGCTGAGCTAAGTGTTAAAAGAAATAGGTACAGGAAATGGAAAAATGGTGAAACCACCAAAGAGGAATTCAAGCAAATAGCCAGGAAATGTAGGGAGAAGGTCAGAAAAGCTAAAGTGCAGAATGAACTCAGGCTTGCCAGAGACATCAAAAACAACAAGGAGGGCTTTTTTAGATATGTCTGCAGGAAAAGGAAAAACAAGGAAATGATAGGATCACTGTGTGGAGACGGTGACCAATTAATAACGGAGGGAAGTGAGAAGGCAGAACTACTCAATACCTTCTTTGTCTCAGTTTTCTCCCAGAAGGATAGAAGTACCCAACCTGGGGCATGGGAAGCAAGTGAGGAAAGGGGAAAGAAGGCGGCACAGAAAAAGTAGAGAAGTAGTGCAGGAATATCTGGCTAAACTAGAGGAATTCAAGTCCCCAGGGCCAGATGAATTACATCCAAGGATATTAAAAGAATTGGCAGAAGTAATTTCTGAACCACTTGCAATAATCTTTGAGAATTCTTGGAGAACAGGAGAAGTCCCAGCAGACTGGAGGAGGGCAAATGTTGTCCCCATCTTCAAGAAGGGGAAAAAGAGAACCCAAATAATTATCACCCTGTCTGCCTGACATCAATACCAGGAAAGATCCTAGAGCAGATCATTAAATGGTCAGTTTGTAATTATTTAGAAAGCAATGCTGTAATCACTAGAAGTCAGCAAGAATTTCTCAGAAATAAGTCATGCCAGACTAATCTTATCTCTTTTTATGATAGGGTTACAAGCTTGATAGATGAAGGGAATTCTGTAGACATGGCATATCTTGACCTCAGTAAGCCCTCTGACAAAGTTCCCCATGACATTCTTGCAAAGAAGCTGGTAAAATGCGGGCTGGACAGGGCTGCTATTAAGTGGGTTGGCAATTGGTTGACAATGGAATCCAAAGGGTGCTCCTCACCAATGGCTGCTTTTCATCTTGGAGAGATTAGTGAGGTGCCACAGGGTTCTGTCCTGAGCCCAGTGTTATTCAACATCTTCATCAATGACTTGATTGAAGGAGTGGAGAGCATGCTGATCAAATTTGCAGATGATACCAAATTGGGGGGGGGGGTTGCTAATACCCCAGAAGACAGGATCAAATTTCAAAATGACCTTGACAGATTGGAGAGCTGGGCCAAAGCTAACAAAATGAATTTCAACAGAGAGAAATGTAAAGTCCTACACTTGGGCAGAAAAAATGGAAGGCACAAATAAAGGATGGGGGACACGTGGCTGGATAGCAGTATGTGTGAAAGGGATTTAGGAGTCATGGTAGATCACAAGGTGAACATAAGTTAGCAGTGTGACGCAGCAGGCAAGAAAGCCAACGCAATTCTTGGTTGCATCAATAGGAGTATGGTGTCTAGATCGAGGGAGGCAATGGTACCACTCTATTCTGCATTGGTTAGGCCTCATTTGGAATACAGTGTCCAGTTCTGGGCACTTCAGTTCAAGAAGGATATGGACAAGCTGGAACGTGTCCAGAGGAGGGCAACTAAAATGGTGAAGGGTCTGGAAGCACTATGAGGAACGGCTTAGAGAGCTGGGTATGTTTAGTCTGCAGAAGAGAAGGTTGAGAGGGGACATGATAGCCATGTTTAAATATTTGAAGGGATGTCATGTTGAGGAGGGAGCAGGCTTGTTCTTTACCGCTCCAGAGACTAGGACAAGGAGCAGTGGATTCAAACTGGAGGAAAGGAGATTCTGCCTGAACCTCAGGAAGAACTTCCTGATGGTCAGAGCTGTCTGGCAGTGGAATATGCTGCCTTGGAGTATAGTAGAGTCTCCTTCTTTGCAGGTTTTTAAGGAAAGGCTGGATGACCATCTGTTGGGAATGCTTTGATGGGTGTTCCTGCATGGCAGGGGGTTGGACTGGATGGCCGCTGGAGTCTCTTCCAACTCTATGATTCTATGATTCTATGAAATAAAAGACAGGAAAATGTTAGCAAAGATGTAATTGTTAACCTCAAAGAAGAAAAGGTGCTTTGGAGAGGAGGACTCTTGGTTTCTGCAGAGGTGAGTCCCCTCTCGCTACCCTTTCCAAGTATGTCAAAAACATCCACAACCAGGCAGGGATGACTGCTGCATCGGGTGATGCTGGAGGGAAGCTTGGTCGCCCCCGCCCCCCGACTTGACCCCAGGCTTCCTGTCTCTTTCTGCTGACAGGCAAAGATGGTTTTAGCTAGGAAGACTTTGGTTCTCAAGTCACGAGGCAGAAGGGTGTTCTGGTGTCTTCCCTTCTCTGCCTGGTGTGCATGTTTTTAATCTTTATAATTATGCTTTAAATGTGCTTTAGGTTGTCTTAAGTAGGGGTGTTTTAAACAGAATTGTCTGTCAAGCTGTCTTTAAACTTCTGTAATACCCAAAAGGGGGCCAGTGTAGTGTAGCAGTTTGAGCGCTGGACTATGACCTTGGAGGCCAGGGTTCGATTCTCGGCCATGGAAACCCACTGGGTGACCTTGGGCAAGTCAAACCCTCTCAGCCTCAGAAAACCCAGTGATAGTTTTGTCTTTGGGCTGCTGAAAGTCAGAAATGACTTGAAGGCACACAGCAACAATACCACAAAGGCACCAGATCTGCCTGATCTTGGAAGCCAAGAAGGGTTAGCCCCGGTTAGTACTTGGTTGGGAGACCACCATTGACTACTGGGTACTGGAGGCTGTATTTGAGAGAAAGGAACAAGCAAAACCATTGCTGAGTATTCCTTATCTAGGAAAACCTCATGAAATCCATGGGGTCACCATAAGTTGGCTGGTGACTCTGAAGGCACATGCACGCGCACACCTACGCACCTCCTTCTCGCCAGAGGTGGGTGCAGAGCCGAGTGGAGGGGGAGCCCTGGCGCCACAGCGACTGGGAGGGGAGGAGGAAGCTAACTGACTAACTCCATAAACTCCCTGGAGAGCCTTTGCAAGACCAACGGAGCAAGAAATCGGGGCAGCCTTGCAAAGGTGTAAACCGGAGCCAGCTGCTACTTTCACAGCTGACCAGGAGACCCACACCGAGCCTGTCAAGACTGGAGAATCCGCACCCTTGTGCCTCGCACCTGAGATCACCCGTGGGGCTGGACCAGACGACCACCGGGGGATGAGGTGTCTTTTTATAACGATGCTTGGAGAATGGGCAGCTTGGCAGCGATAAGAGGCTGGCTGGGGGATTCTGGGCGTTATAGTCCCAGAAGGACATTCCCCCTACTCTTGTGGCCTCTCTCTCCCTCTCTCTTCCCCACACGGAATACCACAGACCCAACAGTCTGTGCCTCTCCCTTGGGGAGGCGCCTGGACTCCCCACTCGCTCTTCCTCCTCCGGGGTGGGCCTGGGGAGGAAAGTCCGGAGGAGGGAGCGGCTCCCTTCCGCCGTGGTCCCCCCGTCTCTCTCCACAAGCGCAGCCCCCTTTCTCCCCCTCCCCCTCCCTCCTCCTTCGGTTCCAGGCATGTGCGCTCCGCAACCTGGGGTGCGTCCCCTCTGCTGATTCATTGGTTTGGGGAGTTTAAATACAGGGAGGAGAAAGCCCGGCTCAGAACCGGAGCGCAGCCCCAGCCCGGCACTCCTAGCCCCACAACTGCCGCTGCCGCCGCCCCACCGGCCGCCCCGCCCTCCTCTCTGCCCCGTGGCCGGTAAGTCCCTCCGCTTCATGCCCCATCTCCCCCCTTCGCTGCCCCTCTGCGGATGCGAGGGAGGGGGGCGCTTTTCATCCCTCTCGGGGCATGCGTGCACCGTTTGTTCGAGGGGACGTGGGGGTCTGCGCTTCTCCGTCCGGTAAAGGCGCGGGCGGGGGGCAAAGGCGCCAGAAGGGAAGCGAGGGCCCGGGAGCCAAAAACGCGTTGAGGGGCGGCCGGGCGGGCAGCGGGAGCGCGGGGGAGCTGCCGCCGGCGCCGCGGGAGCGCGCCGCGGGTTGCCGGGCGCTCAGTGCCCGGCTGGACGGCAGGGGGAGACTGGGGCGCGCTCCCGCCCGCCTGCTCGCGGAGTCTCCGTCTGCCAAGGCCGGACCGACGGGCAGGGGGTCCTTGCAGAGGGGCTTCTCCTTCTCTCTCTCTCCGCTGCTGCTGGCCCCTCTTTCACGGCGGGGGAGAGCGAAGCAGCAACAGCAAGTGGCACCCCCCCGACACACGCACACACACACACACCCCGGGCCATGGGGAGTGGCGGGCGCGCGCTCCCGGGCGAGCCCACGGGACCCCCCCCGGGCCTGTCAACGCGGCTGTTCGTCGGCAGACCAGACGGCTTCCCTCTGCCCCAGAAAAGTTGGGGCGGGCGCCGCGGTGGGTGCGTGTGCGTGTGCGTGTCTCTCTCCCCTCCCCCGGCTCTGAAGCTCCGAGAGGGAAGCCTCGCTTTTGGGATCTGGCCGCCGCTGATCCTCAAACAAAGGGCCCCCTCCCGGCCCCTCTGCCCGTCTGGGGACGCGGCTGCCCTCGCCTGGCACCCGAGGCAGAGAAAAAGCGCTTTCACCGTCCAGACTGCGTCCTGTAGAATCCCGGGATTTGTAGTTTGGGCAGAGTAGAGGAGCCCTTTGGATGAGATTTCTAGGTAGGCCTCTCGAAATTGAGTTTGGTGGTACCCTGCGGGCAGTTAAAATGGGACTGCAGCGCTCTCGCTGAGTTGTAGGGTGTTGGGAAAATGAGACTGAAACTGTCAGGATCCAATCTTCATTTAGCAAAGTCACACAGAGAAGCGGTAGAAGTTTTATCTAACGACTTGTGGCTTCAGACTGGTACTTGGAATAAACACAGACGCAGGTAGCTTTGAATAAAAGACTAAATACTTTACTAATGACTCTTCATTTACATCTGTATTGAGAGAGCCTGCTACCTGTCTAATCTAGTGAATAGGAGATTCTTCAGTTTAACTCACCATCCTCCTTGATGGGACTCAAACTCAGAGCATGCGAAGAGTTCAGGGAAAGCAGCCATTGAGAACAAAGAGAGAGAGAGAGAGATCTTCAGAGAGAGAGGGGTCTTAACTTTTATAAGACCGATGACCCAAGCCACTGTCCTGGGTCACATGATCTGAGCACCAAAGGTATTTATGATCATGCAATAAAAGACGGAGAAAGGCAAATGGAGAAGATCTGGCATGCAACAGAAAGGGAGGCCCTATCTGGCTATTGCCCATCTGTTCTAACAACAAGATGGAGGGGGGAGAGAGAATGCTAAGATTTCCAACATACGGAAGCCACCCTCCGCAGGGCACCCCCTGGGAGTTTGGGAGCAGGCAACTTCAGGCAGATGCCCAGGTGCCAGCGGTGGGTGCGGGCTGTGGGGTCTTTTAGGGCAACTGCCTGTGGCAACTGCTCCATGCTGTCCACGAACCTCATGGAGAGGGGAATCGTTTCTCCTGAGACCCTCCGCCCCACCCCAAATCCCCTGTATCTGGTCATGTGAGAGGGGCTGCTCCAGAGAGATGCTCAAGGTGGGCCCTTCCTCCAGGCAGGCTCAGGCTCAGGGGACCCCGTGTGCCTGTCTCCAAGGCTGGGTTGCTCCAGGTCAGGGCTGCCAAGGGTTCTTGGCACATCCTAGCCCAAAGGGGAGAGAACGGTGCTGAAACCCCCTGCCCTCCCCCCTCCCCCAGGGCCGCAAGGGGGGCCCTCTGCATGTGGGCAGAGGCATTCTTGTCAAAGGGTCCCACCTGGCCATTTAAGCAAACAAAAGGATCAGCTGTGGAAAAAAGTGGTTCCAGGTCTCAAAGCGAAGCTGATGAGAATTTTTGTGTCCAGTTGGCCTGCTTTCCTCTCCCTTGTGATCCTTTCAATGAGGGCTGCTCTATTTTTGCATAAAATGAAGATGGGTTATTAGCTGAGGAAAAAAGGCGGGGAGGAGAGACATGATATAGATGGGGAAAGTGAGACAAGTCCCCCGCACCTTCCAATAAAAGGAAGCAGCCGGGGGTCAGCAAAGCTGGATGGTGAGAGAATCAGGGTGGATAAAAAGGACTGCTTTTAGACAAGGCAAAGTTAAACCATGGAACTCACTGCTGCGGGTTAGTGATGGCCACCATCTTGGATGGAGTTAAGAGGGGGACCAACAAATCCCAGGGTTTGGGCTGTTAGCCATGAACGGGTGGCTCCATGTAACACCTTTTGGAAGGAGCATCCGCTGGCACTCCCAGTATGCCCGCTGTTGGTGGGGATGTGAGCTAGAAGTGGCTGTTGACCTCCTACCTTGCTGGTGGGCTTCTCACAGGGGCCTCAGGTTGCCACCCTGGGTGGGCCTTTGGTCTGGTCCACTTCTGAAGCCCTTCTGACAGGAAGGGGGAGGAGAGGAGGCCTACCCTGGCATCTAGGAAGCGTGGGGAATGGGCACTCAAAGAGGGGAAGATGCCACCAGTTGGGTGGAAGGCCTCCAGGTGTAGCAGAATCTCTCCCGGATCTCTGCATGGGGAGGGGCCTGGAGACAGGCGGGGTGGGTCTGGCTCAGCCCCCTCTTTGAGTGTTGATTCCACATGTGCTCCCTAGAGGCCCAAAGTGAGGCAGGGGAAGCCACTGCACTTTCAGATGCTCTGGAGCAGACCTGGGCATTGTACGGCCCCCGGGCCACATACGGCCTTTTGTTTGGCTCTGACCGGCCCTTGTAAGGCTAATTGGAAATTACAAAATAAACATACTTTCTAAGGCCCTTTCCTCACGGGGGGGGGGCGAAACGGGGCCGCGCACGCAGGGGCAGAACTTACCCGCGAGCGGGTTGTTCCGTCCCTGCGGAGAGCACGGATCCGCCGTTCCAAACGCCACCGAATTTCGGCGGCGCTTGGCGGTGTTCAGCGGCGCTCGGCGGTGTTCGGCGGTGCCCAAAATGGCGGCCAGCGGCTTCCAGCGGTGCTCCGCCAATCAGGACAGCGCGTCAGCTGGAAGCCTGCCCCCGGGCAGATCTGCAGGGACGGGCTACCACATCTCTGCAGTTCTTCACCGGGAGCTGCTACAGGGCAGCGCGGGTGAGTTTTATAAAAACCACTTGCAAAGGTGGTTTTTATAAAACTCACAGCGCCACCCCCACGGCTGCGCTAGAGCAGTTTGAGGTCTAGAACCTCACTTTTTTTAACTGCTCTAGCACACCCCCCGGTGAAGAAGACCTCCAGGAGAGATTGCTCTAGCGTGGGCAATATGCCCGGCCCTCCACAATATTTTTAGTTTCTCATGTGGCCCCAGGGAAAAAATAATTGCCCACCCCTGCTCTGGAGTCTCTGGCTGAGATCTAGTGCCAAGGTCAGGTCACGCAAATCTCTGCAGAGATTTGCTCATTGATTGTGTCATGCAGCCTTTATGTTGATTGGCAGGTTGTGCACACCAGAGTCCACAACTGGGTGTGTGAGAGTAGCCGCAATGAAATGCAAAAGTGAATGTGCAATCAGTGCACAAACAAATGCACAATGCACATGTGCAGTGGCCCCACAGTGGAACTCCACCCGGACAAGAGGAAAGCATCCTGCTGCTTCTAGAGGGGAAACAACACACTGGGTGGGAGGTGGGGAGGATTCTGGCCTCTGTGGAGGTGAACAGGAGGTTCAGAGCAGGGTCTGTATTACTTCTGTGGCAACAAAACTCACACAGACTCTTGTGGCACACGGAGCCCTGGCACACACGCGTGAACAAATGCCAAGGCTAGGCACCTGGGATCCATGAATGGCAGCGCATCCAGTTTCTTTCCACCCTCGAATACAGTTAAGGAGTTGCCTCTGGGCTGCAAACTTTGATGCCAGTTTGAGGTTTTATTTTAAGGGGGGAGCACTGGCGAGCTCTACGGGGAGGGGGCCATGAGGCTCCTGCGGGCCAGGTTGGCTCCTCCCTGGCAGTCCGGCATTAGAATCCCTTCCCCCAGATGCAAGGCATTTTGAGGGTGGGATTCCCCGCATCCACCCCGTCCTCTCTCCTCCCCGCAGGCGCCGGTTTGTTCCCTGCATGCCAGTGGGGCTGGAAAATGAGGCTCCCTCCGCGGAGGGAGTTGGGGGGCGGTGCGGGGGACGGTCGCCCTGGGCTGCGAGGCCTGACCTCCTCAGTTGCGCAGCCGTGGGTCTGGGCCGCTCCGCCCGTGCTGACCGGCAAGGATGACTTCACAGTCCGCGAATGTGCTGCCCACAGCAGCCTCCGCCGCCGCCCTCCCCCGGGGCAGGAGGAGCAAGGGGGGCGCTCCCTCCCTCCTTCTCCGCCAGGGTCCGGGCGGGGGCCGCGCCCAGAGCCGGGCTTGGCAGGGCGCGCGCTTCCCGTGGCCACAAAGCCCCTGACCACCAGATTCCCTCAGAGTTTCCACTCGTGGGACTGGAAATTATTCCCTCTTGCTTCGTCGTCTTCTTGGGTTTCCACTCCTTGCCCTCAAGTATGCCGGATCCTCAGCCAGCGGGGCGCCGACGGGGTAATAAGGAGCATATTTCTGTCGGCTGCCCACCGTGGCTTCGCCCCCGCCCCCGTTAAGGCAGCCAAACCATTTCCCCGGCAGCAGGAGCGCAGGGAAGGAAGGGAGGGAAGGAGGGAAGGAAGGAAGGAAGGAAGGGGCTGCGGAGGAGGGACCCCGAAAGGCTCCCCGCTTCCTTCCCGGCTGGCCCGCCCCCTCCTGGGCTTCGAGAGGGAGGGCTCCGGCCACTCACGACCCAAAGGAAGGTGGGTGGTTGGATGGCCGAAAATGAAGGGGGGGTGGGAAGAGAGGGGAAGGAAGGAAGAAGGACGGAGCGGGGAAGGGAGAGAGCCCTCTCTCGGGGTGTCTTCGAAGGAAGAGCCCGGCTGGTCTCTCGCGGCCCGAAAAGGTGGAAGGGAGCGGGAGAAAGTAAAAGAAAGGGGGCGGCATCTTGAAGGCTGGCGGGGCTTCATTTTCGCAATAGCGCACTGGACGCAGGTTTATCGGGCGGTCCAAGAGGGACAGGGCGACACACCCACCCTCGCATCCACGCCCCCGCCCCCCCACAGGTGCGCAGCGGCGACGCCCTTCACCAGCCAAAAGTCCCGAAAGGAGGCCCAGGGCCCCTCTTTTCTTTCCGCGCGCGGCGCCTGCAATCTTCCCCTCCTGCAGGCGGCAAAGTCTCCCTTGATTCCTCTCCCCACAACGCCGCCTCCCCCTGGCAGGTCCCCTGCCAGGCCCCCTTCCTCTCCAGGCCCCCAGCGGGCGCCCACCGTTCCACCCCCGGCCGGCAGAAGAATCCCCCCGGCCTCCCTCCCCCATCTACGGACATGCCATACTGGCCGGCCGCCAGCAGCCCAGCAAGGGGCAGCGATGCCCACCGGTAGCCTGGCAGCTCCAGCTGGACCACCGGGTAGAGGCAGAGGCAGCAGGATGGCCGCCGGGCCGGGTGGCCAGCCCAAGTGGGGGTCCTCCACTGCCCCTCGACGCTTATCGAGCCATAGCCTTGTACGGCTGGAAGGTGCCCCAGAGTCCCCGAAGCCCTGAGCTTAGGAGCCCCAAAGGAGGGCCCCCAAAGGAGGGTTCCCCCCACCTCTTTCCAAAAGCATCCAAGTAGGGGGCCCTTTGCATCTTGTGCTGTGTGCCAAGCGTGACAGTGTAGCTCTGTCACCCCAGGGCTGGGGGAAGGGCATTAAAAGCAGACCCCCAAACTGACCCGATTTGACAGGGGCTCTCCTGCTCAATCCTCCCCCTTCCACTTTGCCAGCTGACCTTCAAAGGTCCCAGTTTCTCTTCTTCCTCCCACTTTCCCCCCTTTTCTGCAGCTACTTCGAGTGCTGCAAACTGAGTTCCAAGTGCAAAAGAAGTTGTGTGGGAGGGGAGGGGAGGGGGCAGTTGGCTCAGGCAAAAGCAGGCTGCTGCAGCCTCTCCTGGCTTGTCTGTTCTTCCTCATTATTAATGCAGTCTCGACAACACCACATGCCATGGTTTTCATCCCTGAAATCTTAGAGGAGGAGGGGCGGGGTCTGTAATAGCTCCCTCGACTACAGTGCCTCCTGGGGAGGGATGGGATCCTGGCAGAAGGCTGTGAGTCATGGGATGGTGTTGTTTTGGAGGGATCAGGGAGGTCAGGGAGGGATGATGGCTCTGGTGCTCCGCATGGCAGTGTGGGTGGGTGGGGGACATGTGTGTGTTGTTTGTGTGTGTGTGTTGTGTGTGTGTGGATGTGTGTGGATGGAGCTGGGGAGGGCAGAGGCCTTCTGGCTTTGCCCCTGAAGGTCAGAAGTGCTTGGCATTTTCAAAGCCCCTGGCCTTGGCTGAGGCCATGAGGGAAGGCGGGGAGGGAGTGAGGGGCACTGGAGCCAGGGTGGTCAAAGCCCCCGTGGGATCAGGGAAGGGAAGGCAGATGTCCTGTTCCCCTCCCCAGACTCTTCTACTGGGAAATATAGGGCAGAGTCCTCTTCCAGTTTCTGTGGAAGGCAGGGCAAGTGTGTTTTCTGATGCTCCAAAGGGTGTGACGTAAACACCACAGGAATCTAATGACAAGAAAAGAGATGCCACCTAACTGAGAAAGAACTTCCTGGTTGGAGCAGCTCTTTCACTGTGGAATAGACTTCCTTGGGAGGTGGTGGATCTCCTTCTTTGGAGGTTTTAAACAGAGTCTGGATGGTTGCCCCTTGGGAGTGCTTTAGCTGAGGATCTTTCGGATCACTGGGGGTTGGACTAGATGGGCCCTTGGCATCCCACCCCCCTCTATGGTTCTGTGAAGTGTTGCCTTTATAGTGGGGAATGGCCACCATTCTGTTCCACCCTCCAGGCAGAGGTGAGTGCTGTGCTTTCAACAGATGGTGGCAGGCGCAAACTCAACAGGTGCAGCTTTTCTGCTTCAGCGTGCTTCATGCCAATGAAATCTGAGGCTGTTGGATTTTCACCAGCTACACCCCACTTAAAAGGCACCCTGGCAGCTGGCCTGCTGTGCTTCTACAAAATTCTCTGTTGGTTGAGCCCCAGCGAGGGAGGGAGAGGCCTGGCCGGCAAGGATACAACCATTAGAACCAGGTGGAGAGGCGCGGGGCAGGTCTCCCCTTCAGAGCCACTGGTGCCGTTGGGGGGCAGGGTTCCCACTTTGCCTTCTTCTTCTGATGCTGCCTGTCTCCAGGTCCCGGCTCTCGCTGCTCCTGCTTTTGTGGGACTCCTCGCCACCTCATCCACTTCCAGGGAGCCACTGTTGCCCAGCCTGCTCCACTTGGCTGCGCTTTATCCCTCCGCAAAAAGAACCTGGCATGCCTGAGGGTCCACATTACATCCCCCAGCCTCCTCCAGAGAGAGGGAGAGAGAAGGAGGAGGAGGAAAGGGGAGCGTCCATCATCAGCCTTCCCATCCATCCGGAGGCAGTGTGGGAAAGCCAGAGAATTTCTGCTTCCAGTGTTTCACCTCCAGTATATTTTTCTTCTTGCAGGCCCCATGGATCCATTCCAATGCTGCTGCCACCTCCACTTCATCTTGCTCTTCCTGGGGGGGTCTTTGGCCCCTGGCCTGGTGGGGGCTCAGTGCCCAGAAGAATGCTCTTGCTCCAGAGCTGTCCAAGTGGAATGCTCTGGCCCCCACATCTCCAAGATGCCCGGCCCCCTGCCCAGCAACACCATGAGCCTGCAGGTCGTCAACACCCAGATCCCGGAGCTCAGCGAAGCCGCCTTCGGGAACGCCTCGGCGCTCATTGCTGTGCGGATGGAGAAGAACAACCTGTCTCGCCTCAGCCCCGGGGCCTTCCTCCACCTGGACTCCCTGCGCTACCTCAGCCTGGCCAGCAACCGGATCCAGGAGCTGCCGCTGGAGGTCTTCCAGAGCCTGGGCCAGCTGGAGTCCCTCCTGCTCTCGGGGAACCAGCTCCGGCGCCTCCACCCAGCCCACTTCACCCAGTTGGGCAACCTCAAGGAGCTGCAGCTTCATGGGAATGAGCTGCAGACTCTCCACCCAGGGACCTTCGACCAGCTGACCTCCCTTGCCCGGCTCAACCTGGGCAAAAACCGACTTGTCCGCCTCCCACCTCGGGCCTTCGCTCAGCTGCGCCGCCTCCAGGTGCTGCGCCTTTATGAGAACCAGCTGGCTGAGGTGCCGCCACGGGCCTTTGAGGCCCTGACGGAGCTCCAGGAGCTGGGCCTGTACCAGAACCGGATCCGGCAACTGCCTGCCAGGCTCTTTGCCACCAACCGGAAGCTCCAGAAGTTGTTCCTCTCTCACAACCGGATCGAAGCCCTTCCAGAAGGCCTCCTCCTGGACCTGCCGGACCTCTCCCGGCTGTCGCTCTTTGGCAATGCCCTCCGGGAGCTGCGCCCGGGCATCTTTGGGCTGATGCCCAGGCTGAGGGAGCTCTGGCTGTATGACAACCAGCTGGCCACCCTGCCCGGGCATGTCTTTGCCAACCTAACCCAGCTGCAGCTCCTGGTCTTGAGCAGGAACCAGCTGCGCTCCCTCTCACCCTCTGCCCTGGCTGGCCTGGGGGAGCTCCTGGAGGTCTCCCTGCACACCAACCAGCTCCCTATCCTGGACAGGGAGACCTTTCGTGGGCTAGCCAAGCTCCAGAACGTCTCCTTGCACAATAACCAGCTCAGCTCCCTGCCAAGAGGCCTCTTCCGGCACACTCTCGGCCTGATGACCCTTCAGCTGCAGAACAACTCCCTGGAGACCCTCCCTGCGGGGATCTTCGACCACCTTCCCCACCTGCGTGAGGTGAGGCTGCACGACAACCCCTGGCACTGTGAAACTATGCCCCGGGCCCTGCACGTCTGGCTGCGGGAGAACCAGCTCCTCCTGGGCAGTAGCCCCCCACTCTGCTCTTCTCCTCCCCAAGTGGAGGGGCAGCCCATTTGGGAGGCCGAAGAGGGATTCTTTGGCCCTGAGATCCCCGAGATCACTGAGGGGGGTGTGATACCCACCTCTGGGCAGACAGAGGCCCCTTTTGGAGGTGGCCGGCCAGAGATCACTCCTGCACCCGTGCACCTCCAGACCCCATTGGACAATGAGCCCGGCAGTGCGGACATGGAGCAGGAACTGCCAAGAGCAGCCACTCACTTTCCCACCCCTGGTGCTTCCCCAGCTGAGGGGGGCATTTGGGGCCTGACGCGCACCCAGACGGGGGTGGTGGTCACCTGCATTGTAGTGGGCTGTGCCTTGCTCCTTGGATCGGTGGTTGCCGTGGCCTTCTGTGGCTACCGCAGGAAGGAGGCAGAACACGCAAAAGTGTAACCAGTGCTCAGAAGAGGAGGGGCAGACCTCTTGGACACTTGTGTGGGGCAGGGGGGATCCATGTAAGTTTCGCTTTCCTTCCTCCAGCCACTGTTCTCTCACTCTTCAGGACTCCATGGGCATCCACCCTGGCATCTTGTCTCCTGGCATGGGGCACACATGGATGTACATTCTCTCCCATGCGTTGCTCTTATATACCTCTAGGCACGCATGTGTGAGTCTCCTCTGGGTGGGGATGCCTCGGGGCCCTTCGTTGTTTGCTCTGCACCCCCTTCAACCCTCTTGCAGCCCCTTTGAGAATGGACTGTCCCTCCAAGAGTGGCGGTGGCAGGAATGCCTGCTGGAGCAGCACTGGGTCCAGGAGCAGGAGAGGAAGCTCAGCCGGCCACTGTACCCATGACCCCCGCCTGCCTTTCAGAGGCCCTCCTACTAGGCCAGCAATCTGGGGGCCCCCTGCTTTGAGAGACTGGTGCCCTGGAAAGAAGGCTACCCCTGGAAGGGGGCTTTGGCCTACAAACCTCCCGGCCATGGCAGACACGCCAACGGTTCTTGGGCCCATCCACACAACACCAGGAGCGGCAGCACAAGGGGCTGTGAGGGGCTGGCGCTTCCCTCTGCCTCTGCTCTTCAGAAATTCTTTACGGGAAGGAGTGGAACATCAACCGGGCCAGGAAAGGCAGAGAACAGCCCGGGATGCCCTTCTGCTCAGCCTTCAGGAGGAGAGGGGCCCTCTTTCCAGAAGCATCTGCAGGGGTGTGTGTGTGTGCAGGTGTGTCAGGGTTGGTATGTGCATTGAGCTGACATGCAGATGGGAATAAGCAGGAATTGTGGAGGGAGACTGCGCACTTGTCTGGCAAGGAAAATGCGTCTCTTCCCCACAATGAAGAGACCCTTCTCTCCTTCCCTACGGAATTGTACAGCTGCAAGGGACCCCTGAGGGCATCTCTTTTAGCCCATCCCCTGCCAGAGGGAGACAACCCACAGCCCAGCATCCCTGATAGGTAGACACCTCACTTCCTTTTAAAGACCCCACCAGTGGCGGAGCTTGGAGTGTGTGTGGGGTGGGTGGGAGGGGGGTACGGTGCAAGGAGACGTGGCCAGGGCACACGGGGTGTGGCTACAGGCCAGGGCACCCCAGAAACATTGCCGCCCGGGGCGAATCATCCCCCCTGCCCCCACGTTCCTATGCTACTGGACCCCACTGCCCTCTGAGCTTGTAGGAGGTGGGTGAGACCACTGAAGGTGGAGGTGGCTGCACCTGCTTTGCTCCCCACCTTCTCTCTCTTGTCAGGTCTCAAGTACACCAGAGAGTCCTGACCCCCGACTACTGGTGTGGGGGGCGCTGAAGGGGGGGGTAGGCTCATCCCTGGCACACAGCCACCCCTGGGCCTGATCCACTGCAGGAGGATGCACGTTACATAGGAGAAGGTGTTCCTGTGAGTCTAGCCAGCATGTCAGCAATGCCAGCGTTGGTGCTATTGTGAAAGTTCTTCCCATCCAACAGAAAACTTTGCAAACATCTCTTTTTCTCTCTCTCTTCTTTGGCAAAAGTTGGCACTTCCTTTTCCACTGTGCCTCTGCTGCCTCTTCCACCTTGCTCAGCAATTCCTTCGCCACTCATTTGCCACAATGGTAGCACAAAGGCTGGCCAGGAATCTGTGCAGGGTGGGGTTGGGGATGGGGGCAGTCGGCTTCTGCTGGGAGGGAGGGAGGAAGGGGAAGAGGCAGTCAGGCCTCCAGCTCTGCCTGGGAATCTCCTCTCTTCCCAGCCAGTTTTGCCCCTGAGATGAGCTCTTCACTTGACAATTTCCATGCCCTTTCTGACAAAATACTCTTGGGTTCCTTTGGGAGCATAGACGTCCCTGCATTTGGAAACAGAAGAATCCCTTGAAACACTGCTGTCTTTGCTGAATGTCAGAAGATATTAAAACCTGCGGCGATGGGGGTGACCATTTTATCCCCTGTGTAGTTCTGCTGGCAGCAGAATATTATGGGGAACAGCAGGGTGGGAGGCAGGGTGGGGAGTGCAGTTCATGTCACAGAGTCACAGGGCAGGAAAGGACCCCAGCCCACCCCTCTGCCAGCCGGAGCATCCCTTGGCAGATGGCCACAACCCATGCTCTGCTTAAATACCTCCAAGGGAGGAGAGCCACTGTCAAGCAGCTCTTGCAGTCAGGAAGTCCTTCCAAGGAGTCTGATCCCATCTCCTCTCTTGTAATTTTTAACCCCTTAGGGCTCAGTCCTGCTTTCTGGAGCGGCAGAAGACCAGATCCCTCCGTCTTCCTTGTGATCCCTGACCTAGTCCCCTATCAGGGCCTCCGTGGAGCTCCTGCTGGCAACCAGGGACCCTTATCTGCCAGGTGTGTGTGTGTGTAAGAGAAAGAAAAGAGAGAGAGAGAGAGAGATGGCTAGGAGGATGTTGGGAAAATTGACTCAAAATCCAGCAGGCTCCCTACACCCATTCAGGTCCTCCAACGGATCCATCCCCATGGCTTTTCAGAACCAGTAACGGGGTACTGCAAAGAGACAAGCCAGGCCCAGGGCCAGCTCTTAGAATGATGGAATCTTAGAAGAGCTGGAAGAGACCCCAAAGGTCCTCCAGTGCAACCCCCTTCCAGGCAGCAAGACACTACAGAGCTCCTTTCAGTACCCTTAGGAGGAAACTTCTCAGTTTCTTTGCACCCTGGGATGGGCCAGTTTTCACCTCCACGGCGGTCCTGATGGGCCACATCCACACATTGTGCTGCACTGCAAGTGATGTCACGCCAGCTCCAGCTGCCGTCTTCAGGAGGTTTCTGGCCAGAAAAAGGCCTTTCGAGGGAAGCAGCTCGGAGATGAGTAGGAAGCCAAAACCACCATACAGGCAAATATTTCCTTCTTGAATTTGGGGCCATTTGCAGGTGGAAAATGACCCAAAAATCAGCCCAGAAAGTTTTAGAAGATTTTTGTGCACCTAGAAATGGCAGTGAGAGAATTCCCTGTGCTGCTACTAGGTAATGCCTACGTCTAGGTGGGCAAATGTCTTGAGACAGGTAAATGGTGTCTCACTTTGTTGTTGTTGTGTGCCTTCAAGTTATTTCTGACTTATGGCAACCCTAAAGTGAAGCTATCATGGGGTTTTGGGGGAGGCTGAGAGTGTGTGATGCATCCAAGGCCACTCAATGGGTTTCCGTGGCTGAGCAGAGGGGATTTGAACCCTGGGCTCCGGGAGTCGTGGTCTAGCACTCCCACCACGACACCTCTCTGGATCTCTTTTCTCACTTGACTTACCTCAAAATGTCACCCTGCTGTGTTTGTTTTGTTTTGCGGGGGGCACCTTCTTTTTCCTTTTGCCCCCCATCCTCTCCTGATGCCACCTCCTCCAGAGCCTCTTGTTTCTGACTCCAATCCTCTCAATTGGGGGAAAAATCCCTTTTTTGTTTGTCTAGACTGAATAACTGCAGCGATGTACTGGTTTGAGCATTGGGCTGCACCTCTGGAAACCAGGGTCTGAATCCCCTGTCAGCCATGGAAACGCTTACAGTAACTTTGGGCAAGTCACACTTTCTCCGCTTTAGGAGAAGCCAGCATCAAACCGTCTCTGAAGAAATCTTTAAGGCCAGTGTAGCGTAGTGGTTGAGTGTTGGGCTGAGACTCTGGAAGGGCAGGGTTCAAATCCCCACTTGGTCATAGAAGCTCCCTGGATGACCTTGGGCAAGTCACACTCTCCCAGCCTCAGAGAGAGGCAAAGGTAAACCCTCTCTAACGCAATCTTGCCAAGAAAACCCCATTACAGGTTTGCCTTAAGGCTGTCATGAATCAGAAATGACTTGAAGGCACATTGCTGTTGGTGTAGACCTCTGGGGTCAGGATTCTCCAAAACCTTCCAGAAAGCCTTCCTGGGGTGACTCCGCAGGCCAGCCTCTCATAACACAGACAGATTCCCCTGCCGCTTCCCGTGAGTCTGGGAGGAGGAGGAGGAGGAGGAAAAGGAGGAGGGGGACAGGGGGAGAATGACCCTTGTGGGCCGTTTCTGTCGCTTTCCGAACCTGCTTCTGCCTGGCTGCAGGGAAGGGGGCCCTTCGGGGCAGCTGCAGTAATCAGACCAGCAATTCCTGCAAAGCCCACTCCTTGAGGCTGGGGGAAAAGCTGTCATTGAAGGGCAGGGCAGGGCTGTCCCTTGAGTGAATGAAGGAGAAAATGATCCCAGGTGTTTTCACCCTACACCAGGCTGTATGTAATGCAAAGCCCATCATCCTCTCTGTTGGAGCATGCCAGTGCAAAGCACGCAACTCATTCAGCCATACTGGAGCATTTATCTGCCACCTGTCGCCCTGTTGCAGCCCCTAGAGCAATGTACAATAGATTAAAACACTTAAAATGTTAAATACACAAATAAAAACATTTTTTAAAAAAGACTCAAGTCCTTAAAAGTAGTTTTAAAATCCCAGAAAGTCAAAACAGCCAGAGAAGCCACATGCTCTTCCAGAAGAGGAAAAGTCCTCTCTTCCTCTCAGATATGGGAGCAGTTCTATCCGCCAGTGCTGAAGATGCCAGAAGGCCAGTGGTGAGCTCTCTTTTGGCCCATTGGACTCCTGGACTGTGGCTGCGGGGGGGGGATATGGGGCAGGACTCTTGTGCATTTGGTGACCATGCCAAAGAGGGGAGTTCAGCAGATCTTGCTTGTCATGCAAGCAACTCATCTCTGAAATTCCCTCTTCTGCAGAACCAGTAAAGAACCACTGTCCCCTGGGAATTCTGTGCTGGAAGCTCTTGAGCACCCAAGGGCCACGCCCTGCCCAGCCACTGTCCCCTCTGCCAGGGTTCCCTCCAGGCTGCCTGGCCCCTCTGATGCAGACTGCAACTGAGGAAGGGCGGGATGGGGCCAGAGAGAGAGAGAAAGAATGAGAGAGAAAGGGCCTCTGGAGCTGCCTGCCCCCTCTTGGGGCGGTTCGCCTTCCCTCAGCAGGGACTGTGAACAGGCACCGACAGAAGAACAGAGTGCCAACCTCTCTTGCTGCCCCGGGTGGACAAAGAAGCTGTGTGTGTGTGTGGGAAGCTGTGACCACGTTTGTGGGGCACACGCCTATGCAAGGAGCGGGAGAGAGAGTGAGGGCGGATGTACTGCAGACAAACCCAACCCACAGGGAGGGCGGGCAGTGGGTGAACTCCAGGGAGCAACCTGGAAAGAGACCGCTGCAGAGGGACACTGCAGGGCCTTTCCCACATGGCCTCTCTGAACAAAGCTGGCTTTCCCCAGTGCTCCTCTGCCATCCTTCCCCTTCACGGGAGAGCTCTGCTCTACTTTCTCCCTTTCTTTGCTCCTTCTTCAAAGCCATGGTTTCTGACCTCCCTGCTAAGGAAGACTCTCCACTGCCCTCCTGTATAAAAATCAAAATTGCAACACAACACAAACATACTACTTCTGTTTAATCGATCCCTAAAGAGGAATTCCAGTCCTGAAGATGGGCAGCTCCTACCTGGCACAGCTTGTGACAACTGAAGCACATTTCAAACATGTGCCTTTTCCCTCATGAAAGCTACATGCCTCTGAGCATGTGTAGAGTATTTTACAACCCCCACAGTGGATAACACCTGCTCTCCTGGTCCCCTCTCGGGGGCATGTTGCAAAGAACTGCACTTTGGGCTGGACAGAGGCTGCTGCAACTCTAGCACAGGCCTTTCCTGACAAATTATAGCCCCCGGGTCACATGCCTGGCCAGCATCATGGGCACTGCCAACGTCAGTGGAAAAGAAGCAAAAAGGGGAATGAGCATTTTCATCCAGAAGCTGGCAGCTGGCAGCCTAGAGCTCTTAATGCCTGCCTCATGGGCAGCTTTTCCTCAGAGAGCAAGAGCTGATTTATATTCTTTAGAAAATTACTTATATTTATGTCCTGCCTTTCTGCACATACAGGACCCAGGCCACTAAAAATGGTGCTAGTATCTCAGAATCAGTGGGAGCAGTGGTCCTTTCTGTAGACTTTGCATGCCATTTGGCTCAGAGGTCATCATAAACGGAAGGAGCTCTTGTCCTGGTCCCACAGTGGGAGGGGGGTACGGAGAAGCTGAAGGGTGTCTAGAAGAGGCAGCAAGGGAGGGGGGCAAGAGCTCTGAAACCTCCGAGGGGTGTTGGGTATGGTTTACCTGAGAGAAGAGGAGCCGAGAGGCGATTCCCTTCAACCATCTTCAAACACCTGAAGGGCCATTGCCACATCCTGGGGGATCAATGGACTCAGCCTGTTTTCTGATGATCCCAAGAGTAGGACCTGAACTAATAATAGATAGAAGACTACTAGAGATTATTATTCTTATTGAATTGCTAGGAAGAAGTTCCTGACAGTGAGTCAGAACTGTATGACAGTGGAATAGTAAACTCCTGCAGAAGGTGTTGGATTCTCTTTGATTGGAAATTTGAAAGTAGAAGTTGAATGTCCCTCCAACAGGGATGCTTTATTTACAGGTTCCTACACTGGTGGTGGTGGTGGTGGGGGTTGAACAAGATGGCCTGTGGGAATGCCAGCACTGTGAGTCTGCCTGCAGCCCCTCCCTGGCCTGCTGCGGTCTGAGCGAAGCCACTGATTGCAAAGGCTGTTTTGGTGCAAAGGCAGTCCTGGCTGTCATGGGTCCCCATTGGCCACCATGAGCCCCAGCTTGGGAGAAAAGGGAGGTAGAAATCAAGTGAAGGATAGGTGGGGGAAAGGGTGCTGTGCCACAGCAAGACAATGACCGCAGCCAAGGAGGAAAGGGGGGGCAGCCAGCAGAATGTGGATAGGGCAAGGGCATAGGGAGGGGGCAAGGTTAGCCCCAAGACAAGGACCCCCCACTCCATGCTGGAACAAGATCTTGGGAATGGCAAAGTGGGAAAGAAAGATGGGCATTGTGGTGAAGATTTCAATGGCCATTCCAGAGAATCCTGTGTGTGGCAGGTCTTTGCTCAGTGGTGTGAGAAATGGGGTGCCTTCGTCATTGGGGACTCCTTGCACAGATCTGGGGAGCTTCTGCAATGAGATTAGTATGCAGATTAGTCCTGGCAACCACACCCCGGAAAGGAATAGCACAGATCAGGGAAGGCACTGAAATGACTGGCGGGGGGGGGGAGTGGAGAAAGAGCAAACACCACTCCTTGGGGCTTTTTCAGTTTAGGAAGGGAAGGGGGATTTTAAAGCTGTACTGAAATCATGAACAATACAGAGAAAGTAGAAGGTATTTTTTCTTTCCTTTTCACACTTGAAATTGGAATTGCAGGAAGGTAGGCTCAGGAAAGATGGGAGGAAGAACATTTTCACATAATCAGCGTGTTGTATCGGCCACGGCAAGCACAGCTTCTGGTCTGATTGAAACCAGAGTGCAAAATCAAAAGGATGACTACAGACTCTGAGCTGTGCAAAGGAGTGAAGCTGCCAAGCCCAATGGCCACGTCCCTCCTGAAACCACTGGACCTAGGGGCTTGCTGGAAGAGGGTGGGGGCCACTCAAGATCAGCCAGAGGTCTTGCTGTTGGTGACCAGCCCTTCTGGACTGCTGCTGGGCCCAGTAGCCAATTTCAGAGTGAAGGAAAGGACCATTTGGTGCTTTGCAGAGCCTTCCTGGGAGCCTCCCCTGCTCCCCCAGGCCCTGTGTGGATGTATGGGATACCCCTGTCACTTGCCACTGACAGTGTGCATGCGTGTGTATTTGTGCATGTGCAAGATTCCTCAGCTGGTGTGCCCAGCGACTGCACCCTCCCGGCTGGCAGGGGTGACTTCTACCCAAGTGTTTACACTGCCGCAGGCGGGGTGGGGACAGGGAGGCTGAGAGTGGGCGGGTGGCTGCCTGGCGTCCCAAGAGAGGCCAGTGCCCCCCTCCACACCCCCTCTGAGGTTGCCAGCCTTTGCCCAGAATCTCTGGGAATGCAGGACGACACTGCCTCTGATAAGCCGGAAACAGGCGGTCAGTGACTCCACAGCTTGGCTGGTAAACACCACCGGACGAGGGGCCTTGAGGGCATGGAGGAGGACAACAAGATGGCGCTTCCTGGATGCCCTGCTGCACGGAGGGTAAGTGCTCAGCAGGTGCCCCCAAAGGGGAGGGAAGCAAAGCAAGACGGCTCTCCAGCAGGGCAAGTGGCAGTCAGGGGGAGGGAGACTCCAGGCTGGGGCTGCCGCCAGACCTCAGGGCCTGGTCCTAGGACTCCAGTTCCCATGGGTCATCTTCAGGGGAGAGACAAGGGTGCAAATTCTCCAGTTTTTTTGGGGGGGGCTGAGCTCCAGGCAAGCAGGAAGGGCTGCATGCAGATCTCTTGCTCAGCTATTAAAGCAGCTGTTAGTTCTGGTTTGCAAGTCTGCAAGGCTGCCTTGACTTCTTGCTATGACTTGCAAAGACTTTCCAGGAAGTTGAAGAGGTTACTCACTTCACTTCTTCCTTCCCTCCCAGTTGCTGTAGCACCAGGGCTCACCCTCCACTCTGCTCTGAATCTACCTCACTCTTGAAGGAATTTTGTGTGTGTGTGTGTGTGTGCGAGCGCGCATGTGTCCGCAAGCATACCTTCAGGTTCCCTGTCAACTTATGGCGACCCCATGGATTTCACAAGGTTTTCTTAGATTAGGAGTGCCCAAGGGTGGTTTTGCCTGCTCCTTCCTCTGAAATGCAGGCTACAGAACCTGGTATTCCTTGGCAGTCTCCCATCCAAGTACTAATCAGGGCTGACCTTGCTTAGCTTTCAAGATTAGATGGGACCTGATGGCGCTTCAGGGTATTTAGGAACTGGAAGGAACTAGACTAGAGAAAATATTCCTTATGGCATTTCTTCTTCCTCTTCTTCTCTGCTGGGGTTTTCAGGTGAAACAAAGCCAAACGGCCCTATTACCGCCACCTACGGGCATCTGTAGGAAAGGCTTACCAAAAGGGTAAAATCAAAGCAAACCCCCCCAAATGCACACAAGCTGGAATGTGTCCAGAGGAGGGGGACCAAAATAGTGAAGGGTCTGGAAGCCATGAAGTCCTATGAGGAATGGCTTAGGAGCTGGGTATGTTTAGTCTAGTTTAGTTTAGAAAAGGTTAAGAGAAGCGGACATGATAACTATGTGTAAATATTTGAAGAGATGCCATGTTGAGGAGGGAGTGGGCTTATTTTCCACTGCTCCAGAGACTAGAACAAGGAGCAACGGATTCAAGCTGCAGGAAAGGAGATTCCACTTGAATCTCAGGAAGAACTTCCTGATGATCAGAGCTGCCCGGCAGTGGAATCTGCTGCCTCCATGGAGTGTGGTGGAGTCTCCTTCCTTCTTTGGAAGTTTTTAATCAGAGGATGGATGACCTTCTGTTGGGAATGCTTTAATGTGTGCTCCTGCATGACAGAAGGGGGTTGGACTGGATGGCCCTTGTGGTGTCTTCCAATTCTATGATTCTATGATTCTATGAAATCATAACAAGTTACCAAATTGTAAGAAACTCCTGAAGTAAATAAAACAGCAGGCCACAAATTGTGATCCTGAAGACAAGTGCCCAAATCATCCACAGGGCACTACCTTCTTATACTGGACACAGAGAAATTCCTCTCTCCCTTCCCTTCTCCCTTCCCTATAACAATGGCAGTCCCAGATAACATGATACATACTATCTTGAACCCCACATAAATCACAAAGGTTCATTTCTGCCTGTTTGATTGCAAACAGATTGCAATGAGCTGCACAGTGTTCTGTGAGCACCCAAAACGGGCAGACATGCCTTACCCAACCCTGTTGTTCAAAAACCCAAAAGTCCTTCAGAAAAGAACAAAAGGAGGAAAAACCTACGACCTGTTGTCTTCGATTCCCCCTCTCTGCCCAGCATTAGTCTCCTCCCTTTAGATGCAGCACTTTAGTTCACCAGAAGTCAAAGGTAAAGGTGCAGCTACACTCTGGTGCTGCAAGGAGGTTTTTGCAACAGTGTCTGCTGATTCATTCTCCGGTATCCCTGCACAGCCAGGAATCCCACATCGCTCCAAATAAATTCCCATGAAATGGCTCAGCTGTCCAGGTTTCATTAAAAGCATTCCTGCCGGCTGCCCCACCAGCCTGGACAGCAAACAGTCCAGACAGGGAGCCTGGCAGAATCAGTACATGATCAGGATGAACACTGTGTATCCACTCTGGTGCCAACAAAACAGCCACCAGTTTTGCAGATTCTTTGTTGAATCCCAGTTAGATAATTTTGATACCCTCCCATTTCCATCTGGAGAACCCTGGGAAGCCTCTGTACAAATGGCATAGTAGAAATTCCTTTGACAAGTGAATATATCCATAAATTGATTCCTTCAGACTTGAAGCACTTGTATCACTCTGTTGGGAGCCCAGGGTATGTAGATGCACACCCACCAGAGGGGAATCCATAACCAGCCAAAAGTTGCTGGGGCAAGTTCCCTGGAAGCAACAAGCTTACAGACTTTATATTTATCCAATGATTGCTAGACTCAAGCAGCATGGGCAAGGCAATAATTACATTTCTCAGGGCCACCAAAGAGAGGATGAGGATGGCACGAGCCTCCTTGGTTATTGCATCTCCCTGGCTCGGTGGAACCACAGAACCTTAGAGTTGGGGGCATCCCATGTGCCATCTGACCCAACCCCTGCTCAGTGCCGGATCTCCAGCTAGTGTGTCCCCAGGAGGAGGAGGAGGAGGAGAAGGCGGTATCTGCCCAGCCTTTCACTGAAGGCATCCAGAGAAAGTGACCCCTCCACCATTCTAGGCAATGGGTTCCATTGCAGGACTCTCCTCGCTATCAAGAAGTTCTTTCTAATGTTGAATTGAAGTCTAACCTCCTGTGATTTAAAACCATTAGATCTGGTCCTACTCTCTGGGGCAGCAGAGAACAGGCCTGCCCCTTCCTCTCTGGGGCAGCCCTGGAGGTATTGAAAGAGGGCAATCCCTCACTCTTCTCTTCACCGAGAGGAATATGCCCAGTAGCTCCTTCAACTGCTCCTCACAAGCTTTCTTCTCCGTCCCTCTTATCATTCTTGTTGCCCTTCTCTGAGCCTCCTCCAACTTGTCTATCTCTTTCTGGAGGACAGAGCCAGCTTGTTTTCTGTTGCTCCAGAGACTAGGAGATGGAGCAATGGCTTTATATTTCAGGGAAAGAGGTTCCACCTAAATATTAGTAAGAACTTTCTGAGAGTAAGGACAGTTTGAATACAATGAAATATGCTTCTGTGTTGGCGTGTGGTGGAGTCTCCTTCTTTGGAGGTTTTTAAAGATGGGCTGGATGGCCATCTGTCCAAGGGAGGGCTTGGATGGTATCTTCCTGCAGGGCAGAAGGAGGTTGGACTGGAGGGCCCCTGAGGTCTCTTTCAACGCTATTATTTTATGATTCTAAGCATTTAGAATTCTCTGTGGAAGAGCTCTAGTGCTCCTCCCTGGACTGCAGGTCCCAGGGTTGCCTTGGATGGAGCCAGGGCAGAGAAAGGGAGGTCAAAGCGCTGTGGGGTGAAATGAGCTCTTTCTTCTGTCGGTCCATCAATGGTCCTGAGTCCGCGCTGTCTTGAAAAGCGGGAAGGTTCCGTTGCGTCGCGTCCCCTCCCCTCCCCTCTCCCCCCTCCCCCGGTGCAGATGAATCTTCAGCATGAGCTCGCTTCTGGGCTCCAGGCGATGCGTCCTAGAGAACAACCCCGCCCCCGGGGCCCCTGACTTGGGTTTCCCGCGCCCCCTCGCCGGCCTGAATCCCCCCTCCCTTCCCCTCCCTGCCTCCTTTCCTTCCTTCGAGGCTCCCTGACGCGCCTCTCTCTCTCTCTCTCTCTCTCTCCCCCTCGCTCCGCGCTCTTCTTCCCTGCTGCAGGGCAAAGGGACAGCCGGGGCTCAGCTGCTGCCAGGGGGTCTCCTTCTCGTCCTGCTCGCCCACTCGGGCGGCGTGGCTCAGTCCTGCCCGGCGACGTGCCAGTGCTTCGGGAACACGACGGTCTTCTGCTCGGAGGAGTGCCTGGCGGAGGTGCCCGAGGGGCTCCCCGACGGCGCCACGCAGCTCTTCTTCGTGGAGACCGCGCTGGGCGCCGTCCTGAGCGGGGCCTTCGCCAACAGCAGCGCCCCGCTCCGCCGGCTGGCCTTCCTCTGCAGCCCGCTCCGCGCCCTGGGCGAGGGGGCCTTCGCGGGGCTGCCCGCCCTGCGGGAGCTGGCCATCTCCTCCAGCCTGCTGACGGCGCTGCGCGGCGAGAGCCTCCGGGGCCTGGCCGGCCTGAGCGCCCTCTCGGTCAAGTTCAGCCCGCTGGAGACCCTGGAGGAGGGGCTCCTCAGGCACACGCCCGCCCTCCGGACGCTCGACCTGCAGGGGAACCGGATCGGGGCCCTGCCCGCGGGCCTCTTCCACCCAGTGGGCCGCCTGGAGAGCCTCTCGCTCGCCCAGAACGGCCTGCCCGGGCTGCCCGGGAGCGTCTTCGCCCCGCTGCCGCACCTGCGCCTCCTCCGGCTCAGCGACAACAACCTCTCCTGCCTGCCCGCCGAGGTCTTCCTCCCGCTGCGCGGCCTCCGCGAGCTCTTCCTCGACGGGAACGCGCTGCCCGAGCTGCCCGCGGGGCTCCTCTCCCAGCAGTACCAGCTGCGGAGGCTCCACCTCCAGCGCAACGCCCTCGGGGGCCTCCGGGCCACCGCCTTCGCCTCGCTGGCCAACCTGGCCTTCCTGCGCCTAGACGGCAACCGGCTGAGGGAGCTGCCCGAGGGGCTCTTCTGGGGGACCACCAGCCTGGTGGAGCTCTCCCTGGCCCACAACCAGCTGGAGAGCCTCCCGGAGGGGCTCTTTGGCCACCTCACGCACCTGTCCCTCCTGGAGCTGTCCCACAACCACCTCCACCGCTTGCCCGCCAGGCTCTTCGGGGGCTGCCGGCCCTCACCCGGCTGCAGCTGGGCCACAACAACCTCAGTGTGCTCCCCCCAGAGCTGCTGGGCAACCTCACCAGCTTAGAGGCCCTGGACCTTTCGCACAACCAGCTGGCAACTCTGCCGGAGGGCCTCTTCGACTTCAACTTTGCCCTCTTCTACGTGGCTCTGGGAAACAACCCCTGGGCCTGCGATTGCCAACTGGGCTACCTGGCCGACTGGCTCCAGTACACGGACGATCTGGTCAATGCCCAAGCCCTCTGTGGAAGTCCGGCTCACCTCAAGGGACTCAGCCTCTCAGGGGTCAGGAAGGAGCAGCTGGTGTGCCCCCGGCGCCCGCCTGGATCTGCCCAGTGCCGGGTAGAGGCTCAGGATTCCTCAGAGGAGGCCGGTACCCTGCCCCAGTGCGCTTACCAAGATGCACAGGGGGACATCCAGCTGGCCTGTGACCAGGACAGTTGCCATCAGCTGAGGCTCACCCTTCCTCCAGGTGATAGCAGCGTGGAAGGCAAAGGGCAGCATTTCAGGGGGAACTGGACACTGGACTCCAGCTGTGGGATGCTGAGAGTCCAGATCTCGGTTACCATTGAGAAAGAGGAGCCCCTGGCTGGACGGGGGAGCACAGCAGTACCAACGAACACAAAAGCCCCGTAGGGCAGACCTCCTCACCCAGGTGGAGGGAAGAGGACTCTGGAGGGGCAAGTGCAATTCCTACCCAAGCTGCAGAGTCTTGGATGACTTTGGCCAGGCTCAGCCTCTCAGTTCCTCACTAGAAGGGCAGAAGCCTACCTTGCAGGGTTGTTATAAAAGACAAACACACCAAACTGGAAGAAAGCACTGGTGTTTCCCTCTGTCTCTCTCTCTCTCTCCCTCTTGGTCTTGTGTCCACCAAGTCAAACCTCCAAATGTGCCAGATGACAGTTCCCAGCACAGCAAAGAATGTACTGTGGATGATGAGGGTGGTAGTCCAACACAGCTGGAGGGCACCAGCTTGGTTGGAGTTTCTGGTGGCCTGTTCTTTTCTCAGGAGGAATTGACCATCAAAGAGAGACCTGCTACAATGAGGTGAAGCCTTTGCTTCAAGCATCCAAAAATGTGTCTTTTTGAAATGTTCACAGGCTTTGATTAAGAAAAATGAAAGAAATGAAGCAAAATGAGTATAAGATGCTAGATTTACAGCTAAGTAGATAGGAAATAATACAGTTAATGGTCAATAAAATATGCAGCAAGATGATGATGATGATGATTCACTTATGGGAATGCTATCACTGCAGCAGGTTTGCATTTGCCTAAATCAAGACCCAGAAATTCATCTCAACCTGGGTCAGGAAAGGGGAGCCCCTGGGCCTCTCACGAACTCTTTGCAGTCCATGTGCCATGGAACAATTTTTTTTTAAATTTGGAGATGAAACAAGTATCCCAAAATGCCCCCTAAATGCTGTCTGGAATGAAGGCTTCCCTTCCTGCCAGCCCCCTCCAGTCCCCCAAACTGGATGCCAAGCCCAGATCCCACAGCAATGGTCCACTCCCGATCCAAATCCATCACCAGAAAGTGGCAGCATGGACTATAAGATGGAAACTGGAAAAATCAGGTTGCATGGGGGGCAAGCAGCAG